>OX411773.1:20662842-21262842 GCA_948252455.1 Acleris cristana
TATCATGGAGGTGAAGCCCATGTGTTTGAATTTTAACTTGTACTAGGCTGTTTTGATTTCACGACTCTTGCAAATTTACATACGACTTCTTTTCCCGGAAAAAAACCAGTAATGTAGGTATACCTATTACTTTAAACTGCATTATAAAACTGCCATGTGGATTACATTTCTTTTCTGATCATTGGTGGTGCAGGCGCCGGATGTAAGGTCATTTGATCTGCAAAAAACTCTGCCTCCTTTACTCCTCAGTCACAGCATAGTAGAGTAAAAGAGATAGGCCAAGGTTTCGAATTACGTATTTCGCCATGTGCGAATCGAAAGTTATTTGGGGCAGGACGTAAAATGTTTTACTACTTATCGTTGTCATAAAGCTTTTTATGACAGTAATAATATAGTCAAGGTGATTTTATCTGAAAAACATTTTCGGGGACGAAGTGTTTTTTTCTCAATTAAGTCTTTCAAGACTCTTGGAAATAGAAAAGAGAGGAAAACGCTGTACATATTAGTTGGAGATTAGCACTCATACACCGGTGCGCCAAAGTTCATCTAAAATTGCAACACCGATTATTGGAACTCTTAAAATAAAAAAATTATACCTTTGGAACCGTAAACTTTTCAGAAGTTCTCAAATATTCAATGTGGTTAGGTTAGGTTTGATTTATAAAAATCCTGAGAAAGTAACAGTTGCTGAAAAAAATACGTTAGGAGTTGCGATGATTATGACTTACAATACGTTATGAGTAAAAATTATTAGATGAGCCAATATGGACCCCTCATACACCATGGCTACTGTCATGCATGGGTCAGTCATTTGACCAGGATTTCACACGTTGATTGCTTAGTATAGAATTTTGTAACAGCTCATCACTTGCAACCAAACCATATTGCGTTTACGGTGACGACCCAAAATTTGACAAACGTTTTGAAACAAATGTGGCCACATCCTTTTGTGTTTTGGGTGGGTTGGCAAATAAGTGTGGCTGCAAACAGTAAAGACATTATTATGGAAGATTGTTTCGATTTGAATTTGGAATTTCGGTTACGCCATCGTTAGTTCTCTTCTTTGCTCAGCAAGAGAAAAAGGACCACGATTTTTGAAATAAGTAAGACTTAAGGCATTAGACTTGATGCCAGCAATTTATTGACAGTCTGAAATGTAACAAACAATGTAAAAAAATAGAGCATATTGAAATCTGAAATTAAACACTCGTAGATTATGCTAAAGCGGCAATCTTTGGGTATACTGTTAAGAGAAAATAACGATGATTGACCTCGAAATTGACGCTCACACGTTACGATGGGTACCTATATGATATTCTGAAGTCAGTTGCGACTATCATCTGTCTATTTGTATAATCGCTTAATACCCCTGGAATAGCTTTAGTTACACCGGTACCGTCTTAAATAGCGTTTTCGACTCGTGCTAAAATTTGGCAAGTTTTGCAACGTATGTCACACGGAAATCTATCGATGTTTCGGAAATCTTTGTCTGTCCGAAATTTTCATTTGTCCGAAAATCATTTTTCTCTGAACCTGGAGGTTAGGTTAGTTTTATAACAATCCAGGAAAGTTAAACGGTTTCAGAGAAAAAGGATTTTCGGCTCAATGAAAATGTCCGACAAACGAAATAGCGGACAAAAGTTTTTCGAAACATCGATAGGTAACCATGTCACACATCCTTTGTATTCCGGATTAGCAAATAAGTGCGGTTGCAAACAGCCGACTATAAGGCTAAAGGGAGTTTGCGATAATCGCCCTCGCTTTCGACCGCGTAACGTGTGGCGAGAGTAGTTCAAGGCTTCGCGGATTGAACCGGTTAGCTTCTGTGTAGTCAACGTCATAGTCGATGATCTATTTTAAATCTTGTTGCTGTCGCTGTGGCAATTTTTTTTAGACAGTTAAATCCAGAGGCCGTATTCTGAGCTTTAAATCTCCTAAGTCCCAGACAATTTAAGGGACATTTATAGATATTGCAGTCATATAGCACAATCCCTCTTTCTGTTTCGAACTATGCAGATGTTGAAAGATCATAACATAGGGCTTTACAGGTTAAAATGTTATCATGCCCATTTTTACAGATTGTATCAATTTTTTTTTCCCTTTTAGACTAGAAGGAAGCGAAAAAGCGGTGTTAATCAATTATTTATTCGATTAGTTACGTTGTCATCACGACATTTTCAGCTCGGTCATTGATACCACGATATCAATAACCTAGCTGAGACCGGTTTCTACTGTCAGCTTGATCTACTAAAGGTATACAATTAGTTCATCCACGCAATAATTACTCATTGGTCGCGTGCAAGACAACGCCATAATATTCAACTTACAAAATATCTTTATAATTCTGAGGAGGCTGTTATTTGTCATCTGTTTTCCATAGTATCTTTAGATCCTGGTTGTCTCTGGCTTTCTGACTTTCCTTGTGATGAGATTTGTGAAAGTCAGCGCGTCAAGGGCAGGAACTGGTTCTGACTGCATTACTGCATACCGATGCTACTGTACTTTAATCAACTAGTGCATCGTGATGGCTTCATTAAATATAGAGTTTTGGTTTGTGGTTTGTAATCTCTCTTGAGTACTTCACAGAATCTATTAAAGCATATTTTGTGTGTTGCTGTTGTTATACAAATAAGATAAGACTTTAAATATAGTGAATAAATTACGTGTTAGGGTACTTAGGGTTCGACTATCAAAAGGTAGGCGTACCTACTTGTCGAAATACATTATAGAGTCGATGTCACGTTATGGATTTGGAGGCTATTATGGCAATACATTGTACTACTGCTAGCATGCCTGCTATCAACCGTTTTATCAACATGTAAACTTCAAAAAAAATCTAAAACCTTATCAAATATACACATGATCCACCACTGCCAACTAATATAAAAAATCCTTGTAGCTAGTATCTTTACTGCTTTGTTAGCCCTAAGCCCTATCCTTACAATTTCTTCAAGCGATTTCTCTCCTATTGTCCAGGTGTCGGCATGCTGAAACACGTGGCAGTGTCCCCTCACCGCGCGCGAGCAGACTCCGTGAGCCTCGCCTCCTCCGCCTCCTGCTGCAGCCTCGGCTCCCTCGACCACAGGCACGACTCCGTCGGAGACCTCTCGCACAGAACGGTGAGTACCATCTGCCAAGTTACCAGTAGAATTCTTGTGGAAGGGATCGAGGAAAAATTCGTCAGCGGGCCTTACATCAATATTTTTCCTATTAAAGTTACAAGTTGTAGGTTCGATTTATGGTAACTTATTGTATAATGGTTACCAATAATGAAATGAAGAATTCAATACCTACTTGGTGAGTGGCCATGTGGAATAATAAACTTTGTAAGGAAATCTATACTGCCCAGGATAAAAACAACGAAGCGGATAAAAACAATCTATACAAGAATTATTTACTTTCAGTATTTCACAGAACTTTAAATAGGAGTTGACAGTCACAATCTACAAAGATGGATATTTATGCGATAGTCATTACGTCGAAACAAGCAACAGTTAAGTATGTCGCTTTGTAGATCTATTAACTCTCGTCGATGACGGACATCCACTACGTTAAATATCAAACAAGAAAACTAGAAATTATTAATGACTTCATCGTTAGAAAGCAAAAGGGATTACATTACTGCCCTGCCAGTAATGTTCAAATGACTCACGCAAATGATGTTGAAGAAAACTCTGATCATTTCCTTTTCCATTAAGCTCCAGCTACTTGTTTGTGAGCACGAGATGGTTATATAATCACATATTTATCTCTCTCATAAAAATTACAATGATATAACCGGGAAATCGGAAAATACCCTATAAGTCTTTTTATAAAAAATCTATGTTTTAAACCAGATTATTAAAAGGTGTATCCATCAGCCTTCTCAAAAGTTGATTTGCATTTTTCTTACTTCGTAAAAGCCTTGACCAAATGTAACCTTTTACATCAATACAGGAAATATTTTGTTGACTGAGCGACCGATACCCGTTATCACTAAAGTTTAAATTAAACATGTTCAACGCAAATATTTATTTCCTTCCTCTTTGCCCTTAATATTAAGATTGTGTCGTTTCGATTCGTTTCTTAATTTAAAGCAATATTTAAATTTCGATTCCGTGTCTCCGGGTTCTGAAGTGTAAATATTGTGTAGAATTATACTTATTTTTATCGTCATTCCTCACTTTTTTCTTCTCGGGTTTTTAAAGTTGTAATATCAAAATGTTGTGAAATAACCCCTGCTTTGACATTGACGAGCGCGTGCAGCTAATTGCTAAATCATTAAATTTCTAGAAGATAGATAATTTTAACTTATTAAGAAATCCTGGGAAGATTTGGCATTAGTACTTATTGTGTGCCTTACAATTTGCATGCAGCGCATAATAAAATATCACAATACACGGTTTGATACACCATTGTGTGCGATACAACACAAAGAATGAGAACAATTGGAGAGCTATGCCGTTTTACGAAATCTTTGGGTTTGGGGAAACAAATTGTGTGGTTTATGTTGAAATTTAACTATGGATTCAGTTTTTAACTCACTTGTATTTTATGCAATTAACAGCGGACAAAAATCTTGCGAGTTTTATCTACCGTTGTCAGTGTTCAATAATACGATACATGAGTTTGAGGACCATAAAATAATGGCAATTGAGGCGGACCTCTTCTACTTACTTTGTTTTGTCATCTAGCCAATAATAAAGACAGCGTTGTCAGTAAGTTTCTGGAGTGTTATTCTTTAGAGCAACAAAGACAAGCTGACTCAACAGAACTAGCCTACGATATTAGTTTCTCAAGATGCTAAACCGACATAGTGGAGTCCAGATCACTGCGCAATTTCCGTACTTACAGGGGTCAAGTGAAGCAAGTTTGATGAAGCGAACTCGCTTTAGCTGCGGAACCTAATAACACCAAAGCTAGCGTTTGTGGAACTATCGTCACGTCCGTCCGCTTGGTTTAAGTGCCATTTATGTCAGTTAACTGCGAATTAGGCCGGTGTCTTATCCGCCGTTTAAGGACCAATTCTGTCTAAAGATCATTCCTCACGACTGTTATGTTGTCATGATTCTTAAAAACTTTGAACCGTCTAATATCGTTCCTAAGAGCCAACGGAAACCTATGTTTAGTAGAACATTACTGGCTGGCTGCTTTATTTTTATGGCATGGAGTTCACGTACCATCGTGGTCTGATGTTACATGGACTCTGAGTCTCATAGACATTTGCAAACTTCAGATGATCATCTCAAGACTGCAAATGCGTTGCCAACCTTGAGGACTTAGATGAAATGCCTTTGATATTCTATTAAAGCTGGCATCAGGAGCATTTTTTATATTTAAACTATGCCTAGGAACTCTGATAACGGACAAGTAAAGAACCATAAATTACCCACTTCAACTCATAATTGATTAAATTCGCAATATTTTGACGAAGCCTTCACGACATCACTACGTTTCGCCACTGCTGCCTGCTGCCAGCCGCCATTATGTTTAATGAGAGGCGACACTGACATTAGATGGCCGACTGAGATACCCGATGATTTCTCGATTGTTGTACCGGTATGGTTTGGGAGCTTTTGTGCACGCGTGGAAAGCCAGTGAAGCGCGCGTGGGATCGTTACAAAAGGTTGGAGTTGGGTGTTTGGACAGATGGTGCGCTTACACGGATGATGTGTTGGTTCTCTCACGATTTAAGATTGCAGTCTGCAAGGTTATTAATTAGTCTTGCATCGTATGTTTATGGCATACAATTACATTTTTAACCTTATTAGGAATCACCTTACTTAGCAATAAGATTCTGGTATAATAATTATTTTAAGATCATGCATCAAGTTTAGAAGTGAAATGTTTTTGTATCACTTTTATTTGTATCAAATGATATTTTTAATAAAGATTATAATTTAAAAAAACTATCTGTTTTTACCAAGTCGCAGGATTCTCAGGTAGTCAACTGAGGCATACGTGTAAACATAGCGTGTCCACTTGGTGTGTGAAATAGGGAGGCTGTACTCATCAAAACATTCATTCTCACCAACTAGCGCATATTTAAATGCAATTCGAACACAATGGTAGTGTTTAGGCGTGTCTGCGTTCGCTGGTCTATGGGCTGCGCGGGCGCACATGGGCGCCCGGAGGCGTTATAGCCTGCCTGACCTCGTGTCGGCACCGTCATAATCCATAACTTACCGAACATGTGTATCATAATCTGTGTTAACCACTTGGTTATTGCCCAATTTACTTAATAACATAAATTTTTAGTTCTTTTATGTGAAGAGGCTATAATTATTTTGCTGGACATAAAATTTTCTAGATAACACCATTACTTTTTTGCATTTTATATGGCTTTGTGGCCAAATAAATCGTCTGTAGACATGCCGTCCCTGATACTGTCATGTCATTAATATTTCATACTTGTATCATTAAATCATGATTCATCTTGCTGTTGAATGCACTATAGCGTGAGGGCATCGTTCAATTAGATTCAAAACGTCATGGCATACTAATTAAAGGCACCCCGTCGCCTTGACACGGGAGTTCAGCCTCCCGCCGCTAGATGGCGCTTTTTACAAAAGTCAACAATGGCGCACACGCCCCCGATTCTTCGGAATTTCTCATACGTTTCTTCACAAACGATTTACTAATCACGCGATCGCAACGGGATCATTATAATGATGTGAATTATTGAGTGTTATGTAAAAAGTATCGATTTTTGTTGCTAGTCTGAGAACACTTAAAAAATAATAAGTTATGGGAACATAAATAATTGGAGAAGTAAGTAAGTTATTCTATTGACATGGTAGGTTAATGACATGTAACGATTCGGTGTACATTGCGTATCTTATAGGAAGCCCAGAGTTTAAGAAGCTCATCGGATTTGCAATGTATTTTACCTACACCCATCAATCACCTGGCCGGTCATTGTCCGGTTTGTAGTGGTCTGTCCCCGATTCTCGAGCCAATCGAGATAAGGCTTTATTTTAGATAAAATGTCGTCTGTGTCTACAATCTGGATCTTAATTGGGACGAGAATCTGGGGTTAACGTATGTGTTGACACGGGAATTGATGATAATGAATTAATCAGATGAATTTAGTTGGTAATTAAGTAGAGTTAAATATCTTTGCGATCGCTTAATTCTTCTATTTCCTTTTAAGCACATCGCAGTATTTTCTGTAGAAACTTCGCAAATAGCACCTAACTTCAAATAGTAATTTGCTTAATTTCAACTCTAACACTGATCTTTGAATGTTTTTTTTTCAAATATGTTATGGCGCAATATTTGAGAAAAAGCCATTGCGGCTCGTTGTATAAAATCTATTCATATACTTTAAAATTAGAGACTGATAGCTTTTTAAACAAAAGTTTTTTCTATATTCGTTTGTTGGCATATTAACCTCTAAAAACTGACTAAAACAAAACACCCACTTTTGGTTCATGTACATTACTTGATAAGTTTCAATTAGAGGCTATGTAAAATAAACGGATAATATGTTTTCTTTTAATGTAAATTTAAAATAGAGTCTTTAGGCATTTAGGGCAAATCAAAGTTTTATAACTAGCGATATTTGTCTTTGTCCGATGTTTTCCATGTAAAGTGTCCAGAAATCAACTGAGATACTAAACACAAATTAATACGCATCACATTTAATATCCTTACGCACACAAATTAATTCCATCCATTTGTTTCACATAAATCAACACATACACGTATATCAAACGAATAAAGTTTACTTTAGCATTTACAAATCCAAGACGCTTAGCTGTAAACACCAGCTCTTAAGTCAAAGGGACAAGGTTTAGATTGGCGTTGTTTATTCCGTGGATGTGTGATACACTCCTGCGCACGTTCCCACGGCTACATGTGCATCCTGCAAGTTGGCCGCATTGTTGTGTATTTATTTTTGTAGATCGCCCATTGTCTGTGGAAAGATGCGAAATGCATGTTATGGTTAGGGAATAGAAATTGGCGTTTCCGATTTTTTGAGCACATTTGGAATGTAGGTTCTGGGTTCAATCAATATGGGAGTGACAGCTAGAGAGTATAAAAACTATTTACGAGCAAAATATCTTGTTACTAGAATTGTAAGATACCTAGTTGCATAATGATCACTTGGTTATCGCTAAAACACATTAAAACATAATTTGTTTAGTTAAGATTGGATACTTACACCATTATAGTTTATTCGTACAATAATACAAAAAAAAAATGTTACGATTTTTTAAAAGAACTTTAACACACCAACGTACGTTAAGTTGTACACAACAAGTTTATTTACACGAAACTAGATAGGTATAAACTGTTTCTTTTTTAAATCAATACTAGCGTTAGGCTACAACAACGCCATCTACCAATCACTGTTAACACCAAATACCATATATCACGCTATTAAATGTAAAAGTGTTAACACACTGCGTGTTGACGGGAAAGGTCAAATCTAATGACACTAGTTCTCGCGCCTTTGTTTACCGGAAGTAGTGTAATTGCGCGATTATGATCAATGGACGACAGCGCCCGCGCCGGAAGGGACGCGCTTCCGTCAATTAATGCTTTCTACGTGTCGCCATAGAGCTCGGTGAAAATTGTGACCATAGATAGTTTTAATCATACAGGACGAAGAGGGCTTACATAGAAAGTAAATGAAGAAATACATTGTATGGGAAAGGGAAAGTAAGATCGATAAAAAACAATCGTACCTACGTGGAGAAGCATAAAACGGGCTTTCAAACAAAAACAATGCTGAAGAAGAATCATACTCAACTCCAAAAGATTCACGGCGTTGCCGACATTTAAAAGTAGTAGGGAGAATATATCTTTAAAAATAATATCAACGAGGAAGAAAGGAAAGAAATGAGGATAAATATAAGTTTCATAATGTAGGAACGGATAGAAAATTAAGTCTCCGTCACTCATCTCACCGGTAAAAACGCAGTAGTGATGTTACTATTTTACGTACATGGCATGATACAAAGATGTCACCTCTCTTGAAAGCCTTAGTATCAATACTGCGATTACCATGTTCAAACTGGCCTTATTTTACTGCACCAAGCAATACAACAATTTCCCTGTCTTGTTCTTTTTGTATCTACTTAATGTGATCTTGTATTGTTGTGAATAAATGTCTCTTTATCTTTATCTTTTTCTTTATCTTTAGATATATACTTTCAGTCTTTGTCGAAAAATAGGTTACCATGCCATGTGACCAAAAGTATTTCATGCCGTTAAATTCTTATCCCGTGGGAAGCTTAGAACTACAGCCGATATAACGAAGGCTAATTGGCAGCAATGCAATTAAATGAATGCTTGGAATTTCGTACGCTATTGTTTATAATTGGCAAAACTAGTTCGACTTTGGATACTTATTCGCATTGTGTACGTTTCTTTCTGATTTAAGGCCAGTAGAGACCAGATATTTTCATTTTGTTAGGGCCAGCATTCGGAGGTTGAGAAAACATTCGTGTATCATTGCCGAGAATGTGCCATTAAATTCTTATTCGACGGCCAAATCAAGCAATTAAAATATCTTCTCGACCCCTGAATGCGATCCCAAAAAATGGTTGAGTGTTAAAAAACCAATGGTAGGTACTTATATTATCTACTAATAAATGTAGGTGTTGTCGAAAGGTACTCCTGACAAAAACAAAAAACCGCTGACCGTGCGAAATTACATCTTGTTAGGTTGTAACAGCAGACCAGAAAAATTTATGCTTATGTAAAACTTCTTGACGAAACGACTATTAGGTACTGCTAGATTAACGAGTATTCTCTCCATATTACTATACGCATTGTCAATTAACGTAGCTGTACTAGCTACCATACGATTTGCTTCCGAAATATGTAACGGTAAAAAAGAGCCACCCACTAGTCGTGTTATGTTTAAGAAAAACAAAGAGCTAGCGCATCAAATGAGGAGATTGCGCACGCTCCGACGATCGCCACAGCGCCAATATTGGAGCAGTAGCGACAGAGACGCCTAGTGGCCCTATTGCACTATGTCTTTTGTTGTTTTTGTTTCAAAGTATGATTATGATCACTATTATAAAGGTTGTATAAGGTTTCTAAAGAAGGATTTATTGTTAAATGGCATAAGAACACAAATAACTCCAGTCTTCGAACTTTTATCTATTTAAGTAAGTTTAAATGAGAAAAAAAACAGTGCTACTACAAACATCCTTGTTTAAAATATTTGAAATATACCTTAGTGTTGTTCTCGGGCTACAGAAGTATTGAACTAGTAAATCGCTACTGCGAATATAATGAGTACTGCGCTTGCGCCGGTCACTGATAACGAATACAATGATCAAGGCAATTCGATATTTGTCTTTATATAACCGTTATACAACTTTATTAGCGCCGTTTGGAGAGCTTTCTAGCTGAAATGTCAAAACAATTTGATATAATTTCTATGTCTTATTTTTCTCATTGTAATGACCTATACCTTTTTAATCTTACATAGATTACCTATGGAAAATCTATGATTACACTCAATCATAGATTTTAGTTAAGATTACCGTTCCGAAATCCTTGCTAAAATTACATATGATCACGGTAGCATCCAAATTGCATGCACGCGTACATAATACGATGCATGCTGCGTTATTGAGGTGCATGACATGCGCATACGATGCACGAACGAGGATGGGATGACATCACGTTGCGTGAGAGGCTGACTCATCTGACAAGGACCTTACGGTTGTAGTAACCGTAGTACTCGTAACACTAATAAAGTTAATATCAGATTATGTTAATGTTATTATGATTGCCTTGAAATAAAGAAGAAATGTAGAAGACAGTATACTCAAAATGAGAGCCAACAAAGAGAGATTTTCTCTTAGTTGTCAAAAAATGAATACAATAGTTAAGATATTAGTAACATCAACCAAAGCTGATAGTAACAACAGCAATTTCTTTAGTGATTCAACTAACATCTAAGTTGATGTATCTAACGTCTTGACAGGCTCGTATGGAATCCAGACGCTTATGCACAATCTTGTTAGAAGCGACCAATTATTATTTTCAGTGTATTAAATTTAGCTATGGTACAAAAGCAGTAAAAATTGCTTAATAATTTTAATCAAGAATGACTCTGATGTGTTTAATAAAATAAATCGGTAAATGGGTTTTCGAGTACCTATATAAATTGTTCTGTGAAAGCTTCTGTCTGGGAAAACGGTTTCTATCACTAAATCAATTTTTCACGTACCAATAGAAAGATACGATACGAGTAGATACGAAGTTAATCCTGACATATGGAACAACCATGAAGTTTCTGAATATTGGTAACATTGACGGCAGTAAAACAATGTTATTACTGCTATTACTATTAATCATCATATTGTTTTACTGTTGATTGACTTCCTATCTGCCTAGTACTATAGTGTTTTCTATAAAATTTTCGATTTTGATTTATAAAGGTACTCGTAAAACAAGTTATTTCTTCGTTATGAGGATTGTAATTATAATAACCTAAAGTTTTCCCTTTAGATTCCTTGTTAGTGATTGTATCATGTGGCTTATGCACCGCGAGTTCGTCATGATTGTAGAAGTGACTAACCGATCACGTTGCTCCGTTGCTATGATTGACCAAGAACGTCCCTTGTTGACTCTTCATAGTTCACAGAAAAACCTTTGTGTCACACCTAATGTTATTAACACTTCCCTCAAAGTTTAATAATACGGTATCTAAATGCATGACACTATTTTATATACATTATGAAGTGTTTGGCACATAAAATACTTATTTATAAAGACATTTTAGCGCGCCTTGCTATCCTTAGTTTGGATCTAAACTCATTATTACCGATTATATACTCATTAACACCTAGACATTCGTCATTGAAGGAAAACTCTTCCGCTTTGCGTGTGACCTTAAGGTCAAAGTCAGTTAAATGCCTATCACCTGCACCTGTTCCATTTAGTTTTTTCCCATGTCGTTAACGTTATTTTTTACCCTTATTATCTTGAAAGTAAAGGCGGCCTGGTCATAAACGATACACTTGCAGAATAGAGATCTTGGTTTAAAAATAAAAATTGGCCTAAAATAATCTCTATTTCCACATTGTTTCATTATCAGTCAGAACCCTTTAATAAGATTTACATAGTATCATAAACAGTGGCCCATAGAAATAAATAGTTCCGGTGATACACATCAAAGCGCATGCGCTGTGCTGTAGCAACAATAGTAACCCAGTTGCACCATCCATTCTTGGTACAGATAATGCTTATCATGAGACTGGAAAATACACTCGATATTATTCTAATGCACTAAGTGACCATGCATACGCTCAGATTAAAGAAGGACTAATTGTGATTTTTTTGAACTTTAACAAGTTTTACGAAACTTAATATACAATGCAATGCTCTTAATTGGACACCGCACATACTAACAAATGAAAAACAAACAACATGATAAACAAACAGAGGGTCTTATCGCTACATAGTGATCTCTTCCAGTCAACTTTAATATGAGAAGACGTCAAAAAATAGATAATCTATATCCAAAGTCTAAATATATTTATAGCGGTTGACTTAAACCGGTGAAATAGATTGACTTGAGTTTGATCCTGCTGGGGAGTACCTCAAGGAACGATGATGGGCTCTCTTCTATTTAACCTCTAATATTATGGAGAGCGATAACACGGTGATCGGTAAAATTAGACTACCGATATTTAATAAGTAGTACGTGCTAATACTGTTGAACGTAAGTTTTAGCACGAAGTTGAAACATAATTCGATGAAGAAAGCTTAATAATAGACGAAGTAGGAAAAGCATGTTAGGAAATGAAGTAACTCTGCTCGTGATGCTACATAACGACTCGATGTTTTATGTTTACCTTTAACGGCGAGTGTTGCAATGAAATGAAATAAGGTAGTTTACACTCGAGGAAATTTTAATGCAAATATTATTGTCCTGGCACGTTTGCAATTGAATTGTAAAGTTCATTTACATAATGAAAATTTACGTCATTGTAGTTTTGAAGTTTTGAAGTCAAAATGATAAAATTACGCAATCATCGCAACTGAAAAGGGCTTTAAGTCTGCGAGAATCGACGGAAATATTTTGGGGCTTGTGTCGATTATGAAGGGCTAAGGACCATATATATAATATATTATTTTGTGTAGATAAGGCTAAGTAAAGGTCAAGTCATAGAAAATTTTAATTTCTAAGGCGTCTTGGGACGAGCCTCTTATTTAACGACAGTTTTTTAATATGGTCCTTAAGTGCTAAAGATATAGCTTCGACCTTACTTTTACGTATACATCTAAAAATTGATATCACATGACCACCGTGAGGTATGACTGTCAATTTTGTTCCAAATCATTACCGTTCCTTACCTACACCTGAAAACCGCTTTTCTTAAGTGGTATATCTATGACATATCTAAATGGAGCCATGGGCACAGTAGCAGATCAACCGATAACCCCTGCGTCGGCGCAGTTTGTGTAACTTCATTGTCGGCTCTATTATGTCTGCGCTAGGGTTGACCCAGATTATTATCGATAACTTCTGACAATGGCAATAGCGTGGATGAATTAAACATGCTAGAAAATGAAAACAGGTCATGAACAATGGTTTCTAGAATAGACAACATATTTTTTGTGGATCTAGAATAATGTTCTATTCATAAGTTAAATATCAGGGGACAATCTTACACAGTGACCTATTCCCAAACTAAGCTCTGTGTACAGTGTCTGTAGTGTCTAGAGCAACAACTAACGATAAACGATGGATTTATTGTCACGGCGTAAATCAAGTAGATATATAATCAATATTGGTGGTAAAGAAAGCTATCTCATAAGCGAGATGCCACAACGCCATGTGATGCCAGCTGATACATCTCCCTCGAAATGACAGTTGCCTTAGCAGTCATCGATAAAGTAAGTCTCACCAATATCACCAAATTGCCTATATCGACATGTTCCCAGTCACATCACTGGCCCGGATGGCAAAGGGCTCTCATCCCAACGGGTTCAATTGGCCCCTCCGGAAGTCCCTTACCGGAAATGCACTTGTTCTGCGCACGCGCGTGACCGTGTAAAGGAATTCCTGTGCGGAAGTTAATGTGAAATGGTTCCGATTTGTAGTTTTTGTGGGTTTAATAACAGGTGTCGGTCGAGTAGCTTTGTATTATGGAGCCTTTCCTGGGTTATTTATGGTATGATTATTGTTGTGTTCGTTTTTTTACATTCAACATTGAAAGTGAGTTAGTGATGTTTGCATTTTGAGCAACGGTTATGCGTGTTGCTATTATAATAGACGCTACTTTTACTTTACTTTTTTTAGCTTTGTAAATAATGGTATCTTTGGTTGTTATATTAATATTATTTAATACTTAACCAATCAAAGGACTAGAGCTCTGCAGAGGTTTTTAAATAAACTTTTTAGTGCAAATATCCATGGTTCTCAAAGCCTTAGGTGTCCTGTGATCTCCTCTTCCTCCCACGTTCTCGCTCCTTCCTCAAATAAAATTCTACATATAATATAAAATTTCGCTTCATCCAACCCATTATCAGCTTCATCCATCATAATATTGTAGTTCTAAAAGCCACCTTCACCTAAAACATTTGTCAGTATCCTGCTTCAAGTATCCAGTGCAAATTCCTCGCGTAATGTATGCAGCGCGCGGCCTCGCCGTTCTAGGAAACTGTCTCTTGCTCAACCGTGACGCTGGTGACATATCTGCCAGTGACCAATGTCCAGGTGTCTTGCCTAATGCGTTGAAGAAATATTTCAAGAAATAGGTCAAATATTAGTTGCGAGGATTTTTGAAAAGGCTTGTGTACGCTCAAATGATATTCCCAAAAAAAAAGTTTTTCAGCATAATACACTTCACGTTCTTTTTATTAATTAAATGGCATCATCAGGGCAAAAAAATATCACGTGTCAAAGACAAGTGATGCAAATCGTATTGGCAATAAATAATACTTCGTAAGAATTATGTAGGAATCTTTTTCAACATGGGAGATAGATCATTCCTTGTGACAAAACTTGTGGATTTTCTTTCAGATTCTTCCTATTGACTTCTGTATTAGCATTTGAAAAAGCAGGATACTAATGCTAATTAATAAACGACCTTGAAACTGTCTGTCGTGAGTGTCGTGACTTAATAATAGTATCAATAGAATACGGTTTAACAATAAACGAACGTCAACAGCATGATCCGGCTTTAGCAAGTCCATGCGCATGTTACAAACCTCTTTGTACTCACTTTAGTTTACTATTATAATAATATAGATGTACCAAATTATCAATTCAGTTAAAGAAATAGAATCTAACGTCACACTATTGACTGGCGCTGACGTTTTTGCTACTTCACCGTTTAAAATTTAATCTTTATTATGTCTTAATAAGGTTACATTTTGAAGCGACAGTTTATCGTTGTAAACAGTAGCAATTAGTAACGGAGTTTAAAGTCAGAGGCATCGTTAAGTTGGTTTCACGCGTAAACTCGACCTTGCTAGGCCGTGTGTACGCCTTGCTGTAAATAATTATTTATTGCGTATATTGTAGAGTATATTAGTATTATTTTTCGAATTTTTTATAATTTTGTAATTAAAAAATTTAGAATTTAAAATTTTATGTTAATTTGTGAGCAAGTGTTTAATGCATGCCGTAGTTCAATTTGTATATTTTACTGGCGTAACATGTGGTTTCCTATAATTTGATAAGTATTGATTTAGATGTTAAACTAGATATAAGCATAAGACGGATGTATTATCTGTTGGAAATCCTCAATAAATAAATAAAATACATTTTGCGCTAAATAAAAAACTAAATGTAAATTTGCCTAGTCTTTGCTACGGGGTTAATTAATGCTAAAAGAACGACTCCAAAAGCTTTAACGTAACGGTTAATTAGTATGTACCTACTTATTTATGGGTTGTTGCTAACAATATAACAATTGCGCTTTATGGGTAACCGCAAGTATGATTAACGTAATATGCGTTTAGTGAGTCAATATATTACGTGAGTAAATTCATGTTGGTATTTTAATTAAAAAGACCTGTTTTCCTAATAATTGTTTATTAATTATGGACGTATTTTCCTACTTGCAAACAGGTAAATTTACCAAACTAATTAATCTGAAATTTCCACCTTAAATATATTTGGTTAATGAAAAGTTAGCAAAACGGTTAAAATATTGTTTTTTTGTCATTTAAAAACTTAACCGTTATTTAATTTTATACACGCTATTTATGACAAAAACAATAATTAATTAGAAAAAAGATGCGTCATACCAAGTAAATCATATTATACAACGTGAAGGGCCAAAGCCCTCATCATCGAGTTGCTCGAGTAAGTCATCGACGTAAGACGCCAGTGATCTAATTGACGCACACAAGCTGCGCGTGAGTCATCTCGCTTCCTGGTGCGTGGAGTTTGGACTTTAACTGCTTGAAATTTTACCCCAATTACTTAAAGACCTTTACATTATGCTGGTCGAAGTAGAACATAGCTAAGTACCTACGTAAGACGTAAGTGCAACTTTATAAAGTAGCCGAACAATGGAGACCACACGCAGAGAAATACTGGCAGGCATATACAGGCTTTCATGTATCTCATTTTCAATTATTTACCTAAATACTTCTGTTTAACCGTAAGGCCAGCTAGTTTGGAGTTAACCCTTGCAGGTTCTGAACTCCTAGTGATTAGGTATTAGAACTGTAGATTCTGCATTCCGCTCACCAGTTTTTCAAAATCAGCAAATTGTATGAACTTATTCCAAGTGGTATTTAGATTACGGAATAGGAAATACGCAACCACTAAAGGTAAATCCGGTATCGACAAATCCATTGACCTTACTGAGTACTTACCATTTTACTAGGAAGCTGACATTTAATAAGATTTTCCAACGACGTTTTTAAGAGGAACGTACCTAATTATATCTGATACGAGTATGATATGAGCTAAAGTTCCTTGATTAGGCCGATCTGCATCGGTTTAGCCGATTTGGATGCAATTTGAAATGGAGATAGCTTATATCCTGGATAAACACATAGGCTACATTTTGTCCTGGAAATTTACGTGGATCAGGTCGCGGGCAGATGCTAGTACTTCTATAAATTTTATAAGTGTTAAGTGTTATCGTCTAGTAAGGTAAATGGACCCATCATGGACAGTGCTCCAGTGATAAACAATAACAATTTAACCGAACAAAAAGGCACATTCGAACTACATAATTCATTCTAATAGAGGTAGGCCCGAACTATTGTAATCTTATCTAATTGTAAAGGTGGGTACAGACTGGTGAAACGTAACATGCAATGTGTCATGAATTCACCGTACACATTGCTGCAATGTATCATGAAAGGTAACAACTTTGTACGGTGAATTCTTTCATTGCATGATACATTGCATGTTACGTTTCACCAGTCTGTACCCACCTTAAGGCATTAGCATTCTATACTTAACACTTATTTTTATTGGGATTTTTCATGACTGGATTACTGTCCATGATAGGCGCATTTACCTACACCATAGCATAGAGATTATGACGTATCAAGTGTCTTTAGTGTTACAAGGCGTAACTTTCCTTGTTATACTTAGGTATCCAAAATTCTACAACCTGTAACTGGCTCGAACCGTTGACCTTTTACTTATTGATTCTCCGAACTGCAGGCTTTACCTTGTGTCTAAGGCGTCACGCAAAATGCAGGTATTTCCAAGAACCAGAGTGACATTATTACTAAGGTTTATTGAAGATTTATTGCACGCTTTTGTTGGCAACTGGTGGCGCCAGTGATTAAATCGGCGGCAGCTTAGTTGAAAAAAACCTATTGAATGCTTTTAATGTAACATAATGCAGGCCAGCGGCGCCAATATTATTTTAATGTTATGAAATATGCAGTGGACGTGTTGACGATTTTGGTTCTATTGCAAATCTTTTTTTTTTTTTTTTTTTTTTAATCTCATTTATTTTATAAGCCATACATCTTATGATTAAGCCGGCTTAAAAGTAAATAATTACAATGTTACTTAAACTTTAGGTGTTACTTTAAACATTGATAACGATAGATAATTAAGGAGTATTTTTATAATATTCAGATCTTAGGTTCAATGACTGTATAATGAAACTTAAGAATGTATCACTGTGTTCGGTAGTGAACCCTGAGCTCAAGATTTGATGGACAAAGAAGAGGAGATCCCCCGCAAAGCAACCAGTTTCTTTTAAGAGATCCAACCTAGATTGTTCGTTGATTTTACACTCTAGAACTAAGTGGAGGAGGTCCTCTTCTTTGTCACATTGCGTACAGTTAGGATCGTCTCTTTTTTTCATAATGTAGTTAAATTTGTTAAGTGGGATGTGATAAGTTCGGGTTCGGAAGCAAATAACTAATTCTTTTCTGTTGAGGTTTCGTGAGGCAAACCAAGGTACGCGTGGTGGTTCGTCTACAATGGTTCGGTACCAAATGCCCTTGGTTTGAGAGCACTCATTGAAATAGGATTTAAATTTAGTGTGATTGTCAGTTTTTACTTTTGGAAGATGATCAGTATAGTGCGGTACCGTGTCGAGAGGTATGCCGTTCTGTAAAGCCTCGGATGCGAGTGAGTCTGCCACCTCGTTACCCTGGACGCCCACATGTGAGGGGATCCATTGTAGACGAACTTCAACCCCGTTACGTATCAATCTATGGATACATTTAATAATGAGGTAAGCTTCGTATCTACCGACACTGGCGCCCTTAGCACTTCCCAACAAATGTTGTAGACTGCTCTTAGAGTCTGTAAAGATTACAATTTTATGGTATGGTGTCGATTCTGAGTAATGCACTGCTTCATTAATTGCTGTCAATTCGACTCCCATTATTGGTATACATGGATTTTCAATACAAAATTTAGCTCCAAAATCCGCAGCTTCATCGTAAAACGCGCAACTAGAACCGTGTCTTGTTTTGGATCCGTCAGTGTAAATATGAATATGATCTAAGAACTGCACTTGTATCATATCTTCGCAACGTTGTTTTAGATCGTGAATGGGTAGTTTAGCTTTAGGTTCATCAATAGTGTTCACTTTATGCACTATGATTTTATCCCAGGGGAGTGTTTTAATCTCAGAGGAAAGTAAAAATAGGGGCAAAATCTCAAATTGTGACATAGGTAGGTTGGAATACTTTCTGAAACTCTCAAGCAAAAGTGGAAGTTGGTTATTACGCCAATATCTTGCGCCCGAATTTAACGTGTTGTCTAATGCTTCTATTTGTTTTCTCAGATAATCGGACGTTCTAGAAGAAAGTTTCAGGAAATATTTGTCGCTTAAATAGATTCTTCTTAAATTTAAGGGTGGAATACAAAGCTCGCTTTCCATAGTAAAAATTGGGGTGTCGCGAATAAAGCTTCCACAAAGGCGAAGACATTGGTTTTGAATTACGTCCAACCTATGGAGGAGGCTAGAACTAGCGTTGCCGAAAATGATCCACCCATAATCAATTCCAGATCGCACCAATGTTATATAAAGTCTTCTTAAGTGAATTGGATGGACACCCCACTTTGAACTTCTTATGGAACTAAGGATATTAACGTATGAAATACATTTTTGGGCAGTTTCTAAAACATGTCGAGTCCAATTCAGGCGGCTGTCCACCCATACACCCAGAAACCTTGTACAATTTATAACCTCGATTTCAATGTTATTTATTCGTATATCAATACCAGGCACTTTGTATTTTCTAGTGAAAATGCAGAGTTTAGTCTTTGAGAGAGAAATTTCTAATCCAATTTCCTCTAACATTGATACAAAGATGTTAAGACTTGATTGAATGACATTAACACAAAAATCAATACTTTGGTTAATACAATACAAAGCGAAGTCGTCGGCATATTGAGAGACCTTAACTGTCTTAACGAGTGTATTGCATAACTTAATTGTAACTATATTAAATAAAATAGGTGACATTGGGTCACCTTGAGCTAAACCATGTCTGCATATTCTTGTTATTTCCCTACCATCCCGTAACTTATATATCAAAAATCTCTCTTTTAGAAATTCCCTTATATATCGACATAGGAGCGGATCCACATCAAATTCAACTAAAGTGGATATAAGAGGTTCAATTGCCACATTATTATAAGCGTTACTTATATCTCCGTAAGCGCATAGAACGTATTCTTTGTTTATAAACGCATTTTCTGTGTCTACAATAAACCTACCAAGATTGTCCTGACATGAAAGTCCACGACGGAAACCTAAAGTACTATCATTAAATAATTTGTTGCTTTCAAAATGACATTCAAGGCGACGAGTTATCATTAAATTAAAAATCTTACAAAGACAGTTAATGAGTGAGATAGGACGATACTTAAGAGTGTCAGTATTTCTTTTTGGTATTGCAATAAGTTTGATTCTACGCCATTGCTCTGGTATCTCACCTTTTTTATAAATTAGGTTAAATATATGAAGGAGGTATTCTTTTGCATTATCCGGTAAATGGTTAATCATAGAATAAGTAATAGTATCTAAACCAGCCGAAGTATCTACTCTTTTAAGAATCAGATTTAGTTCTGAAAGTGTAAAAAATTGGGGGTTGGAAACATTAGTATTAAAATCTAGGGGCGGTAAGGAAACACTATCAGGAGTGAGTTCTGTTACAAAGGAAACTGCGCTACTTTCTGGTAAATAGTCTTTAGGACTACGATAACCTTTAAGCCATCTAAGTTTCCTCCAAACCTCACTGCTGGGCGTGTTGCAGTCTATGCTGTCACAAAACTGTTGCCAGGAATTCCTTTTTGCAAGTTTTATTAATTTTCGAGCAATAACTACTTTTTCTCTGTAAATTAAGTAATTTTCAACCGTGCGTAATTTCCTAAAGTGCTTAAGAGCTAATCTTCGTTCCGCTACTGCCTTCGATAGATCAGGGTTCCACCAAGGTTTTGGCTTGAATTTGTTAGGGTTAATACTGATTTTAATATAAGGAATGTTTTTGTTAGCACTTTCCTCAATTACCTCTATGAGTTTATCGTAGTTACTTTGTACACTATCTCCGAAATCTAATCCCTCACATGCAGATTTTATGTGTTGTGTATATTCTACCCAGTTGGCCTTTTTGATGTTTCTTTTCAATTCGGGGCTAATTTGAGTACTGTCTAACGTTTTAATAGAAATAATAAGGTGATCACTGCCAAAAGATTCGTTAGTGACGTTCCAATCAAAGTAGAGTGAGAGATCAGCACTACAGAATGAAATATCAGGTGATGTGCACACTATACTGTCATTTAACTTAGCGCAACGGGTAAAGTCTCGATTGTTAAGAAAAACGTAATTATGTTGTAAGCTAGTATCTGATAAAATTCTACCCCGTGTGTCAGTTGTGTATGACCACGCCGTGTGATGAGCATTAAAATCGCCGACTATTAGAGTTTTCTCAGAAAAGTGGCTGAAAAGCTCCTGGTAGTCTCCAGCGCTTACGGTGACATTTGATGGAGAATAGACACCTATAATATGTTGAAGTTTATTGCTATTATGGACTTCAAGGCACAAAAGGTCAATATTGTCATGATTTCTTGGAAGAATTTTGAGATTACAGCTTATAGATTGATGGACCAGGATCGCTAAACCTCCATATCCATCTGATCGATCCTTTCTGAAGACAGAGAAACCTGTAAAATTAATTTGGTTTTCACATTTTAACCATGTTTCGGAAAGAAAGCATATGTGTATTTTTTCATTATGAAGATATGAATCCAGATCACTTAATTTTGGTATTAGGCTTTGACAGTTCCATTGAATAATATTAAGCTTGAAACTTTTAGACAAATCCATTGAATAAAAATAAATAAATAAGTTTATATATATATATAAGTATAAATATATATTGTATACCTACCTAAAAGCGACCTACCTATTTGTTTTAGGATCTTACTTACCAGATAAGCGCTTTAGTTTAATTACAATACGTGAGATTCTGCTCTTAACACTACGACATGAGATGTTAGGTATCAAGTCCGTAAACATTTCAATCAGGGCATCAATTTCTTCTGTGTAACTGAAAGTGATTTCCGTTATATCCTTAACTCCATATGTGCGTCTGAGATATTCTTTAACTTGGTTTCCAGACAATGGGTACGTTTTACAGGGATCGGTTATAAAGTTTTCCAGGAAGTCCCAATTAGTTGAATCCAGATCCCCATGCGGCGTTCTCTTGGGATTCTTTCCACTCTTGGATTTGTAAACCTCGTCTGAGCTGGACGAGGAGGAGTTATCAAAGTCTTCATCACTGTTTTCGTTGCTAGGTATACCGTCTTCTTTTGTTGTTTCAGACTCCATGAAATCAGCAGTAGTAGAGGATTCAGTGGGTGGATGTGGACGCTTGAATATTTGTGTCACCGTAGACTCCTGTGTTTTTTGGGTCAAAACGTTCATGTCGTTGGTGTTAACTGGGCATTTAGATGCTACGTGACCGTCTTTTTTGCATATGAAACAAGTCATTGTATCCGATGAGAAATAAATCCAGTAATTCGTGTCTTCAAAATCCATAGATATTTTTTCTGGAAGTCGGGTGAAATCCTCAGGGGTAACGTAAACTTGTCTTCGGAAACTTAGAATGTGATTGTAGCCCGTTTCATTGAGACCAGCACGCAGAAAAGATATGGGTGACAGTGGCGTGATATGCATTTCTATCAGTTTCTTTTCTATTTCGGTGTGCGGTATAATGGGGCACACGTTAGATATAATGATACGTTTGTTTCTGCTGATCAGCGGTCGGATGGGTAATTTTTGATTTTGAATTGTTACATACTTTTTATTGTCAATGATTTCATCAACGATTAACTTCGAGGAAACGTAAATGCAAATTCTATTGTTTGATATTCTTGACAAAAAGCGGATTTGAGATGGGTCGATTATTCTTCCTAAAGCTTGAGCATAATCTTTGATTTGTACGTTTTCTAAAGCATCGATGACGATTGCTTGGTCCTTTTTAGGGAACGTGGTGGTTTGTGTCACAGTAGCATAACTAGGGTTATTGTCTAACGTTTGGGAGTTCATTTTGTTCCTGTAGTCAGAAACGATTGCAAAGTTGCGATATAGCCACTTATTGGAGAATCAGAAAGTCCGATTCCATCATTAAGCACTTTTCACAAAGAGGGTAGAAATCAAACTCGTGAAAATGTAGTTCACTAGCGCGCGCAAGTAACGACCGGTCTCGGTGACAGCTCAACGCGGTATTGCTATTGCAAATCTTGGCCAATAGAAATTAAATTAGACAGATGCGTATTACATGTCATTACTCACGAATAAAACTAAATTTGTAAATGTATTTTTTGACTTGTTTTGGGTTTTGTTCTGTAAGTACTTTATACCCCGTTACCTCAAATAGGTAGTTTCCTTCTGCTAGAATTTGACATTGTATTCAAAACGATTAATAAAATAAGATTAAATATTAGAAAGCTCATCGTTAAATGTTTTGATGACAAAACTAGTCAAATGATTTTCAATTCCAATTCCGTAATCTTACTTGTCATCCCAATCAGACTTTCCTCATCCTATACATCTTTCCATTAATTACCAACCAAACAAGTTTATTACTAACTTGACACTGTTTCGCCAAAAACAAATGAAGGTGGCACTCTATTTAATTGCCAACGACATCTTTAATGACGATGGTGTTGCCGATCATGGCGTGGAACTGTGTCATTCGGCAAGTACACTTCCCTTCAAACCTGTAATACCTATTAAGATCATATTGAGAAAGCGATCTTCTACAATCTTGTTCTTAATAGTTTCCCAGTTTCACTTGTTTTAGTCGTTTGAAATTTGGCGTTCTGGCGTAAACAGATGTGATGCTTCGCTGTGTTCTTAACCTAAATTTATTATTGAAAGCCGAAGTTGATAAATATTCTTCGGTTTGGTTTTTTCCCGTCTATTATCATTTACGAGTAATAAGAGATACCAACTGTATTAGAAAATAAGGCATTACTAATTAGAATCTTGTAAAGCAAAAATACGTTACAGAGTTTTCGTACAAGAATTAAAAATAATCGCAGCGTGTTATTATTCCTGATTACTAAAATATTACACAGCTAAATACACACGTAAGAATAAGTCCACGGATCAAAAATATCAAGGGACCATCTCACACAATTGATTTAGTGCCCATTCAAGCTCTAGGGCTAGGCTTGTAAATATGACCTACTAGACAACGATAAGCGCACAGGGAATCCTAGCGCAGGACTCAAAACCATTGTTATGCTTTAAGTTAAGTTTTTCTGAATAAACATTTTTCATTTCATTTCATAAAAAAACTCATAAAGAGAAATAAATACTTACATAACAGAAAACATCACAGTTAATTTTTTAAGTTATTTGAAGGGTTGAAGACCCGATACGCCCAAACATGTTAAAATGTTTTCACTACTATTCCCCCAACATTTAACCCTAATGTACCTATACGAATATAACCCTAACTATATTAAGCAAGAGGAAAAACTCCGAACACTGGTATGATTCAGAAAAGTAGTTATCATTCAGTACGCACTACGATGATACCGAAACGCGTAGCTATGACGTAAAGCGCGTCAATCGTTGCAAGGACTAACAAAAATATTGCGTCATTTCAATCTATAATAAATTTATTTACCGCACTTGATAAATATATTTGTGCAATAAACACTCAAGGCACTCAGTGTACTCAGTACAGAGTAAATAACTAGATGTGCAAATGTATTATGAGCTGTTGAAACCAGCCAAGTTCCAGTGAGTGAAGGGAATAGAGCTATATAGTAGTCGTATATCTGTCTCTTTCACAGCCAACTTATCAGGTTTTTGCCTCTGATGTGCTTAGGATGAACAGCATGCTGGCGCCACTGTGTCAGCAAATGGCTTATCTCCTATTTGCATGGATCGAATTAACTCATTGTAATGTGTCATGTGTCTCACTTGACTTACTTCCTTGAATGTAGCGCAAACTGAGTTGGATTCTTATTAATTATATTTACGTAGATATTTAGGAGTATTTAAGTGAGTCACAGGGACTCTTCGTTTTAGAGTATTTTCAACTTGATATTAACTACTAACCTTTTGGTCTTCTATTAAGTTTCAGATGAATTGAAAAAGTTACAGGGGTTCTTTTTTATTTAAGTCTGTACTTTTATAGTGAAAGACAGCTAATATACAAATTTATAAGCCTCCTTCTTGGGCAGTTGGGTGAAACAAGATAAATATGCAACTGTTTAGGTACCGGAGATGTCCATGTTGGTAGGGGTGAGAGAGCTACCACTTTGTCAGTCAGTTTCAATCTTATTTAATGTATAATCTAAATGCAATTCAATTATACGTGAATCGGTAACAATTACGAAACATGCCTACCGGCACAAACTGGAATTTTGACTCCAATGTAGATTTTAACAATCAATTAAATAACATTAGTAAAATAATCTGATTAATTGCCAATGAGTTTTTGTCAACAAAAAACGTCAAAGAACTGTTCTGCAACCACGATTATGCACTTGTGAATGACATTGACAGCAAAAAAACTTTAGACTAGGTTTATCCCACGCGAAACGCCAAGGTTTAGTTAGTCGGAGTGTTCTAAAAACGTCGGAATGTATCCAGTATTAAATATGCTAAGACTAAGATCCTCCCACACTTTATTAGATACTGCTATTTATTCAAGGAAATAATACATATTTGGTTATGTGCTGCCTATACCTTTGATATTACTTATAGAGATTTGAATGCTAATGTTGACCATGTATGGAATTATATGGTGTATATTTGTAAATAAGCCCACGTTACTAACGATTGTTATAAATTTCCTTTACTTAAAGTGATAATTGTATGCTAAAAGTAATCTGAATGTGACAAAAAAACATTATTTCATCGGTGTAAGTATATTTAAAAAACGCTTCCATAACGCTGAATTACTGACTTACGATAAAGACACGACATCTTAAGCATAGTGCTTAAGTCTTTGGAACTAGATACTTGAAGTTTTGTTGAGTTTAGTTATTACCTAGATACTTGCTGGGCCAGTGTCTGTTTCACTGCTGCGAGGACACTTATTTCCTGTTGCCTTCATTGTTTTCTTTTATTATTGTATTTATGTGTTTTGTAGTTAATGAATAGATTTCTTCTTCTTCTAATTGTTTAAATAAATGTAATTTTATTTTGGTAAGTTTTCTAAAAATTAATTCCTAGCTAGATCGATTTATCATCACCCCGAAACCCCCTGCATAACTAAATTTCATGAAAATCGTCGGAGCTGTTTCCGAGATTCAGATTATATATGTACAAGAATTGCTCGTTTAAAGGTATTAGATAGAGGTGCAAATAAGGTAACAATAAACAAAAGTGCCAGTTGCTAAGGTACCTACCTAGAAAACAATTAAAAAATACATGAACCTACCAACTATTAAAAAGACAACCCACAACCTTACGGAATGGAGCAAGATTTACTAGAAGGGCTAGGAAAACGAGGAGAATGATACTTATTAAATAAGTTGTAGAAGGATCTAGGATCTGCATAACATATTCTACCATTGTCAATTCAATCTATTTCCGTACGTACAAATACAAACTGTACAATCTCCAAGCCCAATCTTCCACGGCAGTATCCCAATCATTGACTAACGAGAGCGATGCCGCCACGGTCGGCCGCGGCATCCCGCCATTCCTGCCGCCCGCTGGACCGCGACCGCCGATCCCGCGGGCATCTGGCGATCGGCGCACGCGCAGCCAACCGTGCGCCGCTGGAGGAAGCTTCTGGAAGGAGCGGCTTTGTAGTCGAGTCGATATAAAATGACGCTAATGATCTGTTGGATCGGTATTGAATTTCCGATATATCTATACTTATACATGCATCGTGGTCTCGGGTAGCGACTAGCGACACTCCTTCTTACGAAGTCATCTCCTATGGAGGTTATAAATTTAAACCATGTCTGGAGTTTTTTGAGCCACGAAATTAACCATCTATCGGGTATCCTGCTATCTTCTCTTTCTTTGCATTATGAGCTGGAGGAAATTATACTTTTCATTTCGCATTAGACGTCCAAAGCATAATTTCCGAACGTTTACAATGTAGCGATTCTAGAATCTTGAAAATAGGTAACTAAATCAAAGTAGTGGATAACTTAGTGACTTGTATGACGCCCACTCATCATTTGTAAATAACTAGTGATGGACACTTTTAGCTGACAGCACCAGTAATGGGCACTTAACTATTAATTCAAATTTCATACAGTCGTAAATTGTTTGTTGTAAAACAAATGAATAGCCCTTATCTTCTGTGAAATAAGAATCAGGCATCCATCATTGGTCCTTGACCGTTACTGGTTCCGTCACCCTATGTATGTCATAATAATATGACGCTTCATTAATTAAATTGGTCCGAGAGCTATTAAAGCAAAACATATTTTTATCTAAATAAATCTTTTACATCCTCCAGTATTCCTATTTCAACGACAAGCTTCATCTATTAGATAACAACTTCTATGATGTGTAGTACCTGGGGTAACAAGCGTCGCTCGGGTTGACACGAGTTTGTCTGAAAGTGAAACTTGCAGATTGATTTATTGACACCAACACGTCCCCTGTACCTCAATTTACATCGAAATCTTTGAGCGATTGCCGAGTGAGTTGAGTTCGCTCGCTTAAAGTATAGGATAAAACCTTCTACTTTGCCAATATTGAACAAGTACTCTTTGCCTTCCAATGTTTTCGCCCGGCCGCCGCTGCTTACCGGATCGGCGCGCGCATGTGTTTGGCATTAATCTGCGCATGCCCATATCGGGCGGGCCACGTGTACTCAGGCGTAGGACGCTAAGGTCAATAATGTTAAAATCTTTGTATTTTTTTTGTAAATATCTTTATTTTGTATGGTCAATGAAAAAATATACAGTTTATATACACGATTGTTACGCGGAGTTCGCCGTCTTTAGCAAAGTATAGTATTTATTTCATGTGTATTCCACAAAAAGCAGTTCACAATAGAAGTAAATAAAAAATATGTATAGCTGATTAATCATACAAATAATTTTGAACAACCGTAATAGTTTTACGGCCGCATTTGGAGCCAGTTAACGACGATTAAGTAAGTCGTTCTAACTGCCGTACTCAGAGACGTCAATTAAATTTAATGCTTGTTTAGTGTCTTATTCTATTGCTGTAGCAAAGAAAGTGTCTAAATGTTCTAAGTACGGGTGTACGTGCCATACCTATAACTGCTCTAAAGTGAGAGTCAGTTTCAAGCACAAAGTTACTATAATCTTAGAGAAAACTGTCATTTCTAAGCTGTCTTAAAACCTCACATCTCACTCAAGACCTCTTTATTAACACGCCCTTAATCCACAATACCGTACTCAGTATTAAACGGCGTAAGATCTCGACTTTCCACTCAAATTCCCTTCCACAAACGAGCCTGTGTGGGCGCATGTTGCTCGGTTTCGAATAACAGCAGGCTGTGGGCAGTTTACTTCGGTGGATGTTGAATCCTTTAAATGTTTTATGCAATGCACTTGGTTAAACAGTATAGCGATACTTTAGTATAAATTTGTAGTTTTTGCAGTAAAATGGGTGCGTTACGCTAACATAAGGAATTTTCGAAAACTGATAAATAATTTAGAATTGTCCTAAGCTGATGATCTATCGCGTCGGCCACTTCTGTCACTTTCATCATTTGTGGTCAGTTTTTAAATATCGCTATCGTTAATGTTATGCGTCTTGCCTAGGCTACCAGAGTAGAACACATACAGTATAACGTAAACACACCGCATAGTGAAATTGTTGTAAGTAAAAGGTTATATTATATTTAGTGTAAACCATTGAAGCAACAAAATATCTGAAAATATGAACCGAGCCTTTTATGCGTCGTAGTTATGTAGGAGTGTATATGCTTAAAAAAAATATAAACATTTCCTTACTTTAATGTAACAGTACTTAAAATTGCACAACATTGCAGTCTGAGTCTTAAGTGTAACAAAATTAGCGAAAATATTTAACCATTTAATAAAACACTTAAAGTTATAATTAGAGCGATTAACTAAACGGTTTCTCGGAACAGCGCGGGCGCAGCATCGCGAGGGGCAAGATGGCGACGCATATTTCGCATTTTTAAAAAGATCCCAGTTACATGAAATGCAGTTGAGATATGGTGATAATTAGCAGTATGGTTCAGTTTACTGGGCACTCAGTGAGAATTTCCATTTTTAAATTAAGTTGGCACCCCTGGTAAAAACTAGAGTTCTCTGTTCCCTGACAATTTGATATTTTAATTTAATAATAACGATGTCAAACGTTATTGTTGAGTTACAACTACTACTATTATATTAATACCTACTGTTGTAGTCTCAGACTAAGCTGTAGGTAGTCATAAAACCAGTGCAAGCAAATTATAAATATTTAAATAAAATTCCAGTTTAACAGGAAAACCTTGTGCCATCGATCAAATCACGCAGATGCACTTTACAAATAAACTCACTTGCATACTATACTTCGTTTAAAAAAAACAAAGCCGGTTGAGAGTATCTTAACAATCTGAACTTCACTTAGCACTTATCTTGAAACAAAGGTCTCTTTGATCAGCTCTCGGGTTGCCCAATGACAACGCGCCCTTGTGTCGACCCTTAATCAATGTTGCTTATGTTGGCATAACTGGTATCATTCAGTATCGGATTGCCTTTTCGGACGCCGCCGCCTTGACTGACTGACGTTCGCTTTGGGGCGATAACTTGAACGCGACCTTAACAATTCCATTTTCGAATATTTACAAGTTGCAGTTTAAAATGTATGACCGCAAAACCTTTTTCGTTCACAACAAACAGTTTGTTAACTATCTGGCATGCTTATTATCTAAAAAAAAGTTTGTAATTACGATAAAATGGCTTCTATTTTTTATGCTTTCCAGCCAGTAGCACAAAAAAGGTTTGTAACTACGTTGGCCCAACTTTTTAACACAGTTCATTACTGTACAAAGTGACAATGATCCATTATATTTTTTCTAAATTTTGAGAAGGCAATGGGCACAGGGTCCATTATTCTTGGACAATGCGCTGTGGTATTCGAATGTCTGCTAAGGTCACTGATAGGACGCGTTACATCCGCTGTCATTTTTCGTAATATAATTTATAGGAGGTTGCGGTTTCTTTTGATTTTGTTTGATAGTCATTTTTTTTTTATTTGAGTCTTTAATGTGCGTTAAAAAGACGCCGCGGAGTTACACTGATAGGTATACTTATATTATTTTTGCCAACAAATTTTAGAAAAAAACTTTATATTAATTAAAATTGAACTAAGTTACCTAGGACTGTTGTAAAAATGCAAAATGAGTATTAAAAGCTATTTTCGTTTTTAATGGTAAAAACTGACTGGTTTTCTTTGGATTATTTTCTATAAAATGCATTTAAAAAAAGTCGCAACTGGCTTTTGTACCTATGTACAATTATGTTTCGAAGTGTAAGGTTATAAAATATAATTCTACTATTGTTTTTACATGAACCTTAAAAAAGTATTACTAATGTTTTAAACTACACCCTACGTTTATTTACCTATGCCACTTCTTTTATTAAATAAATCAATTATTTAATAATTTCAACTATTTATTCATAAAATTATGATATTTGAAATCGCTCAGAACTTTTCGCTCATACCCTACTGTAATGTTATCAGACCTTTTAACTTGGTTGATACATCAAAGGCGGACGCGACAGATATTTATAACTTTTTATTACGGAAGAGCGCGTAAGGACGGTCTCGTTACACTCAATAAATAAATAAATATCAAGGGGCCTTCTAGCTCAATACACTCTTTTATTTATTTAATGGCAAGAATAAAACATGCATTTTTCATTCTATCGTGTTATTTATTCTCTTAAGGAACTCACTTTCGACTCGACCGACGAGTTAACCGGCAAGTTTAAGTTGTTCCGTCAGAGCATACACAACCACATTTTAGGGAGTGCATTCTCAATTAATTAGCTTAACCGTCTACAAAGAGCTATTTTTTAGGGTAGTGATCCTCTCAAAAACGCGGTCGGCCGAACGAACCGTTGAGAGAATCACACCCCAAATAATATAACACCTCTGAAAAGAATGTCCCAGGTTAAGAAACTCTAGTCTAGACTTATAGCAAATAGAAGCCTCTAAATTTCATAAATACACTTCCAATTAGGTAACAACAGACACCAGCTTGGCTCCATTTTGTATGAGATTTACAAACCCCGGCATTGTTAAGCCGCGTGTCCAGCGAAAGCGAGGCGAATCTGTAAACAATACCGCGGCCTCGACACGTTCATGGTGTATACAAATTAAGAAAGTATTTAATCGAACTATTGATTTTTTCCTATGAAATCGATTTTAAGCTAAAACGGCCGATGGAAATCGATCTGGTCAATTTCCAACATTGACCTAGAGAGCCTAATTAATGAAGTAAACAATAGGTTTTGTGATGAATAATGCTTTGAAAAGCTTAAGGTCATTGGTTATTTATAAAAATACACGATAAACTCACAAGTTAATAATATGAAAATCCTGTAAATAAAATAATTGGGTTTGTTTGTACCTATAGCAATAATGTACTCGTAGGTACATAGATCCTCTTTATAAATAGAAACGAGTAGTTACCATAACCTAAGTATTGTCTTTATGTCTATAAATATCGACTTCCTCCGTATCGTAAAACAAATCTTTCGCAATTGTTTTATCGCATAAAATATGATACAAACTTATCCAACTACCATGATATTACAGAAATATATTCAAAGTTCAAACTAACCGAACATGATATTACAGAAATTTACGGGGATCAATTTATATTATTTATCGACAGTTATCTCAATTTATAGTATGGCGCAAAACTAACATTTCTAAGAGATATTTCATGCAAATCGTATGATAAGGAAATAAGCGCGTACGGGCGTGCGCAATGCTTGGTTTATGTCTGGGCTCTATTCTAGTCTAGGGAGTTCAAATATCGAATTGCAAGACAGTCTACCACTTCAATTATTATTTACTACTATTGGTAGAGCACAAAGTTCTTAAAAAGAAGTGGTGTTTTTAAAAAATGGTTGCGGTATTTTAGTATTCTACAATGTTTGTATTGCTTTCGCCACAAGATGAGACATAGATGTCATGATGACATTTTATTATTAGGTAGTATAGTATATGTAATTAATAATACTTAAGTCAAAGTATATCTTCTCTTCTATTTTGCTAAACATTACCTACTTAGGAACTTGATGAAAAACAAAGTACAATAAAAAATTTGGTGGCTTTATTGGTTAAATACTTACATACCTAGTTAAAAACTAAGTAGTGACTTTAGGCAAGGGCATGTTCTGTTAAAAAATAATAAGGACGACTGATAACATTTTACTTTAAGTACGAAAAATTAAAGTAGAAGGTAGAGCAAAGTCTTTGCCAAGCGGTTTGGTTGGAATTGGAAAGCTGTTGAAAGCTGACTGACAACAACAATAGTATTCTAGAATTTCACGTTCACACCTAAATTTTTAATCCGTTTATTATAAGTAAAGAGCGGAATGGATGCGTGCGCGCTGCGAATGCACTTTACGACTTAATACGTCGATTTCACGCCATTGGCGTTTTCGATAACGGATTTTGAAAAGCAAACACCGATTGATTTGATACAGCGTATGGTAGGTCATTGTGAAGGTGATGTGGGTATAGAGGTGTTTGGCAATGGCAGTTAAATTATTATAAGGAAATTGATGCCACGATAAATAAACGAAGATTCCGAAGGTAAAAGTTTGGTTAGAAGTAACAAAGCACTACAGGATACCCGAGGAAAGATTCTTCCTCGGGTGTCTTCTTTGCTTTGTCTTTCTAACCAAACTTTCATCATAGCTAATATGAGATAGCTAAACTTAAACTAATTAACATACTATGTATATGGATGAATTAACACATGCATGGAAGACGGGGTATGAGGTTCGCGCAGCGAGAAGCCTGGGGTATTCAGTTGGCTATCAGTTTTACGTGTTTATAGATAAGACTCAAATGAGGACGAAGTGCAAAAGGAATGATCATAAATATCACCTAAATAAACTTGTCAAGGTAAAAAGAACCTAAGAGTTTTCGTTACTAAGAGTACATCTTCATGAAACCCAAACATTTGGTTTCAAAAACTAAATCTTAGTTTGTTCAAGAGCATTGCTTAACCTCGTCACGACTCGTCCCGAAACCCAGCGTCAGCAATTACCCTGTTTGCCGTGCTTATTGACACGCCGAGCTCAATTATGCTTTCCTTAGGAAAAGGGCACACTTCTCATAAATCCTCTAAAGCAGTTGCAACCTTATCGATAGCTTCATAGCTTTGAAACTGTTCTAGCTGTTAAACTGCAGATGTCTCGTTTAAAATTAGAGCGCTGAATTACACAGTAAGAACACCTGCTTGCTTGCTAAAACTGCGACGTATAATTTTAAATGATTATAAACTAAAATAGACTGCGTGAAGGATGGCAATAATGACAAAGTGGTAGTTAATAGTGATGCTTTGCATATAAGTTGATGCAAGGTGTTTTCAAACGGTTTTCAATAAAAATAGAAACCTGGCCTGCGTATACATATAATGACGAAACAGCAATATTAATAATGACTAAGTTAACAACAGGCCACCTTATTCCTCTCCCTAAAAACATGTCATTTAGTTGTGTCGCTAATCGAAAATTAAAATTCTGAGCTTAAAAAATTTGCTTTGTGTAGTATTAATATCTCTCAATAAGTAGAAATTATGTATATGATCCCATGATGCAATGAAAAAGAAAATGAGATCCGCTTACCTACATGTATCTATTTTATACATGTTAGTTTATACCTGTAAAGTATTAAAATCTGTATCATCATCATCAAATTTCTTGTCTCATAAAAAAATATTCAAATTAATTATTTCTTTTTGTACATCATTATTATTGGTCATAATCATACACTTGAATAGCAAAATAACAAAAGCACATAATTCCAGAAACCTGCCTTCCTACCTTGTCTGCCAATAATAGGATATCTAAGCTCATTGAAGAGAAAACAATGACACAAAAACTTCAATCCAAACCCTGGGTTCACAAAAACCCCGCCAGATGGCGCGACGTGATTCCCGCTTCCGCCACCTGGCTCAGCACGTGCTCCTGCGCATGTTTCGTTTTTTGCTGAACCCTTTAATATCCCGGTTGTTTTATGCTTGTTTTAGCTAGCATATGGTTCCTGCGTTTACGCAGGTGTATGATCCTTCTATTTTATGAAGTCCTTCAAATTATTGTAATGTCATCCTTAATGCTTCGCAGTATGCGTTGACAATGGGCTTCGTAAAATAGAGCAGCTATACCAGTTGATGTCCAAGCCTTTTTATTTATTTATTCATCCTACGATGGCAAATTGGTGTCATAATAGCCTCATTGAATATTCTAGATAAACGAGTTAGTCGCAGACTTATAAATTCCATTACCTACATTACACACTTGATAAGATATCTGCATGTGCGTAAAATCTCAACAAACTTTACTACAAGTAGTAAGTAACAGGTTTTTTTATCAAAACTTCAGTAAGCGTTTTATTACTTTATAAAAGGTAATGATTTAAGACTATTCAGTATTGTAAAAGTAATATCTAGGTTATGCAAAATTGTGACATAGGCAAAGAATAAACTTATTGATTCAGTTGTTAATGAACAAAAGATAAATTATTCTAAAAATATTCTGAAGACATTATTATCACTTTGTGACATAACGCCCTACTGTTTGAGTACAATGGAATTGCAATGAGAGCAAAATTTCAAGGAACAGTTGACCCTAACACATATTCAAAATGCCAAAGAGTATTTAATTTCTTTATCTTCATTAGTAGGTATTAGAATAAGGCAATGTATTGACTAATACGTAAATAGAGGTCTTTTAAATACAAAAACTGGATGAAACGAAAAACAAAAGCTTTCCATTTTAGTCCAGAAGTTTCGCAACGCATTTGCCGTCGTAGGATTGCAGTTTGGACATTGCATTATGTATGTGTAAGACTCAGATGCTACTTACTAGGATGTGTGCTGGTCTGCCTTCTCTATTCCACGAAATTACTTACAAAATAAAGCCAGCAATTGCGATATCTCTCGGCAATTCCAAATTCAATATTCCACTTGAGTAATTCCGATGCACTCGAATCCTGACCTCATGAGCGCCGCCGGCGCATCTATTTCAGATTAATTACAACACAACTGAACCAACATTGAGGTGCAGAGGTCTGACGTTTCGTTTCAGCTGTTGTTTGTTTTGATGGCAGTAAAACTTAAGCGTTTTCTATTTAAACTTTTAGATGAGGGTTGTGACCGTTACCTAAATACCAAGGCAGTAAGCAGTTCAATTTAAGAAAAGGACAGAGCTACATAACAACTATAACTCTGTTCTTTACGCTCGCCGTAAAATGATCTTTACAGCCATGTCATGATCAATCTAAAGTCTACTTATTCAAATCCAAAATCATCAATAGATATTGGCACTTACCTATTTAATTCCTATTGTAGTTCCTAAACCTCTTCAAACCCCTGATTTAATGCCTGTGTCTTCAGACTTCGACTATTTGGCGCTTCCTGCTTAGGGGAAAGGCAAGAAGTGTTTCCGTGTAGTGACATCCGATTTTCAAAATAAAAGAAGCCCCTGTTCCGGAAGGCTAAGGGATACTAGAAGCCCTTGTTCTGATGTCTACTTTTACACAGGGGGTAGGAATCCTTACGTTCAGTGATTACATTACATTCAAAGCGTAAGGATAGTGCTATTTGAATAGGTATAAATATATGTGCTTGCTTCACTTCTAAGCTGCATTGTTGCCAATCAGTTTTTTTAAAGGTATCGTCATCATTATCACCACCTCCCACCTTATCATCATTGTTATCTTGAACTTCGTGTCAGAAGTCATTTCCTCCAATTATTTGTTACTAAATTCGGCCTAAATTTTGCTCTTCTTAAAAATAATTGAAAGCAGCACAAATCTTAGCGTGGTCAGTTCAGGAATCAAGTTAGACTGAAAGCAGAGTTCATTGACGAACTAACCTTTCTCAAGTTAAAGGGGTATACGAGTACGCGTTGGCTTTATTCGTTAACATGTCTGTACTCAAAATTACAGAGCATCCTTATTTGAACTAGTCTAATGCATACTATCAAACATATTTATTTACTGATCCTGACTCTTCACAGGAAGCCAAAATAACACAACGACATCGTGTAAATTCAAATACCATATCGGTTATTGCAGATGTCACCTAGCAACACGACACGACATTCTGTTTAAATAACTGTGGCGTTGTGTAATAGGCTGTAATGTCCAGTTTGTGGACACAAGACTTCCGGGATCGCTGGTCAAATAAAACCCTGATCCGGATTGCTTGGGTCAACAGCTTCTGATTGGTAAATAAGCCGCGCTGCTGGCTTGCTATTGGTTGGATTTGTGGCGCGTGCGCTGGCGTTATTACCAAGTGCAGGTTAAAGCGACAATCAGGTGTTTGTTTAGAAGTGTACAGCAATTATACGATGCGTCGAACCGCATGTTATCTTGTTAGTAGCTAGAGTCCCAAAAAACGTGTTGGTTATTACATGCTTATAGTTACTGAAAGAATATACCAATCCAAGTATGAACTTACATGAGAAGGGATGAGTTTACATACTAATACACACAAAATGGTATTAAAAGACTGTTTATTAGGAAAACCACAACTTAATTATGGAAAGCTTAACAATGCAATGCCGCCAAAAGAAAGTTAGAGAGAGAGTTTATCTGTCAAACGCAATATAGGGATGCGTTCCGAAATTAGTGATTTTTCCAATCGATATTTTCCCGTCTAAAAATACATACTAGTGAAACCTCTTTTAGATTAACGATTTTTTTCTGCGAAACTGTTCATCTATGTTTTTATAAATATGGACATAGATATCTTTGTCTGTGTTTGGGTTGTTGCTAGCTTATACATATAGCGTCATTGTCAAAGCTTATAAAAATGGTTTTAATTAATAAATTCAGCCATGGCCGACAGGACGCCGGCTAAATCGGGTGAACGAGGTGTGACGCGGATATTAGGAAATGGGAAGCACGGGCCCTTGTCGCGCGCCTATTATAGGCCAAGAGTCTCATCGTAATTTGTACATCCGCCACATTCCGTTCAGATGATTTGTAACGCTTTTTCAAAGCGATGTGGAAGCTGTAAAGAAAATGACATCTTAGATTTTGAATTTTAGACAGGTGAAGGAGGAAGTTGGCTTGATTTAATTTTAAACCATTATTTTTATTAACGATATCTCCTTTGGTTTGTTTTTGGTCGATTCGTCACGCGGTTATTTACGTAAATTGCTTTAACGGCTAAATTAAAAAGGATGCAGTTAACTCGTTTTAATATTTATAACGGAAATGTTAACTGAAAATGTTATTGTTGTACGTTCCCACACTAAATTGAAGGTGAATGCAGTTTTATTAACGCTTAATAAATGCGTAATATTTCGCGGTAGATGTTTTTCATGTATCTATAAAACAACTGAACACGGAAGTTAGTTTTTTAATTTGAAATTTAATATAATAACAGACAACAACAAGTATGACCCATTAGACACAGAAACCGATTTGTCTCCCTCGTGACAGCCGTTACGATTTTAAAATTAGAACAAAATTATACGGTAACTAAATGCCATCATCCGACATCTAACCCCATCGTTTCATAGCAACACCAAGTCAGAGTAAATTCAACCTTATGTTTATGTGATAGGGGTTAAGTAAGGTTCAGAGTTATCGTTGTGGTTGAAGCTGCGCAGGCTCAGATACAGAGAGGAGAGCAATGGTGGTCGATTTGTCGCGCCCTCACACTTGACCTTTTCTTGTTCGTTTAAGTAACAGGATTAATTTACCTTTGAGCTTTATCTCTTTACTTATTAATAACAGTTTAGGAAAGCAAAGAAATACCGTTGTTCGCGTTTTCAGATCTATGTTACACTTTTACTTTTTGTTGACTAAGACTGACATGACTAAAATGTATGTTCATTGATAAAATGAAATACTTATAACAAGTCAGGTTTTCGAGTTACACGATGTTACAAATTAATGTTACTTAGGTACTTAACAAATTTTAAAATTTGAGGTAAGTAACTTTCATTATACATTAAAATGGGTAATGAAGGATACTGATAGAAACTGGGTGATTCATCCTCTCTTACTTGTTAAAGTTACATACATACATACATTAAATCACGCCTGTTTCCCAGAGGGGTAGGCAGAGACCACTTCTTTCCGCCTGTTACGATCTTGACAAATCTCTTTGGCTTCTTCCACATTCATACATCGAGTCATATAATGAAAAACACATGCTGTCCATATATTACATAAATACCTTCCTAAATCATTAAACTGTCAGCATAACAACTAACAAATTCCACCTTTCACAAAACAATGAACTTATATTCTGAAAGTAACCAAAACAAATTCGCATTACGTCACATCTTATAAGCACGTGTTTTCAACCGTATAAATTACGTCCGATTTAATCACGGCGACATAATACGCCTGAAACCGCATTACGGATGCAAAAATGTAGCCAACAAATCACCGTGACCGACAAGACAGTCTTCGGTATCGCTAATGACGACATTTTTTCTCCCGCATTTTCTACCCAGCACCAAAATAACTTTGCGGCTAACGAGTCCACCGATGGTCAAGGGTTTCCATCAATTCAAGTTTGGACAGCTCCTCGTTATGTTGGCGTTGTGGGCGCATTCTTTTTCCGTCCGGTTCCAGTTTTTGCGTTTCCCTCGGCTCAAGATCACGAAAGACTTACACCGGTACTTTCTTCCATTCAATTTAATCATATTACACCGTTAATGTTAACACGGAAGGAGATGCAAGTTTTTGTTCAATTTTATTAGTTCTCTAACGGATGGGATGAAACCTTAGCGACGAATGAATATGGATAAAAGTAACCAGAGGTTCTGTTCCGCTTCGATTTAGCTCATTTATATCGTAATAATGTTGTTCATGACATTGTATTTCTTATTCACTTGTCAGTAAGAGCTTTAACTGTAAGAGATGGGCGTAAACAAAGTGGTAAGGGGCCACAGGTCTTAGGTTTCATTACCGGATCTGTCATAATCCGTTGATGTTACACATTTTCGACACATATTTTAAAAGTTAGGAATTTTGAATCATCTAAATTTTTGTCTAGAGGTATGCTTTTTATGCTTATAAAATCTTAATGTACTTATCAAAGTTATTTCCCAATAATTGGCAATGATTACTGATACCTAGGTACTGTATTTTTCATTTTATGATTCACGTCACAGGATCTATGGCTTTTATCAAACAATTCTCTCATCACCAACCTAATAAAAACCCCTATATACGTCATTCAAGCTTCCTTGGCTTCAAACAGGCGTATCCAAATAATCGACTCCCGCGCATCCTGTAATACATCACTCGTTCATACAAAAAGCACCCCAATTGATCGATACCTGCGATTGTTGCGCAAGAGCATTTCCTGTCGCGCTTTGTATCGGGTGTCCATCGGTCCCCGGTACCACTGAGATTACAAAACACTTTATTTATAGCGAAAAGGAAGTGTGAATTCACTTGATCTTTTGAGGAAACGAAGCACTTCAGATGACTTATAAGTGGACCGTTTAGGATTCTTTTGAATAAGTTTAAAATATCTACAAGAATTACTATTAGCAGAGGGAGGACTAGGGAATGCAATTTAACCGGTTATTATCCGTTTTTGTATAAAAATAACTGGATAAAACCGGTTATAACCGATTATTTGCGTTCTCTAAGCAGCAGTGTCTGCAATGTTATGATCTGCTGTAGGGGTAAGACAAACGGTGCAAGGACTAGCGTAGATCTCAGGGTTCCAACGAATTAACATTCATAAGAATATTGTATATGACCATGGGTCTCAAAGTCCACTTTGCCATAACGTTCTACTATCTAATAATTTAAAAGCTTGCCTAAATTATCTTACAAGTTTAGTCTTAAGAACTGTTCATCCGAATTAACTCGCCACCAGCCACATAAAGCTACTTGGTCCTTTGTTTCCATCTCTTGTGGTTTACCAACATCGATAAACTTCAACTCTTTAATTACCTATCCAATTACATCAACACAGTCTTTTGTACCCGATACAATCTTAAATAGTAACACTTTGTTGACACGATGTTGGCAGGAAACCACGCGATTCTAGAGACTGTTTCTCGGATACTTGCAACTAGTCTTTATCAGCTTCATGTTTATTAATTGCAATCAATTATCTATGCATACAACTGTTTTGACTACACACACAGTGTTATATAAATTAAAATTAAAATTACTATTGATTATATAAAAAACACCGATATATTGACGACTTCCAGAGCTGATAATATCTCTAAAACGACCCAACCAATTGTCATGAATCCTCGCTAAAAATCAACTCGATTAAGATAAGCTGCCTTAAAAAAACACAAGCCGGAATTTCGCGTCGGGGTCAGAAAAGCGGAAAGCGAATTATACGCTTATAAAGTTGTTGGCGTTCTATAACCAACTGTAGACCCTATCTATAGTCTATCCTATAAGGGAAGGGCCACACTGTCACAGCCAACTATAGACCCTATAGCTGAAGGGAAGGGACACTGTCACCCCTGGCATATGCAGGCAAGCCTGCAGTTTCCTGCGGGCGACAGGTGTCTCGGCCAAGGGCTGTATCCGCTCAGTAGTGCCCGCGCAGCCGAGTGTGCGCCCGCGTCGACATGGCCCTTCGCGAGTTCAAGCCCGTGCCGGCTCCGCGCCTGCGGTTGGCCTTCCATCCGCATAATATTCACGTGAGTTGAGGTTTTTGTAGTTTTTGCTGCGATTGTGCTTTGTTTAGTTCGTGTTATGTGAGGTGATGAATATCACCGTAATTTTATGAACTATAGAAATTGGTATCTATTTAAAACTGGCTAGGTGAAAATTAGGTGGCCCTTAGATTATGTGGTTAATTTCATGATACTTATAAAATCGTTCCTCAAAATGAGCTTGTGCTTAAATTACTGTGACTAAGATTTGCGTTTTTTAAATCCATTTAACCGCAATTGTATCAACGCTTGCTTTAAGAGCATTATTAGAATAATGTGGTGTTCTCTTATATTAAATGTTTGATTGTTATTAAAATATTGTAACAACCAAATTTTTTTAGACCCATTTTGTTTAATGAAGAAAAATATTAAGCTGCGTGAGGAATTTCCCTGGGTAACTTAATCTGCACACTTTGAAGTTAATAAGATAGATAGGTAGTAGATAATTTATGTCTCGAGTCAGTATGTCTAGTCTAGCACCCGAGTCGGAGCGAACCTGATTTACTGCAATCCTGACATTCTACTGCATTTAGCAATGCACCGTACTGTTAGTAGATAATCGTAGATTTATTAGGTTAAGGCGACAGTAAATGGAAAATGCGATGTGTTACTACTGTACTATTCTTTATCTATATGAGTAGGTAATAAAACAATCCTGTTCGATTTGATTTGTGCCGTAACTTAGTGATATAAAATAAAGTATAAAGTAAAGTTGAGTAAATCTTAATATTTAACACTCTAGTATCTAGAGCTTGGTTGGGACTGGGTCATGTCTTTTTAAATTAGTCACTGTTTTAAATTTGCACGATTTTTTTTTCGTGTATAAATTACATACACGTTGACTATTTTAGGAAAAGCTAGCAAGAGTTTCCAAATAAAATTATGGTCCTTAAAACCGTACATTTTGACTAAAGACTATTTCTTTGTCCACAGACAACAATAAAGGTGTTCGCCCGCCGCCTCCGCCCGGACATAGAGTACAAGACTCTCTCGGTGACGTGGGGCACTCGCGCGCAGGAAGTGGTGGCTACGCTGCTGGGCAAGTTCCGCATGCGCCACCGTGACCCGCGGCTGTTCTACCTGAGCATGGAGGTGCGCGTGCGCGCGGCCGGCCTGCGCACGACCCTCGTGCTGGACGACGACGCGCGCCCTGCGGCGCTGCAGGCGTGCCACCCGAAAGGATACTCTAAGTAAGTGCGAACATACTAGACAAAACCATACTCTTTATTAAGCCGAACAAAAGCAAGAACGTGTAAAAAAAATGACGGCCCTGCCTACGAATCTAGCGGTTCCAGAGGGCTTATTGTCTAACGCACTCGCAATCACGATCGTTTTCATTTTGAAAATCGAAGGCTTGTCTGCATACAAAATGAAAACAATTGCTCCACCATGAAGCCGGTTGTGATTGCGAGTGCGTTAGACAATAGCCCCCCTAGGTTCGATTCGGGTAAAAACAAATACTTATTTGGTTTGATTCCGTTCCCTTGATGAATTACCAGATAATAAATGACAAAGTACCAGACATACAAAATGTACTTTAGTATGCTCTATTATTTTTCTTCCCTATGAACAATACTTGATCATAGAGTTTAATATAATGTGTAGTTTATGCCGACAAATTGATATTTCAATCGAAAACATGATGACATAGGAAGTAGTCACTTTGTGTTCTGATTAGCATTAGTACCGGAAACCCGCATTAACAAGGAATATTACTTATGTTGTTGTACCCAATATTCTTTGTCATTATTAACATGAATTTAAAAAGTGTAAAAAACATACATTGACGCTGTTTTAAGGTCTATTCCGACTAGTTACATTTAGTTCCATTGATGTAACTAGTTGGCTTTTTTTTCCCAGTAGTTACATTCAACGAAGAGGGTTTCCTTAATTGAACTGCCTGGACTTTTTTTCCAAGTAGTTACATTACCAAAAAATAATTATTAATGTAACTACTAGAAAAAAAACTCTAACTAGTTCCATCAATGGATCTAATAATGGAACTAGTCGGAATAGACCTGTTTTAAATGCATGACAAATGAATTTTAGAATCTTTTTAAAAACAAACAAGAGTGTCAGTAAAATCACCGTAACCGCAGAAACCTACTATTTCAGCTTCCACCCAAACACTCCCATAAATAAACCTCTTCTCTAATCCTCGGACCACCGGCTAGTCGCTTAAAAAAGACCTACTCTTGTCTCCTTCCGCTTTGTCTATTCTCGTCGCAATAAAAAAAGTTAAAAGACTCTGACCATATGGACTGCGTTGTGTTGACACTTCGAATAACGTTCTGTAAACATTATAATAGGTAAAACACTTTCGGGATGCGTTGTTTGAGAGTAGTGGTAAAGTAATATAGACGCAAACTCCTTACCGAATATCAGGGGGCAATATTTAAAAATCGACGGTTCTGTAACTCAACCTCATACTTATAGGTATATTGATTTTTGTTTAGTATAAACTGACACGCACTAAGTATGTACTTAGTGAGTGTCAGTTTATACTGGTAAATATTCTATATACGAGGTTGAGTCACAGAACCGTCGAAATGTCTTTTATTGAAATAAGGTCGAGGATTGTACAATCAGTCTTTATAACAATAAACTTGCTTAACTATATATAGGAGATTGATGAATGTAGAGAAAGATAAAGTTTTATGTTTAAAGATAAAGATAAAGATAAAAAATATAAAAGATGTTTATTCAGTAAGTAGGCCGCACGGGCACTTTTACATGTCAAAAATCTACCAGCGCTTCGCAAGAGACCACTGCTGAGAAGAAACGCCGCAAGAAACTCAACAGTCAGTTGTTTAGACCGGTGCACCTGGCATTTCATAATCTCTGCCTTACCCCATTGGGTGATAGACGTGAAGGTGTGTAGGTATGTATGTACACCTTAATTCTTAAATGTAAAGAAAATATCCAAGACTCAGGAACAAATACTCGCATTTATCAGGCAAGTGTTCTTACCTGGTTTGAAACCCGGGACCGCTAGCTTCGTAGGCAGGGTCACTACCAACTACATAGGCTAGCCGCGAGTGACATCCATGTGTACTTGTTTACACACACGTTACCAAAGGGAAGGCTAAAGAGATTAATGCAGTAAACAGTCCTGTTATTTGCTCTACCTTAAAAAGTATTTTGGATCTTGTTTTAGAATTAAAGGGGTTTGTTGTTTGTACAGTTTCCTATTAAAAGCTTAAGTAGCTATTAGTATTATACAATGTATGTATGGAATGATTCCACCCTCATGAAAGGGTGTTAAAGTAACAAAAACTATTTAAAATGATTAACGTTGAAATATTAATGGGTACATGTTTAAGTAATTAAAGCAATAAATAAGCAATTAATTTTTTAAAATTTTCTTTTGCCTTTCATAACTAAACAAGGGTTTGTAAACCAGATCACATTACAACATTTTGTAAATTTTAAGTGGCACATTCAAATAACTATTGATCAGGATTTTCTTATGAACTTCTGTTTGAAGATAATCTGGTTTGAACTTTATGTTATTTTCTCGTGTCGTTTTAACTATAAAGACAGAAAAAAGACCAACAAAATCCAAGTTTGGTTTCAAAAACAGTCGTCAAGTCATCACCAAAGCACACTGAAGTAAATTTATTACGAAAGATTCAATAACAGAGGAAGTATCTCATTAGTTTGTGGAAGTATATGCTCCTTATCTAGGTTTATTGAAAATCAGTTAAGCCATTTAAGAGATATCAGCTCTGAAAGAAGAGATCGCTATTATATCAAGGATCTGTATGTACCTATGTATATAAACTCTTTATTGCACATAAACAATTACAAACCATTTTTGCATAGATAATGTACATAGGTGAACTTATCCCATATATCTTATCTTGTCTGTATCTATTTAACAGTTAAACATCCCTATCCGCTGTCGTCTCAGTATTAACTCCCTGGTTTTATAAACCGCTCTCCACACGTTTCATCCATTCCTGAAGTTTAGATAATATGTTAAATAGTTCAATACATCAATGATAATCTTAAGTCCTGGGTTCGCATACCATTTCGTTATTCTTCCTTATTATTTGATGGTTTCCAAAACATAGACGAACTATACACAGACTGACGATCTCCATACAATAGAGCGTCCATCGGAGAAAGCTTCCGCTGCGGGCTAGTCCTAGATGGCGTTGTTCAACGAGCAGCTCTGCTGGTTCGCATTATTCTAATAGATGGCGCTGTGTTTTCTGCAGACGCTGCTAGCTAGGGAAACCATACTGGTCCAAACTAATCGAAACTGTTGTCTATTCCAGGTTTTCCCTCGAGATGCGTCCCGGCGGGCTGGTGAAGATCTTCGACTCCGCGCTGATGTCCTCCTCGCAGTACAAGTGCCTGCTCACCAGCGAGCGGACCACGGCCGACGAGCTTCTGGCTATCCTCCTCCAGTGCTACAACTCCGACGAGGGCGTGGAGCGGTTCTCTCTGTATGAGGTTAGCCACGACCACTGCTATTTTAAGAATCAACTTTATATTATCGCACTGCTAGATCAAAACAGAAGTAACTCAACATACAACTGTATTTTAAAATCTTGAAACTAGACTAGCAAGGATTTTGAGTTGATACTGTTTTGATCTAGCAGTGGGTTATGTAAAACTCTTCCCTGACTGACTGACAGACAATGTAGTGGTAGGTATAACCTAAACTGCTGAACCAAGGGACTTGAAATTTGGAGAGAATATATATATATTCAAGGATGCATTGTACAAAGGATATTTCGAAAATTTACCTCCAGCGGGACGAAATAGTGTAAATGTAATTTTGTGGTTCGTGTATCGTGTGTGTATGTAGTAATCTTTACTAATATCCAAATCCTTATTGATGACGCTGAAAAGAAAGAAACACTCGGTAATGGCTACGCCTGACTAACTTCACATTGTTTTCGATTAGCGAAGACTTATTGCTATAGCATTTTTGACAGGATTTCTAAATAATTCTGTCTTTTTTGATTACTTTTATAAACTAGGTACCTTACTTTATAAACTATTAGAAATTAAACCTATCTTTTTATATCTTTCCAGGTATGTACCTCACAAGAGTATGAGCGCAAACTGCACCCCGATGACCTTCCCCTCTTGGTCCAGCGGGCGTGGCCGTCCGACAGCGACTGCCACTTCAGGGTGCGGCGCAACCCGCGCGCGCCGCCCCTCCCGCCCCGCACCATCCCGCCGCCCCGCCAGGACCTGGAGGAAGAAGACGAACCTTCCCGAGCCCTCTCAGCTCTCTCCCTAGAGTCAGACAGCGACAGCAGGAGATACAGCCCCGTCTACAAGTTCCCTAGTATCAGCTATTGCAAAGAAACAAAGAACGATTACTTATACATCTGATTGGCAGAATCCTCCGGTTTGAAGAGGACATTGAAATAGTGAAGTGTAAATAAGGTTTCGTGTTAAGTGTAAATAGCTCGCTTATACCTCAGAACGATGTTTCTAGGAGTGAAACCAAAGAGACGATGCAATATAGCGTGGGATAATCCCTTTGTTGACAATGCAATAGATACTTTTAACCAATAACTGGGGTGGAAATACGATGTTAATTTTTCCAGTCTTGCTTATGTATTGGAATTTGTTAAGTTATCGATGTAGTACCTAACAATTTATTTTCTAGTCTTGTAGTATTTCACCTCGACCTGAATTTAAACCTATCTTCTTGTTCGTTACCCAAATTTGGATGGTAAAAGAATTGGTTCACTAATGTTTTACCAAATCATCATTTGGCAAATAATGTCATTTTACAAATTTTCGTTTCGCAGAGATGTATTTCCCTCCACATAATTTTATATTTTTTGTGGTCAAAAGTCTAACCTAACCTAACTTATTTAACAAGCCCATGTAGCCTATGTAATATGTAATGGTTTAGGCACAATTTTTTTTTTGCGAAATGAAAGTTTGTAAAATGACATTGTTTGCCAAATGATGATTTGGTAAAAAGTCAGGATACCAAAAGAATTGGTATTTCAAATTGATGATGTAAATTAAAATATGTAAATAATAATTGTTAGGGTTAGCTAGTAGACACCAAAGAGGCAAGCGAAAATATATGAAATTAAACTTATTCTCTGTTATGTATTGTAATGTGTAATTTATTTACGGAAGCCGACGAATATTACTTCCATGCCTGTAATAAAACGCAATGGTTTTCATAAACCCAGACATTTTATTTATCCCATCACATCCCCCACGCCATTTTAAATGAGTCATTAAAGTCGCTTAACTTTAAACTGTATTTCATTACATGTAGATAATTTTGAGCCTTGATAGGGTTCCGATTTCAAATACTGAAAAACAGAACCCAAACAGAATTTCGTTATCCGTCTGTCAAGTCCCTTATTCTTTGACACGGTAAAAGTTACCGGGCTGACATTTGAAATATTTGTAGCAGGTATTTAGTGTTCAAAAATTGATTTAAAAGCGATAGGTATCAAAAAAATTTGTCACAGTAAATTTTCATAAAATAATTCCGCATGTATATTGCATTCGGAATTATAAAAAAATCATAATTTTGATCAGTTTGGAATTATGTAACGTACCGTTTTAAAATTGATAATTTTTGATATTATTAAAAGTAAGTAATTAATGTGAAACGCGAAGAAAAAAAACTAATAATTCATGACTAGGGAAGGGAATCATTAATATATTTCGGGAAGTAAAAGAATTGCGCAAAAACGTATGGGTTTTAGAAAAAAAGATGAAAAGTGTCATGGGGTACACTTTGTACTAAGATAGGAGTAATTTCCCGTAAGAGTATGAACGGGCTTCTAAAGTATGAAGACAGCAAGCTTTAATAAGTTTCTAATATGTCATATATGATGTAAGTACGATGTAGGTGCGGAACTCTTCATGCTCGAATCCGACCGGCAAACCAATTTTTTTAAATGGTTATGCTGTGTCGTTTTTTCGATGATATCTTTTTGTAATTAACTTTAAAATGACGCCAGAATGACTTAGTCCTCTCTCATTCCAATATAAAGAAAACAACCACTCCATATAAAGTATTTTTATTTACAAATGATTTTTTGCAATAATGAATGCAATATATTTTTTACAGATTAATGTATTTTCAAAAAATGGGAAATGGATAATATCTATTGGTACTTACTAAAATTATTTTATGTAAAAATTTTATACATTCCACGCGAGCTGCGTTCGTTTCGAGTGCGTCCGTGTTAGTAGCCTAAATGCTCTTTCGGCGGCGTGCGCGCACCGTACACCGCGTGCGCCGCACGCGCCACGTGCGCCGCAAGAGTCACATGCGTCACACGCATCACGTGCGTCAAATGCGCCCGCGCCGCCGCGCACCTCAGTCGACGCGACGCTCGCGAAAGCGTGTCACTAAAGCTCAGCGAATCGAAACAGCGTCCGGTCGCGCCATCTGCGCGACCTCAAATATGAAAAGAGAAGACCGCGCCCGCGCCCCGCACCGCGCCCCGCCCGGAAGAACAATAAAACAGTGAGGTAATCGAGGTCTTCAAGTCGCTAACGTACAGGCTCTATAATTACTCCTAAGTTCTGTACAGGAAACGTCGAGGGGCGGCGAACGGCCGCGCGGCGCCGGCCAGCGGTCCCGCTGCAAAACAACCGTTCTCAAGGAAAGCACCACGTCAAACTATCGGCGGGGGCCCCCCGCCCGCGGCGGCTATACGGCGTTGAGCGCGCGGCGCGACGGGCCGTACTCGTCAGACGGCTCGCGGTCACGCCGCGCGCCCCGCTCGTCACGCGCGTAACCCTCGCGCGGGAACTGCTCGCGTGGATAATCCTCGCGCGCGTACGCTTCGCGCGTGTAGTCGTGTCCGTACGCCTCGCGCCCGTATCCCTCGCTGTACCCCTCGGCGAACTCGCGTGGCTCCCGTCCTTCGCGCGGGTCGCGGCCCTCGCGCCCATAACGCGCGTACCGCTCGCGCGGATCCCGGGTTTCTCTCACATCGCGTGGGTCCCGCGTATCCCGGGGGTCGCGCACGTCTCGAGTGTCCCGCACGTCACGCACGTCCCGTACGTCCCGCGCGTCCCTGAGGTCACGCGGGTCCCGCAGTTCCCGCGGATCCCGCGGGTCTCGAGGGTAGTATTCCTCCTCGAGGCGCTCCGGCCGTGACTGTCGAGATCTCCCACCTGTAAAAGCACGAGACAAAGTTAATACGCGACCAGTATAGTCTTTAAAAACGAAAGGGGCCCGCTAACCGAGACGTTTTCTGACCACAATCGATGGTCTTTTTTCATTTAACTTCAGTACAAGTACATCTTTCATGTTAGGTAAGAAGACGTCTCGGCCGATATGGATCAACCAGCACACTGCAAACATCACACGGCGGAGCCGGGAGGGGGTCACGCCGCACTCGGGGCACGCACGCGCACTTACGGCCCGCGGGCTACGACACTAGACTGAGCGACATCTGCGCCATGGTCTCCCCGGACCGGCGCACCCTGCCGGGGCACGGCAGCACGATCTCCGCCGAGGGCGGTGGCGACGGCGTCGCTGCGAAAAAGCACAAGTCAAGCGACACGGTGAGGCTGTGACCTCCGGCGGGTGACGTGAAGCGAGGCGACCATCTGTGGCTAGATCACTGTTAGCGATGTGTCGAAACTGTCGGGGGATTTCACTCACACATGAACCTGCTGCGACATTCAGCTTCAGACAGCTGCAAATAGCTACCAAATTGGTGTAGCGATTGGCAATTTGAATAGCAATTTAGCAGCCGCTCCGCACTAAATGTCGGTTTTAGAGTCCATTTGCGAAACCTAAGCAGAACAGTTAGTAAGCGACACCCTCAATCGGCTAGTGAAGCGGGTTATGCCGCGAGAAATTAATTGCAACCTGGGTGGGGGCCATCGCCGACGTTTCTGCAATATTATGTATGTATACATCTGGAATATATGTCTTCAGCTCGACGGTTAGTGCGCCTGGCCTGACGCTTGTACTGAAATGAACAGGGTGGTCAGTGGGCGTGGGCTGGGCACAGTGCAATGGGTCCTGGAGTCTCTATGGGGTGGCTGTTGCTAGACGATTAACACAGAGTAACAGAACAACATATATTTATTCAGGTTATGGATTTTGCATTCATTTTAAGTAATCACAAGCCTCTTTGAAGACTTGCAAAAGGACTTGTAATTCAGGAAAAATTGCAATCTAACTACCCACTCATATGCATATTAAAACTATAGCTTAGAAGTACTTTGTTTTTTCGTGCAAGTTACTAACATCACAATAAGTTATCGTGCGAGGTTATTCCTGAGTACACGACGCCATTTTGGTTTTTCACTTCTAATACGATATGACTTTGGACTCATTTATATTCAATTCTTGAAGGATATAACCACACATTGTTTTTGGACACAGCCTTTTCCCAGGGTCTTTTTGTGTGTCGAGTGTATTGCGGGTTATAGACAATATTCTGCATTCTAGGACGGGTTTAATTGTTAAAGATTTTATATTATAATTTCTAAAGTTATCTCTGTTATAGACCCAAAATCGTTTTACACACCAATAAAATTTACATTTCAGCAAAATGTCGCCGTGTCAGTTTTTCCTAGAACACTATAGTAAACAGAATTACTTCTTATTTCTCATGCATAACTTCACACAGGGCTAGGAACTTAATGGTTTATTAGTAAATGGTTACCTCTTTCTCTCTCGTAAGAGTAGGAGTCAGCTCGCTCCCGGTGGCCTCCGGGATGCGGGGGGGGATCAACAGAGGGAGCACACGGTTACACACGCACGCAGTGGTAAAAGTTTGAACACATGTCGGTAATATTTATGTAAACGACAAAGATGGCTGTTAGTTTTGAAGGATAGGCAATGTTATTTGAGATTGAAAATACATTCAATTAATTGATTACAAAATATATGTTATCTTGAAATTGGGATGAAATTCTATATAGACAAATATTTCTCCTGTTCCTATTTTGTATTTAAAATCCATTTATTTAAGGTATCGAAAGAATCTTTGTAAAAAAAGCGTTAAGTCATATTACAACATAAATATTACTAGGTTTCGTTAAATTTCGGCGCCCCGACCAGGATAACTTAAATCCTGGTCACGCCACCGAATTAACCATCTGTATGCATCTAGGTTATTAGGAAAAAATCTGTCGCTTTACTACCCATGGGACTTAGACATTTTACATAACGCTAACGTTAACGATTTTCGGAACTGACAAAATGTATGGAATGACATATCAAGCACTCGACGCAACGTCTTGCAGCTTACGACAGTTACGACGCTACCGTTCTCCGAATGTATCTTGTCTAGAGCCACGGGCTGTTTATTAACTATGTAGCAGAATTTCCGGAAGGTATTGTATATGTGTGAACTCACCAGGCTGTGCGTGGTGCGCAGTGGGATGCGGCGCGTGAGTTGTGGTATGCGGCAGCGGCCGTGGCACTTGCGATACCGCCGGTGGATGTGTCGCACGCCAATATGTCTAGAAAAAGCAGCATAATAATAACACCCGTGAATATACTTTTTTTTTAAATATATGTACTGATTTTACAGCTTTCCAGTAATGCCAAAACTAGCTCTCGCCTGTATGATGCGAAAATGGATAGAAACAAAAATACCAAATAGTGAATTCGGCAATAAATGCACCAGAACAAAAAGGTTAAGGTAAGCGTTTTTTTTATTTTGCAAACTACACAATTATACAAATATACAGCGTTTCATTAAAACCAAAGAAAAAACGCAAATGGCTGATAATTATTTTAACTTATGACCTACCAGATGAAGTTATATTAACTTTAATCGTTTTAGGGATAAGATCTTAGCCTGATTATGCAAAATATGGTTACAGAATTAACAACAAGTTTTTAGTTGTTGGTAATTCTGTAGATCTCCTACCCCACTCTGGGAATGAAGGCGTGAGTGTATGTGTGTATGTATGTAGGTACAGGGCAAACCGAATCACTGCCTCCAGAAATATTAAAGATAGTAAATTTTACACCATAAACAAATTTACTATCTTTAATATTTAGATACTTTGGATACTTTGCAGGGGGTTTGGATTAGATTACCCTGTATCAGCTATAGATAGCATCTTGGTAATAAAGGGTCTTGCAAGTATGGGCACACTATGATTGAATTTTGACCCAGGAACTGCTGATAAATGTTTTAGCATTACGGACGGACTGTTCAAAAGGCTCTACCACTTAATTAATCTCGTTCATCATAATCATCATCATTTTAGCCGAAAGACGTTCACTGCATGCCTATACTATCCCCAGGGTTAGCCATAAGACAGCTACTCCGCTTGCATCTTGCATCCACGTCGTCGGTCTACCTTCTCTCACCTCTAAGTAATCCGCTATATGCTCGCAGGCCTCTTCCAGCTGGTTCTCGTCGAGGATCACATCGAACATGTCCGTCGGGCACTGAGACAGTTTCTCCGCGGCCACCATCTGCACCGACAGATTCTTGGTCTGTCCTTTGCCACGGGACTTGATCAGCCGTTGTAACACCTGGAATTGCAGGTCTCATGTTGAATTTTATATCTAGCTTTTGTCTTTCACTATGTCGGGTCGTTTTAGTTTCATTATTGTTTCTAGAAACAATAGTGAGCGGGATAAATATTTATAATTTTATTTATGAACAAAGTTTCAGCTTAGTGACGTTGATCGTATTTGAGTAACTCAGTGACAGTACCATTCAGACAGACAGACCGACGGACATTGTGAAATATTGAACACGTATTTTTTCTTTTGTCAGTTAAACAAAAAATTACGAAGATAAAGTGAGTTGAAGTTTAGCGTGATGTCTCGCCGTGGCACACTAGATAGAGGTGCGTGATTCACAATGTAGTAGGAAATGCACAGTTGCATTTCAGTCCACGCCACATCACCTAGATAATATATAATGAAATTAGGCTTATGTTAATACACCAAACAAAACCATAATGGGCACAATAATTTTCATTCAAAGTGTTTACTCGCTACCCGGCTTTAGAATAGCCTGTAAAATAAATGTTAAAAATGGGTCAAATGATAATCTAGAACTTAAAAAGGAAGACTATTCAGGACACTGATCTTAAAAATGAAAATTAACACACGGTATCCCCTTGTTTCACCGACGTTCATTTCATAGAACGTATCACTTCACAGAATTTTCGTTTCATAGAAAACTATTTTCTGCTGATCCCGAGTTGATTTCAGGTTATCTTGTGTTGGTTACAAGTCTAACCTAACCTAACGCACGTGAATCATATAAGATAACCTGAAATCAAGACGAGTACAGCAGAAAATAGCTTTCTATGAAACGAAAATTCTGAAAATTGATACGTTCTATGAAATGAGTGTCGGTGAATCAAGGGGACACCCAAATATACATCGGCGTTACACTAAAATCCTAACACTAACGAAACTTACTTTTCAGAAAGTTCTGCATAAACTACTCATAAATAGGATGCTTCATCATATAACTAGAAACTGTAACTGTATAGTCAACGACATATATGTGATATTGTTTGTTGTACCTTCTCGCTTTAAAGTCAGTTTTGAACTGCCATACAAAACTTTTCAACACTTGAAAGCGACAGGGTATAAAATTTACTTATGACGTTAACTATATAAGTACTAACACTATATGCCGTCAATCAGATATAAATATAGGAGCAAAAACTAAACTTTACCTTCGGACTAGAGATCTTCAGGTAGACAATAGTGGGCGCTAGCGAAGTCTTGGCAAGCTGCGACGGATGGTTGATGGTATCACAGTCCAACACCACGAGTTGGAGAGTGCGCGCCAAGTCGAATATCCTCTCGATCTCGGCCTGGAGAAACCAGCTGTTAGCCAGGGATGGTGGAAGTCACAGCTAGGCCAAGAACCAGGGCAGTGTATGTGGATGACCTCATTGTTAGTGAACTAGGTGAGGTGAGTAATTCAGTCAATCAAGTGCGGTAAATGTTAATGATTGAGGCAGCATTCGAATTTGAAATAAACTTCAAATCAAACTACAGCAAAACAATCATTTGGCAATCATTAGTAAGCTTAGTGCTGTTATTTTAATATTCGATGAAGTTTCATTAGTTTGACTCATGCAGCAATTTGCTTGTGGCTTGATTTTCTTTAGTTTACTTAATGTTGATAAGTGGCAGGTTAGAGGATAGAATTTAGGCCCTGGACTCGATCTAGCTATGACACAATCATGGGACATGCGTTAGATAACCAATGACGTCAATCTTCAGGCAAGTAAGATCAGTATGTTAGGAGTAATGGATGTGTTGTATATCGATGAGCAAGTCAACCCAAGCATTACGCCGCGCCTGTACTCCGCAGTGGCCTCTTTACTAGCGGTTTTAAAAATGTTAAGGTATAGGCTAGTCTTGCCTGTACCCACAAAATAAATGTGTGATTAATAAAGAATTCGAGAGTAAATGTGAGTAATGTGACTTCGATTTATGTAGGCTTGCGTATTCAAATAGTGATTGAACAGTGTTCTGAGCTGTGTATATTGGCGACATGTCTTCAGAGGGTATAGAAGCTTCCACAGCGAAGTACGGAGCGCTCGCACGGCGGTGTTAGCGTTCTACGATGAGTACGACAAAAGGCACAAAAGCCGCACCTGAACCTCGGCTAAACAATTCGTTCTCGAATTAGCCCTGTCCATAATCGGTTTCTTTGGCGGGTTATTGAGTAAGGAGCGTTTTGCCAGCGATATGTCCGCTGACACCCGGGTGATGATGATCCTGGAACATTAAGGAGTATGTATTACCTGCACTTCGACAATGCCGGTGGAACGCGAGTTGGCTCGTTCCATGATCGCCCGCTTCGTCGGATTGGCCAGCATCGATCGCTTCGCTAGAGATATGTCAGCCATCACGCGAGTTATTATAATCCTGCAACGTTAATTTCGCATACGTATGTTGGCCGATTCGATTCTAATTTAGAACTATTCTAGTGCCAATCGATACCGGTGCTAATCTGCTAGCGTCGACTACGGAAGGGTCTTATCTAACTCGAGGATTTTCTAAAAGCAATTTAATTGTTCAATCCATTTCTAATTTTACATCTGTTATGTCTACTTAACCAACTAATGTCTCTAGAGATCAAAATTTACAAAAATAGATAGTAAAAATAACTTTATACGTTCTAAATATTTTTCAAAATACGTATCTAGCTCTATTTACATTAAGTAAGGTCCTAAAACTTTACGTTAGTAGTACAATTAAATGAAGAGAGACAGAAACATTAACATTTGCTGCACACAGCATTTCTTAACGAATACTTTGAGCAGCGAACATATCAACCGTTGTCACATTTGCGTAACCATCTCTTACCTGCCCTCGAACCTTCTCTTGAGGAAATCGAAGAGCGCTTTCTGCATCATGTCCGTGACCTCGTAGCCCTTGAGCGAAGGTCCGACCAGCACCACTGGTCGCATTGAAGGCACAACGTCGTACGGCGTGCACGCCTCTTGCTTTTTGAAGAAGGGCTTCCGTTTTTCCTTGTTGGTTGGTAAGGCGCCCGCGCCTCGGCCCCGACCAGCGGAGTCTGAGTCTTCACCTATGGCGCGAGCATTGGGCTTGTTAGAAATAATTGCTGGTATAGATTGTGAAGGTAAAGTTGTCCTTATCATCATCAGCCGAGAGTCCATGTTGAACATTGATCTCTGGAGGTATGGTGACTTATGTTACATTACTTCATGTTACATTCGAGTTACATTTAATAAAGATATTTTATTATGGTAGGAAAAGACTGAAATTCTATAATAACATTTCGAATAAATTTTTTTTAGTGGCCAGTAGGTACGTCATTAAAAGTTAGAAATTATAATTTCTTGCCCGTAGTGGTAATATATTCAAAATAGAGATCGGTTAAGTTAATGTTTATCAACTAGGCAATGTCTATAATTTTACAATATTCCGTTCACTACAACCAACAAAGGTAATTCAAAAGGGATCCATTGAAAATTAAATGATGGATGAGGAAAATAATTGTGTTCTACTTCATAAGAACCCAAAATAAATCTTCTATGCAAAAATATTTGACGAATCAGTAAACATAACTAAAAAATAATTAACACCGAAATATAAAAAAATATCCAAGATACTGCAATAAATTAAAGTTTCATAAATAACAATTTAATATTGGTTAGGAATGTGAAAATAATCATGAGGATGACATATAAGGTGAAATATAAAGATACATAAAAATATGAAAGTCATTAATAAATTACACATAAATTAGATAAAGGAAAAAGACCAAGGCCAAATTAAGAGGGTGGGTGAAATTTGTCGATATTTCCCGGGGTAATGGGTGAGAGTGAGCTTACCTCGATCAAACGAAGTGACATCTGAAAACATGGCAAGGAGTGAGTGCTACCGAACGCCGTGTCACAAGACACCCGTCCCAAGATAGTGAAGCCAAAACCAACGATTTAATTACAAACCGACTAATTTTTGTCAATCAAGGAATCAAAGATATCAGACACGATATTTCGATAATTTAAATTAGAATTTCAAATCATCCGTATAAATGTGCCATTGGTAATATGGAATACAACAATAATAACAATTTGCAACTCATTGGAGTCAACGAAAAAGTCCGAGCAGTAAAAATAATGCTTAACATTGATTGATAGTTGGTAAGACTACAGTTGATTATTATCTCCACGTATCTCAGGAAAAGAGGGTGTAGTGTAACACCAGACACTGTCCAGGAAATCCCAGCAAGTTCCACCCGAAACAACTATGGGTATGTGAGATGAAATGGTAGTACAAAGCAGTTATACATTCCATAGATAATTATTAGTATTTGTATACAATATTACATATAAAGGAGAATTTTGATTCGCTACTCTCGAACCACAAGTGACATTGGAAGATAAACTATATAGTAGAAGAGTACTAATAGAGGGTCTAGGGAATCAGATGATTTCAGAATAATCTTTCACAATACAAACAGATACAAATTTACATCAAATAGACACAGAAGATAACGATATAAACATATTTATCCTCGTAGAAACAATAATGCCACTTGTAATTAAGTATTTCTGGATCCATATTCACATTACAGCCAATTACACCGATTCACGACTACACATTCACGATCGCCTAGCTTTTCTACCGTTAGATATTGTTACTTGGTATTTTTGTTATTTCAAATAGATTAATCACAGACAAAGGTATTAGAAAGAGCCAGACGATCAGTTAAAAGATACAAAACTGCGTTGTACGTTATGCGCCAGACAAAATCAAGAGTGATAAGTAACAAGTAAAATTTAGAACTAATGACGAGATAGTCGATTTGCTTTTCACCTGTTAAAGACAATATTACAAGATCAAAGTGAAATAGATCACATAGTTGATTTATATTTCTCGAAATATAAATAAATTGCTAGTTTTTAAAATAAGAAATTATTAAATTGTCTATCTCTTCATGATGTTCAAGTATAGTTAGTGCGTGCATCAGTTATTTTGCAGCAGAATTTGTTTAGTTTTGATCGTTTTGTCTGGCGCTTTATAAAAGCGGTCCGTGGACGGTCGAACTCTCTGCCAGAGCCCCATTGATAACAGTATCAGTGATTTGCTCAAGTTTCCACCCTTGACAATCAATACGGTATCCTCTGTTTGTATGGATTTTAAAGATTTGGTCTCGATCTGAACAATTTATATTATCTGTCTTTCACTTTACGTTGTTTTTCAAGTATCAATCAGGCTTTAAATAATGGAACTATTAACATTGCTATTAGCTTTATGAAATAGGGGGCAGAATTTCAGACTAAGCGGTTTAGGACTGATTTGCAGCGAAATGACAAACCACTAACAGTCAGCCCCTTTCTCGATATCCGCATCGATTAGAAGCTATAAAGTGGCACAGTGCTCACGAACGCACAGGATGGTTCAAATCGTCTCATAAACAAAAGGTCGGTCAAAAAGGACCAATCACAAAGCTGTATTAAACGCAGTGCGTTTACTTAGTGAAGGATCCCTTATGTATTGTTTGTGAATACGGGTGTGAGTAACCAACATCCAAACATCCAAACTTTCTCATATTATATCAATCGGCAGACCAAATCCAACGCTGATCACAAATCTAAGAACTCTGAGGATAGAACAGAACGCGAAACTTGAGCAAACGTGAGGACCTGGCAGCGTCTAACCATCGACGTCCTAACGTGACGTACCGGGCGTGGGTGGGGTGCTACCTCGGCTGGCGTCGGGCGCGGCCAGGTTGGCCGCCGAGGCGGGCCGCGGGTACCGCCCGCGCTGGAGTCCCGCGCGGACGGTCTCCAGTTTCACCGGCGATGGAATAAAGCCGATGTCGCAGCCCTCTTTCACGAGCCGTCCGATCCACCAGTTGTTGTCGTACTTCTCCTGGAATGTCAATTTGGGGGAATTAGTAGGCTAAGAAGGCGAACGAGCGCACAGACCACTTGATAAGATCTGAGACATATCGAAGTTTCCATTCTCAAGAACACTGCAACTGTAGAAACTTGTCAGTTACAATGTACGGAATGACAGCCCAACGTACGAAAACCTATGTACGATAACCTCAATCTGAAACAAATTCATTACTTTTTCAATCGTTAATCGTTACGCTAACGAACGAATCCTTAGATCCCTAGTTCTGAAAATGTTCCAGAAAATATCTATTTTTTTTGTGATAATCGGGAAATAAGGAATCTACAAAATTTGGTTCCTTTCGTCCTCAAATATGCTACTTAAATATCTCGTCCAATAAACCCAAACATTTAGTACGAGAAGTTAAAATTAGCTCAAAGTACAAAATAAAGACAATTACTACCCACAAGGATAACTAAGGAAGTCCCAAGTTTACATTGCGTTGCAACAGAAGTAACTAGACTAGACTAAGTTGCAGTCTATCAGTGCCTCGAACTCCGTTGTGGGTTCATTTTATAAGGAGATCTGTCAGCTTGGCATTGAGAAAGAAGCCCAGTTGAGTAACAAGTGGCACGCCCCTAATTGCCTTGGCGTCATCGGCTAGAATTGCGGTATTGCCCACGCAGTCGGCCAATAGGTCATAGGGCAGTAGGATTAGACTTGCTGATTCTAAGATATTTAAAAGCCATAAGTAGATAACTAACTATTGAATAGATAAAAATAACCGATGTTAAGGCGATAATTAGGTACTTTCTGAGCTGATATATCTTAAACAGTCAGCAACAAAGGAAATAATAATAATGAAAAAATGCAATTTAATTCGGTTCACACCTGTTAAGGTAATGACAATAGTGTCAACCCGACCATCAGATACACAGAGAGATCAAGTCTTCGACGTAAGTTGGGGGCATATGTTGTCCTTTCAAAGATAGATTTTTTTTGCAGTTTTAACAAACTTTTAATCGTAGTCCATCGTAAGACAAGGTAGTGCGTAGGTACTGCGAGTATTAAGAAGCAATGTACCTTGATGTGCAGATAGTCCCGCACCTCAAAGGAAACAGCACTGCCGTGCACGGGGGAATGGTCATTCACGGCACCATGGTAAGACATGTTAGTGCGCACTGCGAGTGTTATAGAAGCAATGTACAATGATGTGCAGGTAGTCCCACACCTCGAAGGAGATGGCACTGCCGTGCACGGGGGAATCGTCGTCCACGGCGCCATCGTCACATGTTAGTGCGCACTGCTAGTGTTATAGAAGCACTATACCTTGATGTGCAGGTAATCCCGCACCTCGAAGGAGATGGCACTGCCGTGCACGGGGGAATCGTCGTCCACGGCGCCATCGTCACATGTTAGTGCGCACTGCTAGTGTTATAGAAGCACTATACCTTGATGTGCAGGTAATCCCGCACCTCGAAGGAGATGGCACTGCCGTGCACGGGGGAATCGTCATCCACGGTGCCATCGTAAGACATGTTAGTGTGTACTGCGTGTGTTAGAGAAGCACTATACTTTGATGTGCAGGTGATCCCGCACCTCGAAGGAGATGGCACTGCCGTGCACGGGGGAATCGTCATCCACGGTGCCATCGTAAGACATGTTAGAGCGTACTGCGTGTGTTATAGAAGCACTATACGTTGATTTGCAGGTAGTCGCGCACCTCGAAGTAGACGGCACTGCCGTGCGTGGGGGAATTGTTGTCCACGGCGTCATCGTAAAACACATTAGTGCGCACTGCGAGTGTTATAGAAGCACTGTACCTTGATGTGTAGGTAGTCCCGCACCTCGAAGGAGATGGCACTGCCGTGCACGGGGGAGTCGCCGTCCACGGTGCCATCGTTACATGTTAGTGCGCACTGCGAGTGTTATAGAAGCACTGTACCTTGATGTGTAGGTAGTCCCGCACCTCGAAGGAGATGGCACTGCCGTGCACGGGGGAGTCGCCGTCCACGGTGCCATCGTTACATGTTAGTGCGCACTGCGAGTGTTATAGAAGCACTGTACCTTGATGTGTAGGTAGTCCCGCACCTCGAAGGAGATGGCACTGCCGTGCACGGAGGAATCGTCGTCCACGGTGCCATTGTAAGTCATACTAGTACGTACTGCGTGTGTTATAGAAGCACCATTAGTTGATGTGCAGGTAGTCCCGCACCTCGAAGTAGACGGCACTGCCGTGCGTGGGGGAGTTGTTGTCCACGGCGTCATCGTAAAACACGTTAGTGCGCACTGTGAGTGTTATAGAAGCACTGTACCTTGATGTGTAGGTAGTCCCGCACCTCGAAGGAGATGGCACTGCCGTGCACGGGGGAGTCGTCGTCCACGGCGCCATCGTAAGACACGTTGGTGCGCACTGCGAACGCGACCGGCTTCGTCTGAAACCGATGTAGACATAGTTTATACAAGCAGTCATTTTAAATTTTAGAGTAATGTGAAAAACGAAAATTCCGGACAGGAAAATTTTCACAGCTCTACGACAAACTTTTTATTCTCATCGTGACTTTTCTCTTAGGTTCCCTTTTATAAATCAACGTGATAAAATGTACGCTCTGAGACTCACGTATTTTTTTTTACGTTATATTAGAGGCAAACAACGGGTAAACAGAACATCATGGTACCTAAATAAGTGAGCTCTGAATCCCATTAGGTATTTCCAACGTTGAGATTGCATGTGTTGCCAATAACCTCTTCCATGCGTTATTTATTACTTTTTAGTGCTATAAATAGCCTAAACAACCTTCACTTTACAAAAAACATACATTTCTCTTTCATTAGAGAACTACGTTTTACTTGGGTCTTTGTAAAATATTAAGTACTAGCAGTTGTCGCGTAGAAGTCATTTATATCTCTTCCCTTAGGAACCGTCAAATTTTTCGGCAAAAAAAGTACCTTAATAACTTCCCCAAGATTCAAGCTATCTTCATACCAAATTTTATCTAAAGTGGATCAGCGGTTTAACCGTGAGAGCGTAACATACAGACAGTGTTATATTTTCACATTAATAATACATATTAGTATGGAAGTAAGGATGGAGATGAGAGAATGGATTTCAAAACGGCTTCTGTTAGGCGGTAAAAGTAAGATTACCGCTACACTAGCCTTCCTCAAACAGACATAACTCACAAAGCCAAAGTCATCAAGGCTCCACAAATCCGAACCAGCTCTGCAGCCCCGCGGAAGCTGGCCCCGTGCCAATGACAAAATCAATACAGCCGCAGTACAACGGTTTGTTTACGAAGAAGCAACATTTGCTTTAATGGGTCGAGTAACTGGCCAGAAACAACTCGTTACGATCTCGTTCTGAAGCAGTTAAGATGATGCTGCTGTGTTCGCCTGAGAGGTTTCGTGATTGTGATGAGGCGTTTTAGTTGATGAGGTGTAATGGAGGGATACTGGAGGGAGGGGGAGGGGTACGATGTTTGGTTTTTGTTTTAGTTAAAATTTGTGGGGCAATGCGGCCGGTGTAATTGGGACATTTGAGGCAGCCACGGTGCAGGGTTGGGGGCTTGGATTAATTAGGACATCTCTGTGTTGTCAAATTTGATTTGTTAGTGTTAAAGGAATTTGACATATCGTGTTGACGATGACCATTCCTATGTAAAACGTCTTTTAACGAAGCCTGTTGCTGATAATAATTATGTTAATGTAATATTTTCTCATGTGTGCTGAAATAAATGATTCGTGCAAATCGATTTTGATGACAAAAAAAAATTAAAAGGCCTAACCTACCTAACCTAACTTAATAATAATAAAAAAACCTGGCAAAAGCATGTCGGGACATGTTCAGTGTGAATTCCGAAGCCGTTACTACAAACGCAAAAAAATATCTCAGAAAACAACACGTATGAACAAATTTTCTATTTAAAGTTTTTTGGTGCTGTCTTAGAAGATTTTTAGTAGGTATAAGCACTGTAGCCGCTTTTATCTCAGGAACCAATCAAGCAAGCAATCAATCAAATATTTGTTCCTTTACTTTGTATGTAAGATTTTACACTAACAACTTTGTCGGCGTAACTAAAAAAGTGATGAGTCCGATCGCAGGCTCCAAATGGTACCTATATAAATGGTTCATCCTACAGGTGACTTTATGGATGGAGCCCTCCGTTAGGGCTTTCATCTTTAAACCGCCATAGGTTCCTACTTAGCCCGTGTGGTGCCGGGTTTAGAATGTCTTCCATTGGATGTCGTAAGAGACGACTAAGGGACTTAAGGCTGTGTAGTGCTGTTAGGCGATGGGTTTGCAACCTGTCACTAATACACTGGATAACATCTTAGCCTGGTTGTGCAAAATGTGGTCACAGAATTATCAACAAGTTTTTGGAGTTGTTGGTGAGTCTGTGGCTCTGCCTACCCCACTCTGGGAATGAAGGCGTGAGTTTATGTATGTATGTAGGTTCCTACTTTTTGCTTGGGGGTTTAAGCATGACTTACCCGAGCCTTGTCGAGCTGGGAGAGTGCCTGCGCTTCCTTCTCGCGGCGCAGCGCCTCCTTGTCTTCGTCCAGCGACAGTTCCGACGAAGGCTGCGAGTAGTTCGAATCCGCTGAGCCCTGGAATACATAAAAAAAATATTATTAATATATAAATAAATATCAAGGGACAAACTCATACTAATGGACTTTTTCAAAACTAAACTCTAGGCTTGTACAGTCAGCATCAAATATATAGACACAGTAAAACTTTCAAAAATATGTAAACATGACTCTGCCGCGAGGGAATAAGGATGTATATATATTTCTGAAACCTTGTTAACGTATATATGTTTATGACGCTGACCGTACAACGGGTACGTACTAAGTAACAATAAACATACATTTAGAAAAATACTATTGACATAAGATGGGATTTTTTGAAAAGAAGCCTGTTAAATTTTCTTTGAGACTGGTAACGTATAGGTAGCGCCTTTATCTTATCTTATCTTATTGGTGGGGTCCTTACGGATGAACTTCGACCCTATGGTATGGTATCTTTTGTGTAATTACCCCTCTTTATATTTATCGCTTAATCCAATGCAGCCACCCCTTCCAGAAAGCGGATAGTGGAGTGCAACAGCAGTCTTCGTTTGGTTCCGAGTAGCGCCTTTGGAATTGCTAATGTCCATGGTGGCATATTACTTGGCGCATTCGGTAGGATTAAAAATTTTGCTCCCAAATGGATAGATACAGGGTTGAAATACATAACACCCCTCTTTTAACCAACTGAGTAAATGTCCCTGTCATTGTTAGAATTGAGAAATTGAAATTAAAATGATTAATTCAGTAAATTAGCCACTTCAGGGCTCTTCTATTTGGTTAAATGGAGTTAATTTAGCTAATCGGACAAGACCAACATTGTAGGAAAACCCGCCGAAAAGAAAGATTAGGTCAATTTTAATGTTTACTCTGTATTTACAGCCGTGTAATAGTACACCGTTTTCTAATTTGAGCCTTAAATGTAATACAATAATAGCTACAGCAGCATTCAAATGCAAAATGCGCCACTTGAAAATGTATTAGCCGAAAACGCCTACGGACTTACTTAAATATTTATAGAAACGCCGATATCTAAATATACTCGTACATATATAATCTTGAAATTGATTAAAACTATGTATTTTAATTTGTTTTTTACTAACAGCCTTTATAATTCTTATTATTGTTTTATGCTTGAAGCAAATCTGGTTCTTATATGACAAGTTCTCGATATTTCGACGATGTTGCAATCGTCGTAACAACCACCATTATATTGTGATATACTCAAGATTAAGGTTCCTAGCTTAGCCTAAATAATAAATATTTATAACAACCTGATAATATCACTAAAGCCTTCGATGTCACCTCACTCTCACATATTAAGTTCGTGGGAAGATGCTCTCGTTACACGGCTACTTCGAGACTAGTCGACACTACACTGACTACATTATAGTGCAGGGGGCGACGCCGGCCCGCTAGCCCTGTTTGAGCACGGTTAATTATGAGGCCGCCTGCGCGCGCCGCTGCTGCTCTGCACCACAAATGCAGTTAGCATAGTTTCATAGTTCTGTCTGCCAAATTTAAGATATTACTAAAAAAGTTGCAATGGACTAAAAAACCTGCTAGAAGTATTTCATTTTTGACGGTAAGAGGGTTAAGTGTTTCATGTGTATCTTAGAGACTGATTTGGACACCTTGTATTTTATTAAGTAAGTACGTAGGTACGTGATATTCTTCTTTGTGCCTAGTAACACCCATACGACTGGACGTTTTTTTGTTTGTTTTGGTATCTTCAAAATCTTCTTGACAGAGCAAGCAAGTTTCGCAGACAAGAACACAAAAAAAACACAGGGAAAGAGGAAAAATATAGGTTTTATACAGGGTAATAATTTTGAATAAATCTATTTTTTATATTGGTATCAAATTGAAGGCCTGAAAAAATGGTAAAAAAAGAAAATATCTTTTCACTGCACTTCTAGATTATATATTAATTAATAGTTAATAAACTAAATTTGAATAGTAAAGAGTGAATAGTGGGGGTATAGTAATATTTAGTGGTGTGTTTGAATAGTGAATGTATTAATATTTCGAAAAATAATCATTAATTTATCCTATATAATATACTATTTTCAATCTACCTAATAAAAAATGTGGAATAGACCTATTTTGAGTCATGAAATTTATCTGCCAAGTTGTCATCTCTGGGACCATTCGGTTGCAACAAGAGCGAGCAACGCCGGTGGTCCTCGAAGTATAGATAAGGTAGAGGACACAAATATTCTTGCGCATATCTTATTTAAAGCTGTGGAAAATTTACGTGAAAATTATTGTTAATTGAGCCATTAAACACTGAAGACCGCTATTTACTGAATAATTAAATAGGAAAGTTATAATTAATAACAGTAAAGCGACAACAAAAGAATGTGTAAGTACTTATACTTGTGTAAGTTCTTATTAATATTGACTACGGCTTAAGGCTTTGCTTTCGTGGATAGCGTTTTCAAATCTAAATTTAGTACCTATGACTTTAAAAATCTACGAATGAAAAAAAAACACTTCTTAATACAGTTCCTTAAAAAGTGGTAATTTTTGTAACTGTATATCATGCGGAAAGTTGGATTTTTCTCACTAGTGTTTTTTAGTTTTCCATTTATTTCCCCTAAATTGTTCAAATTGCACTGTGAATTTTTATCAGACTAAAAAGTAAGTAAAATGACCTCTTTTGATTAAAGTTTTATTTTTATTTAATTATATTTTTTCCGTCAATGTATTTAAAATCATCGTTTGATACACGTGTGGACCTGTCATTTTCACTCGTCCCGAGTCCCGCGCTTTATTTATGTTGGTCATAGCCACTAGTTCGGTTTTACACCGACCTCTAACGGACAACAAAGTAAATGAAAGTGCTACCTGTTATTGAGTAGAATTTCTTATACAATCTGTTGCTGCCCATAGGTAACTAATGGATTTGTTGAGCTACTACAAAACAGTCTCATTGTTTGTTTTAATCGACATACTTACTTCGTTTGTAGCTAAAAACAACTATGCTAGGGAAAAACACCGACGGGAATTAATGCATATTTTAGTGTAAGCTGTAAAGAAAAAACTTCGAATGTCGCTGTTAGCATTTCTAGGAAAGAACACCTTTATAAAGTAAGTAAGAGAATAAAATCGTTTTTAGCGCGAAGTTTGCGTGTGGTTTAGATTGAAAAGAGTTTTTTGAATGTAAATTTTGGTTAAAACATGCGAAAGAACCAGGTCTGTATCGTTATAATATTTTAACACCATAGAGTAGCTCTTATTCACTGAAAAATAAAGGTTCTTAAAAAAGCTATAATTCGTGAAACAGAAACGTTTTTTTTAAATGCAGTGCTTCAACTGCAATAACGTGTTAGTTGTTTGTATTGTACATGGAACGTAAACTTGAAAAGGCGATTTTAACATAATTAAATACTTAATTACCTAAATTCTTAATTTATCTATATTTATCCAAACAGAAAACATGTGAAAAAGTATTTTATACGTTCCTTATGCTACGTTGAATACACCCACCAGGCCTTTTTGACCTAATACCCTAGTTAACGCGGCAATTAACAATTACTTAATAAAAACAATTAGTCGACGAGATCGTTAAACAAACGAACGTTATTTAGTACCGGCTTTACTGACAGTTATTAGTAAACAGATACTAAATAAGGTACTGAAAATGCTTTTAAGTTCATTTGAATCTCTATAATGTACAAACTTCTTCAAACATAAAATAAAAAATATTAAAACATTATTACCTTCATAATAGTGTCGACATACAGAATGCCCAGTTGCATAAAAGTTCATTAAAGTCAATTTTGCATTGAGTCGAGTGTCACTATTTAATTTTGCAAATTAGAAAGTGACTGAAATTGTAAAAATGTGACATTTGTGCTCACAACAGATAAACTTTTGTACAACTAGGTGATAAACAGGCAGATAAATAGTGCAGTATCGAAGCAGTCAGAAATAGTCCTTACCAATGGCTTGTAGCTTGTCATGGGGCACCCGCGGCTCGCTGCTCGCATGCAAGGCAACACACACAAGACAAATCAGACGAACATGCCATTACAAACATGTGTCGTCCCGAAGAAAGGGTTCATTTAGCAGGCCTAGGTGTTTACCAGGCCTAGGTGTTTAGCAGGCCTAGGTGTTTAGCAGGCCTAGGTGTTTAGCAGGCCTAGGTGTTTAGAACACTTACGGACGCATTCAATTAATGACGTTTAACTTGTTCCTTAATTACGATTTTTCGTACACAAGTTTAAAAAGAAAAAAGAGAAAGTAAATTATCTCTAAAATGTCTTTGAGTAAGGCAGTTAGTAACTCAATACAAGGTTCAAAATAAAAATAAAATGCATTTACAATAGGTCTTACGGCCTTATTAATAAAATGATCTATAGTTGAGACATCAGAAATGACAGTCTTCTATGATTTCAAACAAGCATCTTATTTAAGATATTTGGAAAGAGCTTATAAATTTTATAGTAGGTATTGTATCCTATATATATATGGAGAAAGAAGTTATAATGCTAAATGATTTCTTGTATGAGTAGTCAGAGTAGGTAAGATATATCATCGGGATCGACACATAATAAAAACATTTATTACAAAAAACACGGTCAGATTAAGATGAAACAAAATATAAATTTGCCAAAATTCTGAATGGTAAAAAATCTTCCTGTTTAATAAAACCGCTCATGATTATAGTAAAACAATCATCAACGACTTTAAAACCCTTTTGAGATAAATATTAGTTTAATTAATGGTCCAATTTAAATTATAATAATGCTTAAATGTACAATTAGGTAATTTTGGTTTAACTTTAACTTTTGATTTAAATAATAAAAAAATCTAAGAAAGACATTCATACAACTAAACATCAAACATGAAATGCAAACTACATTCTACAGTGGCAAGTGAAACTACGACTACAAGATACCAACATTACAAGCTCACCTTAACCCAAGCTTGCCATGAACCGTCAACAAAACAAATTCAAATTAAGAACGCGTTCAATTTACGAATAAAAAATAGAGCGCTTATTTTCAAACTTTAAACAAAGAACCACGAAGTTTTTTAAATCGTCCATGTACTCGTAAAGACAATTGTTTTCGGCCAGTGTGACCAGTGTCTAGGCTCGATTGAAGGAAGTCTGGGTACTGGAGGCAGCCGGCGGCAGACTGGCGGGTCGAAGCGTGACGTCATCCCCCGCCCCGCTCAATACCGCCCGTGAATATTTTACGCCCATGTTTTTGGGGCGCTTTTTTCGGGTGACATTTCAGCGGTCTGTTTCGGATGCACGTTTTTGTGGGCTCGCGATTTTTGTAAACATTCACTTTTTACGAGGCGGAAATTGATAGTTAAACCGTCAGTGATTCTTTTTCGATATTAGTTTTTGTCTGATTTTTTTTGTTTTTAACACTGAGGTTCGCACTGACTAAATTTGTAGAGGAAATAAATATAGACGTGCTACTCTAAATAAGTAGTTCAATAACTTTTCTTTTACAATGAATTACTTTAACGATTCTTGTTCCATTGCAGACTTTAATGGTTGCGCCATTATACAACCGCGTCATAATACTTTAACGTCAACAATTTACCGATCAAACTTTCTACGATAAGTTTCTGTACAGTGGCTGTTCGCTTATTCAAGTGCCAACATCTGCTTACGAAGCTATAACCGGTTTCATCCACGAATACTTGCTACCGCGTCTTGTAGGTTTTTGCATTTATGTACTGATGTAATTACTTCTCCAAACTTATAATAGTACATTACTTAACAAGGGCTGTAAAAGAAAGAAAGCCCGAAATCGCAGGTATTTGAGACCCGAGCCGTAGGCGAGGGTTGTAAATATGCGATAGAGGGCTTTCTTTTTTACTGCCCGTGATGAGTACACAATTTTACGTCTTCACCTGGCCACAATGCGAGTTTTACCGTGCGCGCAGCGTGCGATTAAACTCACATTATGGCCAGGTGTGACGTAAATATATTTATCATCTAGTGCCCTAACGACAAGCCTAGAGTTTAGTTTGGGACTAGGTCAATTTGTAAGAGATTGTCACAATGTATCGCCTGACATAGCTTTAATAAAACCGAAGCACAAAGCAACAGTACACTAGTACCTATTCTTCTTTTCTGGAAAATTTACTACTAACCAGCTGTTGCATCTAAGATGTCTACACACGAGTTATGCAATGTCTTTCCGCTTTAATATTATGTACATTTTTCCGGGAACCGCCCGAGAATTCTGTTAATTAAGGTCGGTATTGTGTTCACCTCCCAGTTAGATGCATAGTGTATGAGTAAGAGGCAAACAATATTTTGAATGAATGCCGATACCATAACAGTTTTTCTTGGTGTATTAGTAGATCATAAGACTCGGACTTTATATAACAAAGTCGCTTCCCGCCGTCGCGTCTGTTCCTCTGTATGTACGCTTAGATCTTTCAAACTACGCAACCGATTTTAATGCGATTTTCCTCATTAGATAGTGATTCAAGAGGAAGGTATTCATGTAGTTATAATAAATTCTGGATTATGTACGGCTGTTACAGAAAGCTTACATAAACTGAAGCGAAGCCAGGACGGGTCGCTAGTAAATAAATGGCCCACCATACTATAAAATAAAAAAATATAAATAAATATCAGGGGGGACAATGTCACACCAATTGACCTAGTCCCAAACTAAGCTCTAGGTTGTGCTATGGGTACTAGACAACGATATAAATACTTATGTAAAGAAATATATACTTAAATACATAGAAAACATCCATAACTCAGGAAGAAATATTCGCGCTCATCACACAAATACCCTGCCCTTACCGGGATTTGAACCCAGGACCGCTAGCTTCGTAGGCAGGGTCACTAACAACTAGACCAGCGCGTCGTCATTATAATCAGGGAGATTTTTGTAAGTGGGACTCTGAATCTATAAAGATCATCAAGGCAATAAAGTTCAATTACGTTTGTTCGATAATGCCATTTTCAGTTTACGAACATAGGACTAAAAACTTTAATGCAAATCAGTTCAAATTAAATTGCCTGGATTATGTAGGTACATCCTATTGCACTCTGAGCTTTACGAGGATAATGTAAAGATATAGAAGAAGATTATGTGTGTGACTGACTAACAGACGGACACCTCACAGCCAACGGTTTAGGTATCTTAGGACCCTAACAGTTCACTAATGCATTTTTCAAATTAAGGCTCCTAGCGGGAAAAATGGAGAAAGGAAATTGAATTCTACGCGCAGGAAATTTAAAATGAAAGATAGTTATTTTTCAATTACAGGGCGTTTTTCAAAAAAAAGTGCACGTAGTTAAGGCCTAACGTTAACAAAGGTAACTTTTCCATTACGTCACGACCATTAGTCATACATTTATTGCCCTCTTACGCTAATACCCGTATCTCACATTCAACAACCGAAGCAGTTTCAATCCTCCCTCGTTAGCAAAATGGTTGCACTTGCTACAGGTACAGGAGTTTAGTTCGAGATGCCACTATTTGTCGTATAGCAGTTATAGAAAAGTTACTGTCGTTAATTTTAGTCCTTATGAGCACTTTTCTTGGAAAACGCCCATTACAAAATTAGTGGTGCTTTAAAAGAAATTTTAATATACATTTTTGGAACTATAAAAGCTATTTAGCGTTCAGCGTTCCAGCGCTTCGGTTAATAATTACTGTGGTTCTGACTGTGAATCGATTCTTAACTGAATGCAGAAATCAATCACTTATTAGTTGAATAAAAGAGAGAAAGTTTGTTTTATAAAACAGACGCGCTCATTGCCGAAATACCAGAATTTTACAATACTAGATCTTCAATATACTGGAATCCTAAAACTTAAAATTTACCTAATGAAGGTATTGTTGATCAATGATTATTCGTAATAGATATTCGAAATTTGTGTTTTGGGAAACTGCATGTTAAAAAGAGAAGACTGGTATTTTTTAAAATTTGTGTTATTTTGGTATCAGTTCGAAGTGTCTGTTAAAATTGTGCAATAAAACACTTTACTAATAAAAAAACACGTTTCACTCACAAACTGAGCTTTGAAGCACAGAACCAAATTTTTTGAACTAGGTTAAAAATCACTCATACACCAACTTTTTGCTAATGCTGTCGATCGCACTCTACCGCAGTTCTATTATTTCATGTTTGCGCCGACAATAGAGGTCATAAACAAACCAGAATCCGACGTGGCATAGACAACGCTGTTAGCGACGAGCGCACGGTAAAGGTGGATTCACAATGAAAAGTTTAGTGCTCTTGCTTGTTGTTGTTTTGACGAGAACAGCGGGTGTCTAGACTAAATGGGTTAACTAGGTGATCGCGTTTTCAATATCTATAAAGTTTTGTTAAGAATTTTAGTTTGTGTGAATGTTTGTGTGTTAGTGTTAGTACATATGAAAATCTTACTAATATTATAAATGCGAAAAATATGTACTTAAATACTTAGAAAACATCCATGACTCAGGGACAAATATTCGCGCTCATCACACAAGTATCTGCCCTTACCGGGGTTTGTGCCCAGGACCGCTAGCTTCGTAGGCAGGGTCGCTACCAACTAGGCCAACGCGTCGTCAATATGATACCATTGAGCTGGTATCATGCTGGAGACGGAACTTGGCCGTAGGAACTCCTCAATGGCTCATAAATTTAACGAGTTTGGACGCATTTCATTCGTCTTTTGATAGTGAGTATGTTATTAGTATTGAAGTGGGTCCCGTCGGCAATAAAGTGTGCAATACGATTAAAAATAAATTATCATGGTTTATGTAGGTACCTAATCTATCCATGGCTGACCACCGCTTAAAGCTTCTCTATCAGCTTAAAGTCAGCTGTGCTCACGCTCTTTTCATTATCACAATTTGGGGTATGCAATATATCTATAAAAAAATATATGTATATATAATACGTTAGCATAGTTGGTAAAAAAAATTGATTTGACTAATTTTTAAAAGCCCGTATACCAGTACGTAGGCCAGTGTACACCAGCTCCTACCTCATTCATAGACTATTTCTAACGGACAGACGGTAAACATTATAGAGGAATACATAATGGCCTATTAATTCCTTTGCGAAGCTATCAATCATTGCTCTGCCTCGGTGTAATAGATGCAGTTGTTTATCGTCGATTGTGAGTGGGTCGTAATAGTAGGAGATCCGAATAGGAGACGATTTGCACCGGGCTGCTTATTCGATCAAAAGTATTTTATATCAAATTTGATACGCTAAATAATATGTGGCGAATAGGTTGCCTGAAAAATTTCAGTCCAGTATATAATTAATAAAAAAATAAACAAAATAACTTTGGCTTAAAAAAAATCAATTGCTTCTTTAATAGACAAATTACATACCAATCGAAAGTATGAAGCCTATAGAACTTGCAAACGTTAGGTTGACTATTTTTTTCCCGTTAAACTATTGGATAGGCAGGTATAAACAGGTAAGGCGGTACTAATAATTTGCACCAAACCTAACGTTTGCATATTCTATAGGCTTCATACTTTCGATTAGTATGTAATTTGTATATTAAACAAGCATATGCAATTTAAAAAAAAAGGTTATTTTTAATAATTTTTTTAATGATATAAGTACTGGACTGAAATTTTTCAGGCAACCTATTCGCTACATATTATTTAGCGTACTTATCAAATTTGATATAAAATACTTTTGATCGAATAAGCAGCCCGGTGCAAATCGTCTTCTATTCGGATCTTAGGCCATAAATCAAAGTTTTATGTAACGCGATCAGACAAAAAACCCGGTCAAGTGCGTCGGACTTGCGTACCGAGGGTTCCGTTTCCGTTTGGTAACCACAAAAGAAAATACTCATGTTGGTATGAGCTTTATTTTATAAGCAATAAGGTCTTTTTTGACTAGCCTAAATTTTAACACAGATTTTCTTGGTTCTTTGTTATTTCTCAAAAATTGTAAATAATGAACACTTCATTTTATTTTTCCCATTAAATATAAATAATACGTCAGGATTTTTTTCAGATTTTTTGATTAATAAACTTCGGAGATAAGGGGCTGGAACAGATTTTTTCCTACATATTTGGTATAGCCAGTCGAAAAGTGCAGATTAAGACCTTTCATATGACAGCCCATTTGTTATAATCGAACCACTTTCATTTTTCAAACCCCCATTCTAGACCCCTTTTAAATTATTTATAAAATTAATTTCATATTTATTTTAACTATTAAACAAGCAATTGCATTGTTTTAAGCCAAAGTTAATTTTGAATTTTTTAATTAATTATATAACTGGACTGAAATTTTTCAGCCAACCTATTCGCCACATATTATTTAGCGTATCAAATTTGATATATAAAATACTTTTGATCGAATAAGCAGCCCGGTGCAAATCGTCTCCTATTCGGATCTTAGACCAATAGGAATCACTATCTTTTAGGACTATATAAATTTTCGTTTTTTATATAAGATTGCACAACATTCTAATTCATACGTATACATGGACTCAATGAAACCTACATACTCGTAAACCATTTTATGTAAAAAATCAGTAATAGACAATTTTTATTGATATTTCCTACTGAATACTATGTAATTTCTCCATTAATATATACATTAGTGAATAAATAAATGTTGAATTTACTTATAAAAATGTTATAAGGTTCGGGCATCGCGTAACCAGGCTCCGTAGCAAACGCTACGAAGACAGCGTAGCACGCGGAAAATAGCGTCGTTTGTTGCTTCGTGCGTCCCTTTCCGACGCACATTAAAAGAGAGACAAAACACACGAGCCTCAGATACTGCAGGTTGTTCCAAATTATTTTGTGTATTGAAATTAAAGTACTTTAAAAACAAGTACGAATATATTTTTGTAGAAAAATCCAAACATTTAAGCTTTTTGTTTTAAAACATAGGCGTTCTAAAATTTTAATTAAATAAGTAGATCTTAAAAATATCAATACGAATTCTAAATGCAATGTTTAAAAAAAATCATAAAACCTATACCTAAAATATAAACACAAATAAACAGTAACAAACCCTTCTTGTTTAGAACACTACAACTAAACCTCCCACCTGCCCCGTAATCCTTCAGATAATTCTTGTACAACCTTATCAGCCACCACGTAAACAAGATAAAACACATACATACATACCCGCACACCGCCTATTAAACTTGCAGGAGCCAGTAAACAAAGGATCACACACCGCCATCTTGAACACACCTGCGTAAACAACTTGTTGTATCCATTCCCCTGGTTGTTATAGATCATGGTGCGGCATGGCGCTAGGTGGTGGTCACTGCGGACCACCAGCGGGATGCCGTCGTGGTCAGCCGTGGTGCACCGCCGCGCGGCGCGGCCGACACGGGCGAACAAGCCCGAGCCAGCCCGAGCCCCGCCGAACCCCCCCGAGCCCGCCCGAGCCCCGCCGAGCCCCCGCCACCCAGCCAGTGAATGGAATGCGCGCGCACTCAGTTCATCAACCGTACTCACCAAGATTAAACGATTACTGACGAGTGACAACTGGGTCAACTCCTTACCATGTTTCCATGCAATTTTCATTACAGACAACTATTATAGGTACCTTAATATTAACTTTAACCAGTAAGGGATGAGGACGTGGAATGACCTCATTTCTTTGCGAAATTTGAAACCAGGGATAAGTAGGCTGTTTCGTATTCCCGCGTATCGGGTGACGTCACGTTTGGGGAGATCCAATATGTTGGTTGTTAGTTAGCGGGGATCGAAAGCGAACGGCTCCGGGACGCGGGCGAGGTTTGTAAACAAGCCCTATTGATGCGCTACGGGAACACGGCAATGCACTTTGCAATTTCGACCTTATTGCACAAGTTGAACCGGAAAACTAGCAGCCGAAAGGTTAAAAAATACACGGAATATTTAATGTACTTGAGGAAGTAGAGAGCACGCCATGGGCATTTTATATGAGCACACATGGAGTGTAGCAAAAGGGGAAAAATTTAAAGAATTAGGTAATTAGGTTAGGTTAAAGTGATAACACGCCACTTAAGGAGACATTAAAATATTATTTGTGCAACTAAGCAACAGCCGAGAGCAAGTATTATAACGTAACCGACCGAGTTTTAGAGAAAACACTCAGAGTTAAAAGATGCTGTCACCGATGCATAATGCATAACCGATGTAATGGCAAACCCTATTTTCCGAGCTGAAATCTCTCAAGCGGGGCAAATAATTTTCATGTCCTCCTGGTAAAATCCTAAACCTACCCAACCAGAACAAAAGCAGCTATCTTTAAAAAAAACTGAATCCAAACCAATCCATCCGTTTAGGACCTACAATGCCACAAACAGACAACACAGATAGGATGATGGAACCAGTAATGGACAAGGCACCAATAATGGAGACTTGATTCTTATTTTACAGAAGATAAGGGTTATTAATTTGTTTTGCAACAACCAATTTAGGACCGTATGAAATTTGAACTAACAGTAAAGTTTCCATTACTGGTGCCTGTCAGCTAAAAATGTCCATAATTGGTGCCTAAAAGTCTTTACGTTGGGGTTATAACTAAGTAAGAAACATCAAGAAAGCGTATTGTATAGTCAGATCACTGCCCCCGCACTGTTAGGCCGCAGCTAGACTGGCGCCGGCGTCGATACGGTGACGTCACAACGATCGCTCTCGCACGTTATTGTAATTGCCGCCTTACATCGTCAGGGTGGCGCCTCCGATATGGGACAATCTCTATTTTAATGAGCGAAATGATGATCTCACTTTTGGTAACGAATAGGGAATATGCAGGGACTTTTTTAATCACATTTCTCAACAAAATATGAAAATACCGTTAAAAAATTAAAATCGGCAAGAAATACGGATGATACAAGCATTTGAAACTGCTAATTAGATCCAATGCATGTAACAGTGTTTGTTAATCTTAGTACCTATAGTACCCATAATACAGGCCAAGAGCTTAGTTTTATGGTACCTATTTGTTAAATTTGTGTTGTGCGACGCGTTGGCCTAATTGGTAGTGACCCTGCCTACGAAACTAGCAGTCCTGGGTTCAATTCCCGCTATGGGCAAATATTTGTGTGATGAGTTTGTGTGTGACTTTTGTATGTATGAAAGTACTTATTTTCTCTATTATAATTTATATCGTTGTTCATAGTACAAGCCTATACCTTAATTTAGGACTAGATAAATTGGTGTGACATTGTCCCCTTATATTTACTTATTAAATTTGTGTGAGATTTTACCCTGATATTTATTTAAGCAGCAAACACTTTGACGCGGGTTCATACTAAAAAGCATGCTCAAAGCATGGCGGGAGCGTTTTTAGCGTGGAAACGCGTTGCAACTCCGCCTTAACTCTCAGTACGTTTGGGGTTTTAAGAACTAAAAGCCCAGCGGGAAATAATAAGAATAAGTCAACAGCCGCACTCTTAAGCCGGGAATACACATGCCTGTTAAACAGAACAGTAGCATGCATACTAGTTAACAGCATGTACAAGTAACTGGCACACAGTGAATACATTTGCAAGTTAACTTGCATGCAATTTCATCTAAGCAGGCATGCCTGCAGTTGTCGCGTTCATTCACACATGCCATACGGATACGGTTTGCTGCCGCTCGTGCCCCCCCCCTCTTATTGCTTGCCAGTAAATCAAATTGCTTGCGATCTACTTGCTTGCCAGATGCAGGCTTGCCAGATGCAGGCTTGCCAGTTAGTGTATACACATGAAAGTAGATGGCACGTGCAAGGAGCTGTTATGCAAGTGTACCAGCGCCAGGCACGTGTATTTCCGGCTTAAGCCCTTGCCAGACGGGTATCATCGATACGGTGACGTCGGACCAGGGGCCCTAGACAAGATGCATTACGCTAACTAGCGTTTCTATTCGTTTCGTTTTTAAACCAATCGCGTCACTGGTAGATCACGTGATACGTAAGTCACGTGATCTATCAGTGACGCGATTGGTTTGAAAACGTAACGAATAGAAACGCTAGTTAGCGTAATGCATCTTGGCAGGGGCGTCTGATCGCTAACGCCCGTCATTGTAATAGCCGCCTTACATCGTCAGTCCGGCGCCGCCGATAAGGGACAATCTCTAGTATAATGAGCTAGAGTAAGTATTTTGTTCCTGAGTCTTAGATGTTTTGTATACTTCTCTAACTATGTGAGTTGTTGATCCTTATCTAGTATTCATAACACAAGCCTAGTGCTTAGTTTAGGTCTAGATTAATTTATGACGACGAAGTTAGTCTAATAGGTAGTGACCCTATCTAAGTATTTAGCGGCCCCAGGTTCGATTCTCGGATAGGGTAAATGTTAGTGTGATGAGCGCGAGTATTTTGTTCCTAGTTTTGGATGTTTTCTAAGTGATCTATGTTGGCATGTTGTTAGTGTCAGTTTTTTTTGGCAACGTTATAATTATTTTAAATATCCAATAGAACCCAAAAAGTTTTATAGCAAGAAACAACAAGCAATCGTTTGTATAGGCATCTCATTGCCGCAGTCTTAAACCTGACACTGACGATCTATGGCGTCGGTTTTGTCTAATCCATTTTCTTTTTAAATTCAAAAATCGCTAACGTTAGCCTCTATGCTACTCAGAAAAACCATATTGCTTTTGACATGTTTATCCTATTGTCAACCGAATGTATCGTTTCCCAACTTTTTCATTTGCCAACCAATTTTTTTCCTGCAACTGTAAATATTTCAGGATTTATTTCAGTACCATATCGTGTAGAACCCTATAGGTTAGGTTAGGTTAGTTTTTATAAAATCCTGAAATATTTACGGGTACAGAAAACAAAGCGGGTTGGCAAATGAAACGGCTGGGAAACGATACATTTGGCAAACATATTTCGCCTAAACAAAGGTAATCCATTGTCAACGTTATAATAGCTCTTAAGTACTTGACAGTAATGGCGGCCGAGTTTAAAACAATACTATAAAATGTCGTTAGCAATATATATGGTTTTACCGGCTATAACAGAGCTTCAAGACCGGCGTCGCATCGATACGGTGACGTCACAGATCGTTATTGTAATTGCCGCCTTACATCGTCAGAGTGGCGCCTCCGATATACGGCTATGTCTAGTCTAATGAGCGAAAAGGTTTATGATGTCACTCTTGCTGACGAAATTTCCGATACTGGATAGAAAATGGAACTGTTGCAGGGCCCGTTTGGACTGCCACAACCATCTACCGTAAAATGTGCCGAGAAACTTGAAATTTGGTACAGGGGTTCCTTTCATTATGTAAGTGAGCACTAAGAAAGAATTTTCCGTAAATCGACCCCCAACGGGAAGAAATGGGGGGAGTAGCGGAAAACTAATTCTACGCGTACGAAGTCGCAGGCGTCCTCTAGTTATAAAAAAATCCTTCTCTAATCACTCTATCTATTAAAAAAACCGCATCAAAATTCGTTGCGTACTTTTAAAGATCTAAGCATACATAGGGACAGACAGACAGCGGAAAGCGACTCTGTTTACTATGTAGTGATACAATTTGTTTCTTGTATCAGAATTAACTAATTGTTAGGTCTTAAGCTATGCCACTAGCGTGCTCGGCAGACGAGCGATCTAGGTCATCGTCTAGCCTAGCCCGTAAATATTGGCTAGATATTGTTAGTCAACCGCTCAGCGCCGGCCGCGACACGGATTTATGGCTTATATCTGCATTCGGACCATAGTTGTTCGTAGGTATACAGCCGACTTTATAAGCTTCACGGTATGGTACCTTGTCGCTTTAAACCTTTGACAGATTAGTGCTACGGTTCAAACATAATGTTAAAGTGACAAAGCACAATCAAGAACTTGAATTTGGGACCCAACTAAGGCCCAAAGTCTAGGCCCAAAGTCAATCTGACATTCTACAAAAATAAGGTAGAGTTTCCTATACTCGTAAGTTACAAATGATTTGGCATCTCTAATGACATGGACGACTTCAAGCCTATATTTTTAAATGGGTCACAAATTCACGTACTCTAGCAGCATAAAAATAAATCTAGTTATTAATTAAATTCTGATTTAAGAGTGATTGTTTCATACATTTTAATGTACTTAAAACTTAAACTAGACTTATGTGTCAGCTGCAAGAGGTCGTTGGGCACAAGTAAATTGTTAGATAGTCCAAATGTTCATAATTCCGAATTCAATGTATGATAGAAAACTTAATTTTTTGACATCATTTATAAATCAAACCTAACCAAACAAACCTAGCGAAAAAAATTTTGCACCGAACCTACAAGATTGGCTTTGAAAAGATGTCTCCTAAACAGAGGGCTTATTGTCTAACGCACTCGCAATCACGATCGTTTTCATTTTGAAAATCGAAGGTTTGTCTGCATGCAAAATGAAAACAATTGGTCCGCTTTGAAGCCGGTTGTGATTGCGAGTGCGTTAGACAATAAGCCTTCAGCACATACATACACGTAACCATCAAAATAGTAGTTTATGTGAATGGTGCATAATGAGACGTATTAATACACGAGTGCGATTTTATGTATGAAACGAGCCGACAGGCGATTTTCTGCAATATATGACAATCCTGAATCTGTGGTTGCCCAGTATCTTAATGTTCACATTATAGTATCGGTCATCGATACTTTAATGTGAACATTAAGATGCAACCAAATCTATAACCGATACTTTAATGATATGCAACACTTTAATGTTAACATTAAAATACAACCACAGATACAGGTTTCTTAGGTAATATAGGCCATTTGCTTATAGTTTCTGAACATAATTATTGTAGGGAAGTTATGATATGGATGTAGATAAATATCTCTACATTGTTGTATCTCGTCCCTTTAACCCCTTTGACTATTCGCGTGGCAGTTCAAACAGGACCTCTATTCTATTGGCTAAAACCATATCACGTTTGACGTGTTATGGAATCGTTTTGAACTCGACCGCCATTACTGTCAAGTAAATAAGTGGTGTTCCAATTATTTTATCAGAACACCTTTTAACGAATGTATCATTACACAGAATTTTCACTTCATCGAAAGGCGTGTTTAGCCGCATAAGGTTCCAAGTCCAATAACTCTCATACTAAGCATATGCGTCTGTTCGTCCATTTTTTGAACAAACGTTTTTTTTTTAAATTAAGTCGTTTAAAAGAAAGCCTTGACCCAGGTAGGGTTTACAATGATGATTAATGGTGACCACCGTAATCCCTAACTGGCTACCCTTATAGTCAAGTATTAATAACAAAACGCAAGATTTAAAAAGTCCGACTTTTGCTAACCAACTTTAGTTCCTCGACTTTTTTTTTATTTGACAATAATGGCGTAATATTGGTTAATTAGTTCGTTTAGGCCTTAGCTCATTTCAATTGACACCGATGACCTTATAAATGAGGTTTTTATTCCTAAGTTAATAAAGATACGAACTTAATCTGTCTGACAAAGTCCATATACATTTTTAGAATTTGGGATGCTGCCATATTTCTGCAGCTGACTGTACAGATGTTATTCATACGAGATGAGCTATTTGATGGCGAGTGTGAGCGCCATGGCTCGCGGTGACTCAGCGGCGAGGCCGAGGGCCATGGCGCTTGGACGGGAGCCATAAAACACTAGCCGTAATAACGTTTGGCCTAATATCATTATGACTGGGAATGTTTGTTTAATAATCTATTTGAGAAGATTAGTACAATAGTAGGAATTCCTTTTTTTTAGGGTTCCGTAGCCAAATGGCAAAAAACGGAACCCTTATAGATTCGTCGTCTGTCCGTCCGTCCGTCCGTCTGTCCGTCCGTATGTCACAGCCACTTTTTTCCGTAACTATAAGAGCTATACTATGGAAACTTTGTAAGTAGATGTATTCGGTGAACCGCATTAAGATTTTCATACAAAAATAGAAAAAAAACAATAAATTTTTGGGGTTCCCCATACTTAGAACTGAAACTCATTTTTTTTTTTCCATCAAACCCATACGTGTGGGTTATCTATGGATAGGTCTTCAAAAATGATATTGAGGTTCCTTATTTATTTTTTTCTAAACTGAATAGTTTGCGCGAGAGACGCTTCCAAAGTGGAAAAATGAGTGTCCCCCCCCCCCCGTAACTTCTAAAATAAGAGAATGATAAATGTAAAAATAATATATGATGTACATTACCATGCAAACTTCCACGGAAAATTGGTTTGAACGAGATCTAATAATTAGTTTTTTTTTTATACGTTATAAATCGTAAATATTTATAAATATTTTATAGTGGTACGGAACCCTACGTGCGCGAGTCCGACTCTCACTTGGCCGGTTTTTTTTTGTCTCATTTTTAAGATTCTGTACCCCTAAACTTACGTCCGTCCATCCGTCCGTCTATCAGCGAGCCGGATCTCATAAACCGTAATTTTTTCACAGCATGTGTAGCTGCTATAACAACAAATAATAAAAATAAACAAAAATACAAGAATGGTACGAAACCCTTTGTTTGCGAGTCTGACTCGGACTTGGCCGGTTTTTTAATGTTAGTTAAAATAAAATTTTAAAAGAAATTTAAAAGCTGCCCTTAAAAATAATTTTTACATGACAATATCTGTTGGGTCTGTAAATTAGGTAGCTTACAATAAATCCCATGTTAAAGAGTGGATCTATATTTTTTTAAATTTAACCCTGAATTCAACGTGTTATGGCGCGTTTACATTATTTGTTTACAAGCTGTTTGTGGTCACCAACTAGTTTTTGTAAACGAAATCAGTTAAACCGAATGCATCGACCGCATTCATTCACCGATCTAACGTAAACGCACCACTATTCTAACTTTCACATACTTCTACTAAAACTTCAAGCCTCGAACGTTTAAAAAATATTTTCCAATATTTACAGACCCTCAGCCCTGCTACGGGACGCTACGCAACGTAGCGCCGTAGCGCGTAGAAATACCGCAGTGGCAATGCCCTTCCTCTAAGCTAGCATATGCCGCTCGGCCGAGGATAGTGTGTCTCGTTCACACTCAAGCAGTTTAGACAGTATCAGACTGAGCTATAGGTAAATGAAAATTGCATGTTGTAAAAGTGTTAAGACAGTACTGTATGAAGGGTCTCGGTATAAATTTGTAAGACGTGATTTTTTTATTTAATGTTCAGGCGAATTAAGCACATCAAGTAGTCTGCCGAAAAAAGTTCATTTTTATTTATTTCTCAAAGATATTTTTCAATGCTATCAACACACGTTTAAGCAAATTAAGTTAAAACGGGACTAATCAAGGTCTATTTATGATGTAATGTATTTCAAAGCAAAAATGTTTCTACAGTAAACAAAACAAGGAAAACTCTCTCGGATGCTGCAAAACACTACCGAGCGCCCAACACGGTCAAAACGGTCCATTCTGTTTTAATAATAAATCCTACCAAGCATCCCACAACAACCCAGCAGCCAAGCCAAGCAAAAATCAACCTTATTACCCGCGAATACGACATCAAACAACCGCAACAAAAACAGATTTAAAATTAACGCGTGCCAATACAAAACGGACTGTAATACGAAAACAATAAAACTCAATAGTTGTATTTTTCACACTTGTAATAAAAAAAGCGTAAGTGCAGCTTCAAAACTACAGCAAACTAAACCTTATAGAACTAAAAATAAGCTCGCAAAAAATACAGTTGGGTTTTTTGTGGGTAGAGTTGTTGTAGACGCCGCAACGCAAACTTTCTCAGAGCTTTGTATTAATGTCAGCTCTATTGTGGTTGGGTTAAGGTTGGTTTTGGGTTGTTGTGTTTTGACAGCGGCACGCAGGCGCCGATCGATGGCTGACCTAGTTGCCGCAGACGGGTCCGGGTACAGTCGCCGGCACAAGTGACCTCGCCGGAGCGCTTGTGTGCGTGCGTGTAGGGTCAACGTCATGTACAGTCACGAACATTTTTGTTTGGAATAAGTTTACACGAGTTCTGTGTCCGTTCCGTTCCGATCGAACTTTTTTCGGTTTCTGTAGTTATTGGTATACATTTAAAATATTTTACATTGACGAATTTATTTAAAATTAAATTATGCATGGAAAGTAATATACTCGTAATTAGAAAGGTTTTTAACAGTTTCCTGGGGTTTTATTTTACTCCGGCTATATTGTTTTTATCTCGGCCGCCATTATTGTCAAGTAAATAAGAGCTATCATAACGTTGACGTTACGATAGTATGTCAAAAGCAACTAGGTTTAGACCGAATAGAGTAAAGAGTTCCTGGTTTATAAAACTGACCAAATTAGTAAAAAATGCACTAATACTTTACTATTTAGTGTAATGTGAGTAGCAATGGTAAAGAGCGTTCATAAAATAAGGCTACATCAATATGTAGCCTTATTTTATGAACGCTTTGAATATAGGTATGTTTTTTTATATCACTGGTCACGTACATACCTACTGGTATCTATAAATTAATTTCTAACGGTCTCCTTGTAAGCTATCCCAAAACATAAAATTCAAAATTCGAACGCTCTTTCCCTCTCATGCAGCAATCTTAACAGTGTTGTGGGAAAAGGTCAGAGCTAAAAGTAACTGCGAATTTTAACTGCTGATTCGAGTCCAGCCCTATTTCACAAATCTTACAGCAACAGGTGACAATTTGGTGTATAACTGGTTTAGCAGTTTGGCGTAACACGTAAACTAGCCGTGTTATACATTTCCACCGTGACACGACTAGTGACACGTGGAAAATGTATAACCCGGCAAATTGTCGTGTTATGTCAAACAGATAAACAATCAAATTCTTCGACTGTACATTGTAAAGGTAAAGTCAACGCGTTGTTCTTTCACTGGGCTTTATACAAACTACGCAATGTCACCTGTCACCTTTTTGCCTGCCACTATCAGCTTAGGTATGACACGAAGCAATACATTTTATCAGCATATGGCGTCTATCGATGTCTGTACCCGACTGTCTGTTACATGTGCGAATGGGAAATGCTGCCGCTCGCAAGCGTAAACTAATTTATATACTGCTAGCTTTAGCCCGCGACTTTGCTTGTGCAGAGTTCGAATTTATTGCCACCCTGTATCGCACAGAACTATATCGAATAGAACTATATCGATATAGTTCTGTGCTGTATCGGACAAGACAAGACAAGTGTTTCCTTGGATTGAAAAATATGAGACAGAATATCTTAAAATTTCAGAAAAAACATTTAATATGAAGTTAGCTAGTTTTTGAAATAAACGCTTCGAATTCTTACTCGTAGGAATATTTTTTTTATATAGTTCTGTAGGCAAACGGGCACTCATCTACCATAAGCACCCTATTTCACCATCTTGACAATGACACGTGACAGGTGACATTTCGGTATACAATGCAAAGTTAGCACGCTGATACACCACTGGAATTCATATAAGCTACTGGCGCAGCAGTGTACATAGCTGTACACTGAAATGTTACCTGTCACCTGTCATTGTCAAAATGGTGAAATAAGGGGCTGATGGTAGATGAGATCTAAAACCCATAGACATTTGCAATCTACAAATGCGTTTTCAACCGTAACAAAAATAACGCAAAACCTGAAAACGACTAACTCTGTAGGTCATACTGATAAACTTTTATTGTGGGATCAACATCCAAATCGCAAAAAAAAACAACTGTTCCATACAAACTTCGAGAGTTAAACAGCCGAAATGTATGGAACAGCTTTTTTTTTCTCGATTTGGAGGTTGGTCCCATAATAAAAGTTGATCAGTATGAGCTACAGAGTTAATAGTTTTCAGGTTTTGCGTTATTTTTGTTACACGCTGTATATGCTTCGGGGGTAATCATAGAATGTTTACATCAACAATGTATTTCACTATTCGCGCTAAATGTACAAAAACCGCCGCCAAGTTAGTGGCGTCATCTGAAATCCAATATGGCAGATGCTTGACGACGTTTTGTCTTCCGTTGTTTATTCGGAAGTGGCAGGAAAGTTGGGATGGTTGGTCGATTTAGGTCATTGCAATTTCATTTCCCAAATGTTTCATTAGCTTATTTTTAAAGTCAATATTGCATTTTTTGTCTGATACCATTAATTATTCATATTTAAAAAAAAGAAATACTGATAGAACCGGAAAGTCAGATTTGATTTGTTTTATAACAGTAGTAAAAAATTAAACGGTTACAGAACAATTTTTTTTTCACAAACGCTTTATTGGCCTGGTACTTAGCGTAAGTGTTACCTTCCTCATGATGGCAAAGTACATGATTAAATCACTGAGCACCAATGCGATTTATCAATCTTAAGAATATTTTCTTCCCTCTTGGGCGGCTGAACATGCTACCACCCGATTGGTCCGGTTCTCGAGTTACAAAGGGTTCTGGAGGTCAAGTGGCAGCGACTTGAACTGCGGAACTCTTCTAATAAACAGACCGGTTCGCTAAAATAAAAAGAACTTTACTGTCAATATTGGAATTATTTTCGAAGCGTTGTGTATATTGTTTCATTATGAGTCCTGCCGAAAAGTGTCGTGTACAACGTTAAATTTGGCATATAAGGACCGCAAAGTCTGGTCCCCACAGCGTCAGTTTAAAATTTTATATTGTTATTTATGTTAGTGTGTAAGGTACCTTTTTGTAACTTAAAAAAAAGATTCCCCAATGCCAACGCGAACAGTATCCTTAAAATGCTCTGACAGATGAAAATGTCCTCTGATTTAGAGATTTCAAATTAATTATTTAATTGTGGTGCGAAGAAGAAATATGAATTGTTATACTTTGTTATACCTAACCTATTCATTTTGTCCAAAATATATCATTTGAATTGAAAAATCCATTTTCATCAAATCTTAACCCTCTAGCTCACCCGATCTATACCACGCAGGATGACGACACCGCATCAGTATTCCCGGGAGTCCACGCGACTTATTATGTAGGCGTCTCCGCACGCGCCATAGCGGCAGACAAGGACGCGTGCCATCGTGGGCAGAGGCCGCAATCAAGGGTGCTTGGGAATTAGGGCGGGGGCGATATCATGGCGGGAAGGGTTTTAAATTTATTGTTGGTTCAGTACAAACAGAATCTTTAAAATCTGTTAATTCGTACTTGTTATTCGTACTTGTCTTACACTTAAGACAAAGCTCGTTCTTGGCTCTAATAAATTAGTTACTTTAAAAGACCTAAAAGACAATTTTTTGACTAGAAACTTTTAAATGATATATTACATAAATAATTATTGTAATAATAGAAAAAATTATTACAACTTTTTTTGAACTCATGTTTTCAATATTAGTATGAGCGAAGGCGTTTTTATTAGTTTTCTTACTTCATGAAAACGGATTACAAAATTGACGTCATTTCACAGGATAGCTAATAGTATTGTGATAAATTACCTCAAACCCTTAAACCTTAGTTTTTTTTTCTGTTTCGCCTACTGGTTGACTGGGTTTTTTGATAACTACCACGAATGTAAAAACAACAAAGTCGCAGTTTGTGATTCAGATCGAAAGGGTCATCGATAGTGATCATTTTTATCTACAACGCATATGCCCAAACTAAATAAAGGCCGTAAAAAAACACGATTTTATTGTTTTGTCATATTCGACCAGTTCGATTCCTGGTTAAAGTAGACGAATTTTCAAAAATCCATAAATGCAGTAATAATTGTTTTTAAAAATAAAAATAAGTCTCCTTTGTGTACAATTGGCTATTTTCAATATGTAAGGTAGTTGCCGTCCATGTGGCGTTCGATTTTTCCACCCTGTATTATGTGTACCGTTGCCTAGTACTCTTAGTACAAGCTTAGACCTTAGTTTGAGACTAGGTCAATTTGTGTGAGATTATATTACCTAAATATAAATTATTAGAAAAAAACTGTACGAACAAATTATACATCTTTTGTACAAAAATTGCAATCGGTTCTCAGCAACATGCAAAATACGAATTAAATACACCTAGTAAAAAATCAACGGCATTCTCTTTAGTAAAAACGTGTGTTCAGAACTAAATAAAATTAACATTGAAGGTCCTCGTATTCTAATTATATCAAACAGTATAATTATTCCAAATTACCGTGTTCATTAAAACTTTTTAACTTTCCAAGTTTCCGTGTTTGTTGGCAACTGTTACAGATCCCATTCACACGGGGACATCCGATTCTTTGCAGGGACTGTTTCTTTTAGGATCCGATTTAGTGGCAACAGTATTTCCATACTTGCATTCGCACAAGCTCGGAATCGTCGACGTAGTGTGAACGGGCCCTCAGTTGTAAGTGAACTGTAAACTAGTGTCTGGTATTGGACTGGGCTGCTATTCGGTAAGCACTTTGTAAACCTGATAAAAAAAGAAGTCGATCTAAGAGCTGGTCTAGAAGAAGTAAATAGGTGGAAGGATCTCCACTGTACTTAACTTATGTATTACTTGGGAGCCTGCCGTTTGGTCGAAATATGTTTGCCAAAATGTGCCGTTTCCAATTTTTTTCATGTAACAGTAAATATTTCAGAATCTATTTCAGTACCATCGTGTAAAACCCTATAGGTTAGGATAGGTTAGCTTTTATAAAATCCTGAAATATTTACGGTTACAGAAAACAAAGCGGGTTGGAAATCAAATGGTTGGGAAACGATACAATTTGGCAAACATTATTTCGCCGAAACAAAGGTCACCTGTATTACTTATACAATTCCGATGACAAAAGACTGTGCAATAATATGGCACCATCAAGCTGGTATGATGGAGACGGCAGGTGGCCATAGGAACTCCTCAATGACTCATAAAATATGACTCGTCTTTTGACAGTGAGTTGGCTATCAGTGTAGAAGTACAGTTAGGCAATAGCATTTTTTTTAATAGGGTGTTTTGGCGTGTGGTTGCCGGGTTAAAATAGTGCCACTCCATGTCTTCCCGTGGATGTTGTACGAGGCGACTAAGGGTATAAAGGCTTGTAGTGCTGTTAGGTGATGGGCTTGCAACCTGTCACTAATACACTGGTAAATATCTTAGCCTGATTGTGCAAAATGTGGTTGCAGAATTATCAACAAGTTTTTAGAGTTGTTGGTAATTGTGTAGCTCTGCCTACCCCACTCTGGGAATGAAGGCTTAAGTTTATGTATGTATGGTATTTAAAATATCGCTGACAATGAATCCCCACCTTAAAAATAACTGACTGGCAAGGCCTCACGAGATACTCATCATTCACCACTCAAGTGTGCACTCTATGAACTTGAGCCAAGGTTCAAAACAGCTAAGTGCTGTTCAGTTATTTCCAGTATCAATGTTTCGTGATATTTTTCATCGGATCTTACGAGAAGGCTCATTAAGGCCGAGGAAAGACGCGAGGCTAGGAAGCCTGGCCGATATTAAGGGCATCTTGGTTCACTATCATTAAAATATCCAGTAATAAATAAATAAATAAATATTATGTGCCCGGCCGATAGGAAGTCAATCGGAATGTGGATAAGGTTGACAGCAGTCAAACAATGCTGTTATTTATTACTACTTATTCCTTTATACGCAACAAATAAGTTTGGCGTTATTTTACCGCTGTTGACATTGTCAATAGTCAGAAACTTCATGGTCGTATAATGTGACAGGATTGACTCCTTATTTGCCTAGTACTGTAGGCCCTCTAGGGGACAAACTCACGCAAATTGACCTAGTCCCAAACTAAGCTCTAGGATCGTACTATGGGTACTAGACAACGATAAACGTACTTTTATAGAGAAATACATACTTAAACACATAGAAAACATCCAAGACTCAGAAACAAATACTCGCGCTCATATTTGTCCTTACCGGGAGTTGAACCTGGGACCCATAGCTTCGTAGGCAGGGTCACTATCAACTAGGCTAACGTGTTATGAAATATTGTTAGTCCATAATTAAACTTCAAAATATAGCCGAAATTCTACAGTGCACGCATAGGTATATGAACAGTAAAAAGTGTAGTGTCAGTGACGTAGACATAGAACAATTCTGCCTTGCTAAGCTAAATAGCATTATCAAATGTATGTATTGGGCCAACTGCAATCCGAGCACTGCAAAAGTCAGAAATGGGAGGCAGTCTTACATTCCTACTAAGCGTTCAAAACGCCGCATACAAATTTATACTGATCTATGGCGTCACAAATTGGTAATAAAATAATACATTCAGGGCCTGTTTCACAATCGACAAGTAAATTTGTGTGCTAGTTAAAGATAGCTCTCTCCTTGTCTATTTTCAAGTGTGAGAAAAGAAAAGGGCTAAATTTATGTGTCAGATATGCTTTACTTGACGATTGTGGAACAGGCCCTAAGTATAACAGACTTAGGGCTCATTTTTCAATGCCCGGATAAAGCTATCCGGAAGGTAAATTTTAGCTCTGTCCTTTTCTTTCATATGACTTCAGAAAAGGATAGTAATGCATTTAATTGTCGGATAGTTTTATCTGGGGATTGAAAAATCTGCCCTTAATGTACATGGTAAAAACAAGTTATTTGTAATTTTAGTCGTGCGAACGTGCGATGAAAAAAAACCACATTTTTTCCGAAAATTTGGGGTCTCACCTTGAATCACTTCTATATTTTTTTGTTTGTTTTCACCTTGTTATTATAATTCCCAGTTTTTCAATCCATATTACTAGATTATACAGTAAAGTTCAACATGAGTCAACATCCCTAATCCGACTAGAAATTATGACACTTCATCCAGAAAAAAAAACCATGACATAAACAGTCAAAATCTGTCAAAATTTTCAAGTCAAGTCAGACAAAAAAGACAAAGTCAAAAAAGTCATAAAGTCCTTTTCGCTGCCGGGAATTTGGCAGGTAATAGGTATGGACACCGAAATAAAAAAAAATACTTTCATTACTTCAAGGGCTATATTTTCACTCCTTACTTTACATAAACTATGAAAAAAAATCCTGCACATCTGCATGTAGCGTCTTTACACTACGAAAGCACAGCCGGTGCGTGGCGACGTAGCAATACAACATGAATTTTAAACTAATAGGTTACAGAAATCAATACAAGAGTAAAACATGCAACACTGCCGATCATAAGACAAAGACAGTACAAGCGTAATAAGTCCATAACGCTTACTACCTTTTAATTTTGGTCGGCACACGACGACTTTGATGCAACTCTTTCGGTAGGTATATTTGCTACCACTCGATAATTTGTTGATGTAATTCCCTTATTAATTTCCGAATATTTGTGTGATAAGCACATTTGATGTTTTCTATGTATTTCTCTATATAAGAATGTTTATCGTTGTCTTATACTCATAGTACAGTCGAACTTAGAAAATGATGTAGGTACCTACATTTTCGTATAGTACGAATTTTATAAAGTGAACCGAGGGCTTATTGTCTAACGCACTCGCAATCACAACCGGCTTCAAAGTGGAGCAATTGTTTTCATTTTGTATCGATCGTGATTGCGGGTGCGTTAGACAATAAGCCCTCTGATTAGCAAAGAGATGCGTTTAACAGAAAGGGCCACTTTAAAAAGTTCTTACCATAACTTGTCGCAGTAATTTATTAAAGTGAGAGAGGTTTGTAAAGTCGCCGTCAATAGAACTTGTGAACGATGTATACAAATTAGTACTGATTGACACATAACCTCAAAAATTCACCGAGCGTGTTTCTACTAAAAATAACGTATAATGAATAGTTATTTCATCTTAAACCTATTATGAAAATAATGATCTACTTAAATAGATTATACACTAGATTCTAGTGTATAAATCATTGCAAAGACCTCACTTGATCTTTAAAAGTACGTGATTATTGAGTAATCATGGTGAATTGGTTCGTTTGGGTTTGTTTACATCTTTTGCAAGTTCTATTGACGGCGACTTTACTTAGTTTTATTTTATTTTATTTTATTTATTTATTGATCTTATAATTAACACTAACAGTCAAGCCACACATGTTAATCAAATTATGGAGAAACAATACTTAATAAAAACTAAGTTATAAGTAAATACAAACACTACATACAAACTGAGCTTGATGAGACAATAGACTCTAGGTGACGGCTGGCTAAAGCAAGGAATCTAGACTCAGAGTTGAAAAATATGTCTACTGCGCTGTCGCTGTCCATAATGTCGTTGAGGAGAGTCAGCGCACGATGCAGTATATATATCAATAGCTGTGACAAGGTGCTAAAATGTTCGTCTACTTCTGAGTTCGACCATACAAGCTGAGTTTTATACTAGGTCAGTTTGGATGAGACTGTTTACAGATTTTTTTATAATTGGTTATGTGTTCTCTCGTAACTGGATGGCCCAATTTCAAAAATCTTAGATGCATTTTAGCACCATGAGTGTCATTACAAAAAGGCGGGTAAAATTGAAATATAATGTGCGTCTAAAACATTGTCCAGTCTCATCGTGTGAGGTATAATAATAATAATATACGTACGTATCAAAATAAAGGGCTTTAACTGCCACACTCAGAGACGTCAATTTAATTTAATGCTGGATTAAAGTTGCTGCTGTCACTTTCTTTGCTACAGCAATAGAATAAGACAACACGTCACTTAACTAGCATTAAATTTTATTGACGTCTCTGAGTGCGGCAGTAAATATGAATTCTAAACACTAGAGTCCGTTTAGCAGTCGTTTATAGCTATTCTTTCGGGATCTGACCAATTTTCCGTTTTACTGTTTGTAAGATGTATATACAGGTCCAAAGCAAACAACTACTTTAAAAAAATTCAAGACAGAAGGACGGTCGAACAGCTTAGAGTTTCGTTGGCAGTGTTGGCACCCTTTGAATACAGAACCCTAAAAAGGACTCAGGGAACTCCTGCACGCAATTTCGTTTGCATGCTTTTCATTCGACTAACAAGTAAATATTTATAATTCAAGTCAAAAGTGTCTTTAAAGCTGCGACACGAAACCGGAAGCGGAAGGAACAGCCAATGAGCAGTTTCGCCGGAAGTGGAGCGCACGCGACGGTTTTCGGTGAAACAATTAAAGTGAGGCTTTCCTCGTGCCAGTGGCTATTAGTAAATTAGTCATTAGCTCTTAGAAACTTTCTTCACTAGTCCAGTCAAGAACTTAAATTTAAAGGTCAATCTGACTTTCTACAACAATAAGGTTGAGTTTCCTATACGTTACAAATGATTTGGCATCTCTAATGACAAAGACGACTTCAAGCGTTTTTGAAAAAAAAAAAATTTGAAAACAGCCAAGTTTTTTTAATGTGTCACAAATTAACATTCGTGACCGTACATTCACAACACGGGATTTTTGAGCCACAACGACGACTTTTTTTTAGACGACGTAATATTAGTGTTATTTCTCTATATAAGTATTTATATCGTTGTCTAGTACCCATTGCAAAAGCCTAGACCTTAGTTTGGGACTAGGTCAATTTGTGTGAGTTTGTACCCTACCTATTTATTTCATTTATTACTTGCCACTGTTCGTATTTCGGTCGTGTAATGCAATCGGGTTTAGTCGGTTCTACTCGTACATCCAGTATGAATTAGTCGGCTAAATTATGACGAGTAGCACATGGCTTAACATTCTCTTCCTGTGACTGTACAGTCGAGTTTATAATAGTTATTTATGTGACTGGTGCATAATGAGAAGCATTATACACGAGTGTGGTTTTATGAAACGAGCCGTAAGGCGAGTTTCATAATAAGATCACACGAGTGTTTTAATGCCTAATTATGCGTACAGTCGCATACATAACTTTATCTACATACATTATCATAAGTTTTCTACAATATGTGAGAAACTTGTATCCGTCGTTACCCTGCATCTTAATGTACCTGCATCTTAATGTTCACATTAAAGTGCAGGTCACTTATACTGTAAAGTGAACATTAAGATTCAACTACAGCGATACCCGATACTTTTTTGACATGTTATACTTTAATGTATTGAAATTATGATATGGATGTAGATAAATATGTATACACTTTAGTACAGTCACCAGCCATAATATATTATCCAACATTGGGCGCAAACATATCTGACACGTCTTTATTTCTAGAGGTATAAGAATATGTCAGATATTTTTGCGCCCAATGTTGGATAATATATTATTGCTGGTGACCGTACCTTGTCACTTTAATCGTTGTGACAATTCATATAATGGCAGTTTAAACGTTTTTATAGGTACTACACTTTATAAAACTCACTTAATTTATGATTGCGAGTATTTAAAGTGTAGTTTACAACTCGCTTTTGCCCGCGACTCCGTCTGCGTAGGAGTCGTTTACCGCTGTTCCCTCGGGATATGTGTAATTTTCCGGGATAAACAGTATTTTGTCTGTTTTTGGACTACAAACTATCTCTGTACTAATTTTTGCGCCGATCGGTTGAGGCAGTGGACGTGAATGTGGAACTTACTAACAAACAAACAAACATACTTTTACTTTTATTTTTAGTACGGAAATAATAAAAGGATAAGGATTTTGACGTACATAATTATTTTAGTTAAAAAAAATCATTCTTCAGTCAAGTTTACTCGGTAAAACTATAATGCTTTAGAGTGGTTTCGCACTAAGTCCGATCCGAATTCGATCCGAACCCGTGAAAATACGGTCCGGAGTAGTCGTAGAACTATTTGTATGGTAGTTTATTTACGCATTAGATCCGGCTTCCGTCATCCAATTTAATTATATACCCGGTCTAGATCCGTATCTTCACGGGTTCGGATCGGATTCGAATCGGCGTAGTGCGAAACCGCTCTTAGGGCCTGTTGTTTGATCCGTACTTAAACTAACTAATCGTTAAAAACCGTAACTAATGGTTAAATCTCAAGGAAATGTGTCAAATTTTCGATTCCTTTTTCGAATTTTAACAATTAGTTTGTTTAACTACTAATCAGCCAACAGGGCCTAAGACATGACATGTAATCCTATTGTTTTAGATTTGATAACTGCCGCACTCAGAGACGTCAATAAATTTAATGCTTGTTTAGTGCCGTGTTGTCTTATTCTATTGCAAAGAAAGTGACAGCAGCAACTTTAATCAAGCATTAAATTAAATTGACGTCTCTGATACGTGCGGCAGTAATACCTCTATGAACAAAAGACGGCTGGGCCAAATGTGTTCCCGGTGAGTGAACAACCGAGAGTATTGTCATCGCGGCTGTTTCAGCCAATGCACTGTCAAGGCGAGCAGCCACGCGGCCAATCATCGGCTGACTTACGGACAAGGCTGGCGATCATCGCCAAACTGTTCGCGTGCACTTTACGTGCATTTTGTCGGTTCAATGTCTTTGGATTGTCTCAGACTGCATAAAAATGATAAGTATTCATTCAAAAAAGTTACAATACTTATAATAAATATTAAATATATAAAAAAGAGTTGAATATCCCTTAAACGGCCAACCGATTTTCATGTAATCTAATTAAGAACCATTCATAACGATCCTCTCCTCTTTAACGTAGTTCGATTTCTAACATTTTTGAATATGTTGTAGATATCATGAAAAACTATGTCTGTACATTTTCCAAGAAAATATTTCTTAGAATGAAACAAATTTAATAACAAAAAACAGGAACGTTCAGATATATTTCTTTATAATAACTACAACATATTCAAAAATCGTGGACATCGGACTTAATTTAGGGGGTGAGAAACGTTACCGCCCGGAGGTAAATTTGTATGTACCGGTAAAACGGGGCTATTTGGAATCGAGTAAGTAATTATAAGCTTTTAGTTGATATATTTTTGTCATGGCAATGGTAGAACTGAAAACTTCGCTTGACACCAAGTTTTACAGTTCTATCACAGCCATGACATAAAATATATCTACTAAAAGCTTATGATTACTTAGTTCGAAATAGCCTCGTGATTCCCGTTTTACTTTTTTTTTTTAACAACTACGCATTTTTAGCGGCCCTTCACAATCCTCTTAGCTGCGCTCGGATGGGTGATAGATAATCATACTGTTTCAACAGCCGCGGTTCATTTGCGGATATTACAGATCAATTCTTATATCCTACCCACCATACAACGAAATTTGTCAATGGAATATGAATCTATAGTAAAGGAAATAAAGTCAATTCTAATTTGATCATTCTTTTGGTTAGGTTAGATTTGTGACTATCAAAAACAAAGCTCATGGACTGTTATGCAGAATTTTCATTTTATCGAAAAGCATTTCTCGCCGCATGAGCTTTGTTTTTGGTTGTCACAAGTCTAACCTAACCCAACCTAGGTAATTAATGTTGTTTATACCGTTTAAGATGTCCTGAAAACATCAGGGTTTCATCAGAAAATAGCGTTCGATAAAATGATACAGTCGATGAAGTGGAATTCGATCATTAGATAGGATGCCGTTCACACAATATGCTTTTGGAAACAGTTGTTGTGCAGTTGTGACAAAAAAAACTTAAAAAATTATGTTTTGAAAATACCTTTGATGATCATGTTAAATTATGAATTTCTTTACGAATTCTTGAGAAACAAATGGAAACTTTAGACTAGACTTAAATTATAAATAAACTATATACTCATTTACAACTTGTCCCTAACATTTGAAAACAGTTGCCATAAACCCAGGTCATCACACCACAAAACGTCTACCTACATTGATAAGAAGAATAAAATCCATCCTCAACCAAACATCACCAACTAGGTGTGTCTAACGTGCAATGAAATAAATGGAATGCAACTAGTTAACCTGCACAATCACTCCAAACAAAACCAAAACGCGGCGTGACGTCACACGCCCTGGCCTCAGTCGCCAGCGACAATTATAACATAAAAATTAAGAGAAACCCTACACTAGGCACTCACCCGCCTGCGCCCGAGTTTGTACCGGCGCTGCCGCCTGAAGTGGTCCATCTTCGTCATAAGCACATGTTAGTTAAATGGTTTTATCACTGAATTATAGTGTTTTTGTTGAGCTACACTACAGCGGCGCGGGCGCTCGCTGCGCGCTAAAAATACTGAGCGCGGTGCGCCTGCGCGGGTGGGTCGGGAGCACTGGATGATTGGGCATCGCTCACGGCGGCGGCGGTGGATTTGATGGGAGAACTGAATGGATTAGAACTTTAGAGTCCCTAGCGGCGGGCCGGCAAGTTCCAAAATAAAAAAACCTCCATTTAGATAATTTTATTGACCTAAACATAAAGCTAAATGGTATCTTAGCCTATGGATAATTTTCCGAAATCATTATCTCAAGTATTTGCAAATGCGAAAGTACTGTCTTTTTTGTCGTTGAAATGCATATTGGATTGACAATGTAGTCAGTTTTATCTCAGAAAATTGGATTATACTTACCTATTTCTAAAGAAAATTCTGAGTTGTCTTCTAGAGCTTTTATACCCTCCAGTTTTATATTTATTTTTACCTGTTTAATATTAATGTATCGAATGTTTTTTTTTGTAGTAATGTTAAATTGAAAATACAAAATCAATGCAGGTAATTTATCAATAATTGTAAAAAGCATCACCGTCCCATCACCATCACCATCACCACATACCATCTATCTATACTAACACCTATTACCTCAGCCCAAGGTTGCAATTCTGTTTAGCGACTAATGGAAAGTACAGTCAGTTCCGACGTCTGCGGCATTCATCCGTCGCGTCTGATTATTAGCACAAACTGCAGACATCCCAAGTCCTTAAATAAAAGGTCATAACTCGAAAATTGAAAACATTCTACACTCAACTTTGACTATTTTGTACAAGGTTTAAAGTTTATTACTGCGTGGTATGGGCTTATTTTGTTGTAGTTTAGTTAGTACAGTGATTTAGTTGTTGTTTTCCAGTGTCAAGTGCATGGGTTTGGATCGCGGAAGTGGTCATTATTTTATTCGATTGAGTTCAGGGGCTTATTGACATTGGTCTTATCTAGGTGATATAGATTACCAAATTATAGGGAGATGTCACGTCGAAAATAATTATTACGTAGTGACAGATGACATCGAGATGTTTTGTGTCCTGATTAGTGATAAGTTCCGATTTCATGTAATAAAACTCAGTTTACTGCCTGCGATCGATCTAAACGGAAGAAATACAACAAAACGTTACACGCATTTTTTATTTATTAAATATAAGTACAAGTAATATGTATAAAATTTATAAGTAGGTAGTAGGTAAGTTTTAATTTTTAATTGTATTATTGTTGAATTATGTACATAATAAAATTAGAATATAAATGAATTGCCGTCAATTTAACAATATTTTGGTAGGTATGTATTACTAATTTAAGCCCATAAAGAGGTCTGTTTCAAAATTGACTTGCGTAAAACGTATTTAGGTTTTCGCAAATTTTAATATATTGTGACTTGTAAACAAGTATTCTATAGTACCTAGTTCTTACGAAATTAGGTACCTACCTAAATCACACAATTAAAAGTTGATACTACACACATCAAAAATGTTCAGGGATACAAAAAACTATTTCTTTATTTTGATATTTTACTTGTAGGTAAGTACAATAATGTAAAGGTATTCTAAAATATCTTGAACATTAACGATATTCCAATTAAGAATATTCTCATCCGTAATTATCAGTTTATAACTAATTTTGGTATCCAAGGAACGGCAACGACGCGACAGAATGATACGGCAAGCCAACAAGAGTTCCGCAGTGAGGTAAATAAACACTTTACGGGACTACTAGCGCCATCTCTTGGATATGGACATAATTTCCACCAAGCCAAGTGTTTATTTCTATCCAGAATGAGGTTGGTTTTTGCGGCAGTAAATAGAGGGCGCTGATATAAAAAGCCTCTTCAGGTTCATGGTATAAACCACAGATGGCGCTACTAGTCTGAAACACAGTCACAAATTAAATTAAAAACAAAAAAAGCTACACAGAGAAGGATTGTACTCATTATATTAAAAAAAACTGCTAGTTTTTAAGTATAATGCGAATAATATTCGCCATAAAAGTAAACTGTTGTTGCCACATTTTAGCAGTCTCTTCAAATTTTATTAAAATATAATTACTTCTTCTTACTCTTATTCCTGTGTTTTAGTATAGCTGCGTTTTAGTCTTAATGTAGACTTCCAAATCAATCTATTAAAAAGTTATTTGTTAGTTGATACAGTTCATCTGTCCGTATAAATATATTATGCTTGTTGTAATTTATATTTTTAACGAAAATTCTTTCATTTTTGTATAAAAGTGTTTTCTATATAATGGAGAAGGCAAACGAGCACACACGCCACCAGATGGTAGAATCTAAGACGAAGCCGATTAGCGATTAGACATTGTGCTGTGCTGGCTTGATTAGGTTTTAAAAAAACTTAATGGGTTAGGGGCTCAATTTTACTAACTTTTGGAGTAACAAGAATATGTGATTTAAAAAAAAAGAGAAAAGAAACCTTAACGTAATTTTCAAAGACCTTTCCAACCTATCTCAAAAGTAAAAACACACCTGCCATAATATCAACAATAGTGTTGCATGCCTGAAAGATACATACATAAGTCATAAGTTAGTTTATCATGACAAAAAATCTAGCAGGCTAAAAGAAGGTCGATGTGTGAATGTAAACTCTTTATCTATACTTCAAGAAATTAAACAAAACGTTATGTCATGTTATTTACTAATACGTCTTAGTAGAAAGGCGAATTTGTATTGCTTACAGGTATCATTCGGGTTAAATATTAAAATTAAGAATATAGGGTGATGGAACCAGTGATGCACCAATGATGGACACTTTGATTCTTTTGTTACAGAATATAAAGGTTATTCATTTATTTTGAAGCAATCAATTTAATATAACCTTATGATCTTTTATTGGTCCCCTCAGCTAAAAGTGTCCAACATTGGTGCCGTCACCCTACGATATAAATATAAATATTATAATCATAAATGGACAAATAAAATCAATGATACATAGATACAAGTAGACACTAGACAGTGCAGTAAAAATAATTCATGGTTATAATATTATGAGACATACGGGTACCTATTACTTTATCGAAACAACTTTCAACGAACGTAACATTACGTAGAATTTTCATTTCATTGAAAGGCATTTCTCGCCGCATGAGGTTTTTTTTTGGTACTCACAATTCTAACCTAACTTAACCTGCGTTCGATGAAATGAAATTCGATGAAATGATACAATCGATGAAGTGAAATTCGATAAAATTATGGGTTACCGAGATACTAATGCAGGGAAAACAAGTCTCCTCGGTCTGCTACAACTCGCAGCAGCAAATGCAATAAAGATAAAAAAGATAAAAGACATTTATTTAGTAAGTAGGCCGCACGGGCACTTTTACACGTCAGGAGTCTACCAGCGCTTCCCAAGAGGAGACCACTGCCGAGAAGAAACGCCGCAAGAAACTCAGCAGTCAGTCATTTTTTTAACCATATTTCTTATTACAATGATACAACTTAGTCTAGTATTATATAAAGCTATAAATATTAATTTAAATATAATATCAAATATCATGCGTAGTTCAGCAGGAAAACATGGCAAAAATATTAGGAGAGATATAGACGGAGAAAAAGGCAAAAACAAAAAATTAATAATAAACAAAGTTTCGACATGTTTTCCTACATCAACAGTGTCCCCTAGACAAGATAAAGGTTTTACATTTGAACAAATTATTATTGACTAAGTTTCGAGTTTAGGCCATGCATTTTTGTCTGCTAGATAATCCTCGACCCTATAATACGCTTTAAACATTAACGACTTTTTCAAGTAATTTTTAAGTGCTGAAAAGGGTAACTTTAAAACTACGTCAGGTAATTTATTATAGAAATGAATGCATTGACCAACAAATGATTTATATACTTTACGGACACGGAATTTTCGAATAGCGATTTTATTTTTATTTCTAGTATTTAAATTATGTATATCAGAATTTTTGGTGAACAAATCTAAATTCTTAATAACATAAATAATATTCTCATAAATAAATTGAGACGCTACAGTTAAGATATTAATTTCTTTAAAAAGTTCTCTTAAGGAGTCACGTGAATTTAAGTTGTAAATAGAACGAATGGCCCTTTTTTGTAACACAAATATAGTTTGTATGTCAGCTGCCTTACCCCAAACCAGAATACCGTACGACATAACACTATGGAAATAAGTATAATAAACTAAGCGAGCTGTCTCAACATTAGTTAGTTGTCTAATTTTCCTAACGGCGTAAGCAGCCGAACTTAGTTTACCTGCCAGTACAGCTATATGGGGACTCCATTGCAAATTTTGATCTATTGTTATGCCTAGGAAAACTGCCTTATCTACCATTTGCGAAATAACGAAGAAGATTACCGACAGTCTATGTTTATCCATTACAAACTGTTATATCAATAAATACTTCGTCAACATACTGTCCAAAAATCCGACAAATTCTGTGAATGGAGCGTCATTAAAATCAGTTCTTAGTCATCGGCGTTTAATTTGGAATCGTTCCAAGTGATGTTTTCGCGTCGTACCGAGTAGTCCCGTGTCGCCGTAACTTGCGCAATCCCAACTATTCCGAGACGATATAAAACCTGCATTAAAATAGATTCAACAATAAGTGGTCTATTACTGGAGGAAAACAGATCGCGAGTTGTATAGTTGCGAGTATTTGGCTTGCAGACAAAACGCGGTTTACTGGTAATGTAATTCTGTCGTCTGGAGTTTATCACCTTAAAATTCCGTTTTTATATTAATTTGTCCATTTTTTTTTAAACTTAGGTTATACTAGAGCTTCTAAATGGACATTTGAATAGATATATGTAAGGTTAGGTTATGTTAATACTAAGCGCAATAGGTACCTAAGTGTACAAAATAGTCTTTAATCGAAAAAAAAACATAATTATGTAACGTTAGAAAAAATATGTTTCATTTTGCGCAAAAGCATGATATGCTATTGGATATACTTTGATATGTAACGTATTTAAACAAATAAACTACAAGAGAAAGAGCGAGATACAAGGCAGCCTTTAAGTGGCGCCCACCGTGGGGCCTTTAGACCCTAATATAAATACAAGATCACAACCTGCTATACTTTTGACCAATGCAGAAGCGAAGTACCGGTATAAGTGTGTTTAATTTCAAATGTAATTTCTAGATGCTGTTGGAAAAAAAAGTGGTTTCAGGGGTTAAGATCCCAAAATGTAGACAGGTCAGTTGACCTTGCTATTAAAGCAAGCTTGCCTATACTTATTCATAGAATGTCAAAGTTTAAGGAAATATGATTTCTGTTCGTATATTATTATCACTAATTTGTTTGCACACTTATAAGGTCTTACTCAGACACCATCCAGTAAAACAAATAACTTCGTCAGATCGGAAGCGGCAATCTTTTCACAGCAGACAGGATTTGTCCGTTTGTTCGTACCGTCTGAAATAGCAGGAGTCGTTCACCCTGGCAACTACCGCCGGCGACACTAACTGTATCGAGCATTTAATTTGACTCAGACAAGAAAGTCGCGGGGTTAGTACCCTTTTAAATACATATTAGACAAATTATAGCGCAGAAAATAATAAATACGAGTAAATGTGGAAAATTCCTCTTTCATGCGAAAATTATTGTGTGAAACTTACTTAGCTTTGGATAAGTTACATGCGACATGCAATTATACTCCATTCGTAGTATTTAACTACCTAAATGTAAACAAACAAAACTACATGATATAGTTCGTTAGCCAATAGAATCACAACACTGACACGTCAAAGTTCGACAAAACAGTTTTATAGCTGTTTTAAAAAACCACGTGGTTTGGTTTGCTTGCATTATATTTGTTGCCTAAACAAAAAGTAGACTACCCTCCTAAAAAAAGGGCACATGTCTCATCGAACCGTGTATGTATAACTCACCTTATTTCTTAAGTTGGGAGCCTATTTTGCTTTGACAATCAAATGGCGCATGTGTCCTTTTTTTTAGAAGGGCAGTATAGGCTGTATCACTGACATATCTTCAGAGCCTATGTTCCATTTTTTATTCAACTAAATCTTTATCATATTGTTAACGTTATGGTAGCTCTTATTGACTTAAATCTTATTGAACGATTTGGTTTATCTGTTTGGGAGCCACGAAGCTACAGACAGCCACACGTCAAGTTACAACCCCCCCCTCTGTTTGCGTCAGGGGTGAGAAAAAGGCCCACGTGCACACAGGCCTCTTGATGGTAAGTACCTAACACCTGAGACCCTTAAATATTTGCATTCTCAAGCCTACAATATTAAGACTGCAATCCTGAGACTGCAATTGCGTTGCCAACCCTGAGGACTAAGATGGAATGCCTCAGCTTTCTTCCTATGCAAGAAAAAAATGTACTGAAAGCTCATGTTATCCTTGAAATTAATGGAATTATTTACCCTTTACGTATTTACAGCCCTTATTTAATGATACGATGATGGGTTGTTTAGCAACAACAGAAATGAACCTTTGCATGATTAAATTTTTTTTTTTTACTTTTTCTCTTATAATCATCTCGCTGATAAAACACAAGTCAAATGGACCTAAACTCGACGATCCTACTTCGCCATTGAGAAGTTCCTATGACGACCCTTCGCCTCCATCATCATACCATACTGATGGTACAATATTATAATATTGTCATGGGAGTAACAGTATACAAAATATCAGTTCAATCTGAGTACTAGAAGCTGGTTTAAATCGACTTTCAATATTTTATTACATTGTTAATTAAATTGGGAACAAGTAAAGCTAATATAAAACAAATATCAATATGGATATGAATCAAACCAAAAGATACGAGTCTTTTTATCGATTAATTAAGACGATTCAACGTCATCGATCACGATACAGATCAGGATGAGAGGGATATTACTCTACGAATCGCAGCGACTAACATCGCTAAGATCTCCAATAGAAATAATCTTCACCAGACACGCAATCCTGTCCGCACTCCCCATGGCGGTCTATTTCCATCTGCAATAACACACCCATACACCCATACATACCCGCGGTATTTTTATTACTCCCGTTTTATTTCAGTTACAATTTGACAAAATAAAAATAAGGGCTCTTGCCTCACGTAACATGACACTGTCGCTTGTAAATATAACTTCCACGTACACTGCTGCTGATATTGAAACTAATTTACTAAAGTTGGAGCAGAGGGAGAAGTGGATTGGTGTTTTAGTTAGAATCGGCGGCCCTTTAATGAGAGTGCGTTCACCTCTTGGGCTGAGTACGTTTTTGGAGACGGAACGTGCGACAAATCCGTTTCCGTATTCATTATAGTTTTAAGTTTATGTATGTGTTCGTAAGAGACGGTGACCATTATGGACGTCTTATTTTGGTAGCAGCTCGTTTGATACTTGTTTTGTTTTGTTTATCTAGTACTTGGTGGTGCTACCGGCCAGTAACTTTTGATATTGAAGGTAGTGTTAACTTAATTAATTTGTACGTTTGGAAGAGATTTCACACAATAATATTTTTATTTTTATTTTAGTTATATTATAGCTTAGCCCTACATTTTGTGAAAAAGTACCTAAGCTAGGAGGATTGGGTATTCCTGACATGGGTAATTTAATTTACTCAAAAATGTAATCTTGCCGTAACACCAGTAAATTGGAGCCAGTAGGTTGAAGTTCCTAGACAACATCCTGGACTCGTATGTATAAAATACCTCATACTCGTCCAGGAAGGCTCACTTACTGGTCTTTGCAGTAATGTACTATTACTTTATACCAAAATCCAACCCTTACTTAAGTTTTGTACCGAAATAGGTATCGCAAGTAAGTGAATATTTTTCATTTTCATTTTTATGGTAATTTTTAGTAGTTTTTTATGAAACAGTCTTACCTATAATGAGGCCTCTAAAAGGTTCGAGTGCTTCAGTTAGAAGGCAAGGCGAACCAAGTGTTTTAATAGCAGGCAATAGGCAATGTCTTAATAGCTAATTATGAACTGTTGCAAACATAAGTTTTTCCACATGTTTGAAATCGAGGTTACGAAACGAAAATGAGGCAATGAAAAACTATGTCTGTACGTTTTCCGATTCAAGATAATATTTCCTGCGCCTCTATTCTAGGCGGATACCATGAGGTATTGTTTTTAACTCGGCAGCCATTACTGTCAAGTAAATAAGAGCTATCAAAACGTTGACAATACGATAACACGTCAAAAACGATATGGTTTTTACCGCCTTGGAAAGAAACAAAAAATGGAAATGTCTAATCCTAGTTTTGCATAACAACTATAATATAATCAAAAATCGTGAAAACCAGACGTGATTTAGGGGATGAGAAACGTTATCGACCGGACCTAAAGAATGGTTTTTTTTTGACAGAAAGTTACGCAATTGAAGCGTGGCTTCACAACCCTCTTAAACCGAGCTATATTCACACATATTGAAGCAGTTTGCATGTTCTCAAACCTTTCGATGGTTTTTAATATAGTAATGAAAATATGGCTGACTTTTGCCGGCATTCTGTCCATGTATAAGTGGTTAATCGCTCTTTCCTTGGAAACTGACCTAATCCAGGACAATAGCATAAAAAATATTTACCTAAATCAATTTATTGCGGCAATATTATCATGAATACGGAACAAACAAACAAAACAACAAACTGTCATATTCATAATATAAGATCTTATCATGGAGTTGGAAGGTGGCTAGTGGCAACCGGATCACTGGTAGTACTGGGTGGCGGGTGGTAGGACCTTGTGCAGGGTCCGTCCGGATCGCTACCATTTTATCCATTAATCTACCGGCAAACAGCAGTGTTCGCATTGTTGTCTTCCGGTTTGGGGATAAGACAGCCGGTGTAATGACTAGCATAGAGGCATTCCATCTTAGTCCTCAGGGTCGGCAACGCATTTGCAGTACTAGGTTTGCAGTCTTGTGAATGCGAGTGTCTATGGGTCACAGTTTCTACTTGCCATCGGGTGGCCTGTGTGCTCGTTTGCCTTCCCTAGGCCATAAAAAAAAAACATAACGTTGACCCGCCGAGTTTCGACTCGTTGTAGACATATCTGAGCCTTGTTTAATAGTTTAGTAAGAGTGCAGCAGAGCAATAAAAACTGATGATATAAATTTACTTTCCACTCTCACCCTTAACGCCTATCACCCTATAAAACGACTACACTTTTTAGATCTTTACGCAAACCATTAAAACTGCCGTTCAAAACAAAACCCGTAACGCGATGTAATCGCCACGCACACATAAATCCTACACCTGTCCAAACTTCGCCCAAAACTTACGCCTTTCAACATCCATCGATCGCTTTCTCAGTACTTCCAAAAACAAAGCTCTAACTAAACTAGGAATGGAGTACCGTTGAAGTTGTAATGCGAAGGGCTCACGCAATTGGTAGGTTGGAGGTATTCGCGTTGTTTGAATAATTGTTAGCTATCAATGTTCTTAACTTGTACAGTTTGTTAAATCGATAAAGTACGAGTTGGTGCGGCGACGATTTGTAAGGGTCCAAAGTTTATTATTTCGACAACACAGCTTGAGAAATTGTATACAATAATGAATTGTTAGATAAGAGTATTAGATTTGGGTAGGTATAGTTCGCGAGTACGGTTTATCTAATGAATTAATCTTGTAGATAACTTTAGCCAATCATGGAACCCGCAACACTAGTAGAAGGATCGCAAATGTTTTGTCGTAGTAGGTTCGTCGCCTGTGCCCGAATTACGGTCGTTTTTTTAATTTATTGTACAACAAATAATAATCTTTTTCATTTAAATAAACATCTCATAAACCACTCTAGGGTTTGTGCAAAATTAGTTACAATACACTTCTACCCACAAACATTACCGACATTATATGTGTTTTGTTCGGTCTGACGGGACTACTTAAACTCGCCGCTTGGACATTCACTCGTTCGTCCGTACAAGAATAAGGCCTATCAACAGCCATACCTTCCACGAAGTTAACACCAAAACTGTTAACTCAGTAAATCACTAAACATCCAGCGACCCTCGAGTACCTCCACGGCGCGAAACACGAATATCCCCACCTCAAAAGAACCCTAAAAACTAGTACGTTAGGAAGTTAATTGCCCTATCATTCAATGGTGGGGTGAGACGCAGTATCTAGTTCACACAATCCTGCCGTGCCGAAACCTGCCGAGTGGCTCACGCATTGTTGGGGAGTGGTTGGACTGAGGTAGTTACTAGGGCGAGTAGCTTGTCGAAAGTTACTCGACAATACGACAAATTTGACGACGCACTGGTATACTGACGACGTGCTGTTATGGTTGGTAGTGGCTCTCCCTATAAAGCTAGCGGTCCTGGGTTCAAATCCCGGTAAGGGCAGATGTGTGATGAGCGCGAATATTTTTACCTGAGTCATGGATGTTTTATATGTGTTTAAGTATTATATTTCTCTATGTAAGTATTTATATCGTTGTCTAGTACCCATTGTACAAGCCTAGTGCTTAGTTTGGGACTAGGTCAACTGGTGTGACATTGTCCCTGATATTTATTTATTTATTTATTACCCAGCTTAGTGGGATATAGCTGAAACTAGTCTTCCTTTATGTAAGTCTTTTGCTAGTCCTTCATTAGAAGTTTTTCGGAGCACTTCAAGCCTTATCTTTAATCAACTTTAATACGAAAGATTCTCAATGCTGATATGGTTAATAAATACAATTCTATACAAGACTAGTCATCAAAATCAGGTACTTTGCAGTATCAAAGATAGCCATACATAGTGTATACTTCCTAGAACATACTATATTAAGTAGAGAAAATATAAGTAAATAAAAGGAAACGTAGGCGGAAGTTGCTAGAGGATTACCATTTTTTTTGCAACTTGAAGTGCATTCGCTATGAATAAAATAAGCAAGCAAGCACTGCATGCAGATAGAGTGAGCCTGCAAAGACAAGTAAATCAAGACACACACTCATTAGTAGCTGATCATTAACTCAAGTAAGCGAGTGAAGTAAGTAAGCGAGTCCGCTCGCCTAGTCCCTGACATCCCCAACCACTACAATGCGTAAAACATGGCACCAGCCAGCAATTAAGGCAGCACGCGAGGCGCCGACGTCCCCGCCGCCCCACCGGCTGTTGTCTTACCCGAACAAATTATCTACCGAAGTGCCATTGTTACATTTTCACGGTGAAATTTAGTGTTAAACAAAGTTTTTTATCGTTGTAAAGAGAGCATAAGTTAGTTTACAAGCAAGGTAGTATTCTTAAGCTTAAGAACCTTTGATATGACGTTATGGACTTTAAAATCAACTGGCAAATGGATTTAAATACTAGCATAAAGAATATAGGAAGGAGTGCAACAACGCAACATTTTCTATGGAAAACTGTGTTATTTTGTCAAAGTCCAATTGTAAAGTCCTGACGTCCCAGTCGTCCGTGGCTACAATCGCTATTTTTGTCTATTTACTCATATTTTAAGCACCACAACGATTTTAATCCCGTTCTTACAATTTGTTAGAAAATTTATTCGTCGTCAATTTCAGTTACGTACCAACTGAAATTCGACCATTAGCCATTTGTCCGAATTTTCATTAGGTAGTTAGAAAACATTTATTTATTAAACTGTTTTACTTTCCTGGATTGTTATAAAACAAAAATAACCTCCTACAGGTGTAGCTATGTCTTTTTAAACATTTTGAAAATTTAACGGGATTAGAAAATTAAACCATGAATTTTCCGACGCATGAAACAAAACGTCTGACTTGCGATACCATAGTAATTGATTTGTCCTATGTTATTTAATCCCAACTACACGATAATTTAAAAATGTTACCTTTAAATACTTAAGGTTATCCATATACCATTTATTTGAGCAACAAACACCAGTCATAATAAAACTTTAAAAAACCAGTACTCACAAAAAATCTAGACGAACAGTAATTAAAATCGTATATTACATACGCTCAATAACAATTCAGTTTCAATCAACATTTGAACATCTGCATTTATATGTAGGAAACAATTAATGTAATAATCCACCTACGAGCAAAGTTCAACGATCGCGAAACCATAAAAATGTATCCAACACTCGTTGCAACTCACGTTGAGTGTAAAAATCAAATTATTTACCTAACCAGTTACAATTCAACAGGGAAATTCCGATTTACCAACTACAAGAAAACTTCTGCTAAACTTCACAGTACACAAACTCATGCCTTCGTTCCCAGAGTGGGGTAGGCAGAGCTACAGAATTACCTACAATTCTATAAACTTGTTGATAATTCTGTAACCGTATTTTGCACAATAAGGGTACGATGCTTGCCTTTATAGTATAGTAAGTTCTGCTAAACTACATCGTATTAAAAAAGAAATACAATGTTATATAGTAGCTAGGGAAACGAGATCTCAGGCCACTCGATGGTAAATGAGATTGAGACTGAGACCCATAAACACCATGCATTTTCAAGATTGAATTCGTGTTGCCAACCCTCAGGTAGAATGTCACTATGCTAGGCATTTCATCTTGTCTTATTCCCACACCGGAACATAACTATGCTAACACTGCTGCTTGGCGATGGGATATAGGATAATAATAATACGGTAGTAGCAATTGTGAAAAAAGGCCGAACCACTACTCAAAACTAATTAAAAAATCCAAAATATTTCCTAGGCACGATCGCGTTAAAGTTTAGATGAGTTCTATTAACGAATAGGCGCTCAGGAAATTATAGAGTATGAGGCTATCAATTCCGATTTTAAATACTAGCGTGATTGGTTTTTATTATTTGGCGAACTGCGGCGTATTCGCGGAGGCGACGGCCGGCGCGAATTGAAGGTACTATGTGCGATGGAGATGATCAATACTGGTAACTGTATTTGGCAATTTGACAGAAAAGATACTCGTAAAGTTTTTGCAACTTTCTCTAAAACATCACTGGGAGCAAATAGTTATATACTATCCGTTGTGATATTTTACAAGAAAATACGATTTATACTGCAACCACTTACTATTTCACAAAACTATATACGGTACTACTCGATGATTGCTATGAAATTTTGGTCATAAATAAAAATAATAGTTAAATACAGACACGGAGCGCTTTAACCAAACGCCATGCCATGCATATTTCGCACTGCTAGATCAAAGAGTATTTTGAGTTGACATTGTACTGATCTAGCAGTGACAGATTCTCGATGATGATACTTTAAGGTTACTCGATAGAACGTATAATATTAAAATGAATATGAATAGGAAATAAGGAACAATTCAGGGTTCTGAAATGATGCATTATAATTATAATATAAAAACTATACCGAACATTACGAGTATATGACTGTAATCGATATTACTACGGCGAAGCCAAACGAAGAGTTTCGATTGATCGTATGTCAAACGCGATCGGTATCGATTAGTGTGAGTACTGAACTACTGAAGCACTACTACTGCTACTTCTACACTTTCTACTGAGAAACCGGAATATTTATGGCAAGTTGTAAAGTTTTGCTTGTTATTAAGTGCTTTGGAATAAAATCTATGAGAAGTAATTAGATGATTTCTCAGCTGATGGTTTAAAAATAATCTGTACGCGTAATTAATAATTATTAAAAAGTAATACGGCAATAACCAATTATTGGAGATCAATAAGATAAGATAAGATATGACACCAGGATAAAAGATAAAAGACATTTATTCAGTAAGTAAGCCGCACGGGCACTTTTACACGCCAGAAACCTACCAGCGATTCCCAAGAGGAGACTACTGCTGAGAAGAAACGCCGCAAGAAACTCAGCAGTGAGTAATTTTTTAAACATATTTCACACTATTGTAATAGTACTACTTAGTCTAGCATTATATGTATGTATAAAGCTATAAATATGACATCAAATATCATGCGTAGTTCAGCAGGAAAACATGCCAAAAATCTTACGAGAGATATATAAGCTAAGGTGCAGTAAGTCCGCCTACGGGGCAAGTGCGCCACTCCAACAATATCTCCTAAATAATATATGGTTCGTCGTACTAGCCCCGTAGACGCACTTACCCCAAGGTTGGGCAAGAGCGTCAACGGGGTAAGTGCGTCAACGGAAAAAAAACCTACTTATGTGAATATAAGACGGTGCAAGGCGACAACATAAAGATTTTGATATGTTTTCCTACATCAACGGTGTCCCCAGACAAGATAAAACTTTTGCATTTGCACAAATTATTAATGAATAAGTTGACCGCATTATTTCATCTTTGTAAGTCTTGTTAGACAAACAAAAGTCAATAAATCCGACATATTAAACAGTGTTGCCAATTGAGAAAAAATATTTCTACCATATTTCACTATTGCGTTTCGTTACACACAGGAAAATATAAGATGGAAGGTCAATTCCAAATATTATTCGAAAAAATGAAAATAGAGATGCAAACTCAAAATGCAGAATTGAAGGATTCTATAACAAATAGTATTATGGAAAAAATTGATGATAAATTATTCCCTATTATGGAAGAAAATAAGAACCTGAAAAATAAAGTAGAAAAACTAGAAAAAGAAATAGAAAACCTTAAGAGGACTGAGAAAACCAACAACATCATAGTATTCGGCTTAGAAGAAAACGAAAAATCCTCTTACGAACTAATACAAAAGCTCAAAGTAACCTTCAATCTAGATTTAAATATTAAAATGGAAGAACATGATATCAACAAAATTTATCGCTTAGGAAATAGAAAGAGAGAGAGCAATAAACCGAGGCCGGTACTGTGCTCGTTTACAAACAACTGGAAAAAGACCGAAATTATCAAAAGCAAAAAGAACCTAAAAACAATATACATTTCGGAGGATTACTCGAAGGAGGTGTTAGAAAGAAGAAAAGAGCTGCAAGCCAAGTTAGCTGAAGAGAGACAAAAAGGTAATATAGCTTATCTGAAATATGATAAACTAATTGTTAAAGAGAACAACAACAGCCAAGAAAAAAGGAAAAGGGGATTATCCGCTTCACCCTCTTCAGAAAACAATCAACCAAAAAAGCAACAAACCGTAAACACAATGAAGACCAACAGGAAAAATGCTTTTGATTTAATGAGATATAGATCCAGCTCCCTTTCAAACATGCCTAACACTAATAAAAACGAATAGCAACTACAGAACGGCAAACGGAAACCAAAACCAACCAAAGTAACTAACAAAAAAGAAACAAAAAAACAACGAGCTCCCCCAAGCCGACTGGTCCTCGAGGGGGAAAGCGACCACAACCCTCCAACTTACAAAGACAACAACCACCGAAAATCAGTAGTTTACATAGCATGCCTCAATGTACTCACCTTGGGAAAAGAAGAAAATCTTACGGAACTGACATATGCGCTAAAATCTATCAAATGGGACATAATTGGATTGAGCGAAGTGAGAAGAATGGGCGAAAGTATTACCTGCTACCCAAACTATTTACTATACCAAATAGGGGAGACACAAGGCCAATATGGAGTAGGATTTATTATTAAAAAACATCTAAACCAATATGTACAAGAATTTAGAGGAATCTCAGAACGCATAGCTATAATGAACTTGAAACTACCAGGATATAAAGAACCTTGGTCTATTGTACAAATATATTCACCTACAGAGCAATCAAGTTTGGAAACGATAAACAACTTTTACAATAAATTAAACGAAGCCATTCAAGAGTATACACATAAAAACCTAATAGTCATGGGTGACTTCAATGGTCAAATCGGATCTAGGCGCCCAGGAGAAAACGCAATACTAGGACAATTTTCATATAGTAACAAGACCAGAAGCAGAAATGGGGAAAGAATTACGAACTTCGCACTAGAAAACAAATTAACAATCTTAAATACTACGTTCAAGAAAAACCGGAAGAGCATGTGGACCTGGGTTTCGCCGGATTTTAAAACAAAAAACGAAATCGATTTTATTATGACCAACAGAAACAACTACTTCACAAACTTCACTGTCATTAAAAGATTTAACTTCAACACCAATCATAGGCTACTTAGAACCGAGCTCAGAATAAATAAACCAAAGAAGACTAGACCGAGACAAGACCCAGGAAACACAAAACTTGACGAACAGCAATTAGAGCAAATAACAACAGCCTTAAGAGCTGAGTTTAGTGACTTTAAAGAAAACACTAAGGAAATGGGAACCCAAGATAAATACAATTATATGGAGAATATTATCAAAACCCAAACTAAACTCATAACAGACACCAAAACTGATGCAAAAGGAATAATATCAACAGACACTTTAAAGCTCCTAGAAGAAAGAAGTCACCTTATAAATGATAGAAGTACCCAAAATAGAAGACAGAAAATAGCCAAAATCAGCAAAGACATCAAAGAAAGTTTGAGAAAGGGTAGAAAACAACGCAGGATGCGAACGATAGAAAGTTACATACAAAAAACTGGAGGAACCAAAAAAGCACTCAAAGAATTGACCGACATGAAAAACTGGATAGTGAAAATGAAAGACGCCCGAGGAAACTTCAATTATAACAGAATTAACATACTAAAAACAGCTACTTCGTACTATAAAAACCTTTATCGAAATAACACTGCGCAATCTAAAATCAATCTAGAGGATACTTCGAACACCCCCAGCATTCTCCAAGCTGAAGTTAGGAAGGCTATCGACACCCAAAAGAGAGAGAAAGCACCCGGGCCTGACGGCATAAGCAATGAAATTTTGAGACATAGCAATGAGATCCTACTACCTGTCCTCACAGATATGTTCAAAGATATAACGAATACTGAAATCATCCCCCAGCAATGGACTGAGTCACACATCATCCTACTGTATAAGAAAGGTGATAAATACGACATAGGAAATTATCGCCCTATAAGCCTCATGTCCAATATATATAAGATTTTTGCTAAGATCATCCTAAAAAGGATTGAAAGAACCCTAGACGAAAACCAACCTATCGAGCAAGCAGGTTTCCGCAGAGACTATTCAGTGATCGACCACATTCACGTGGTGCGTCAAATTCTGGAGAAATACAATGAACACCAACTCACATACTACATTGCATTTATCGACTATAGTAAAGCATTCGATTCTCTACAACACGACAAAATATGGGAGGCGTTACTAGAACAAGGAATAGAACACAAGTACATCCGATTAATAAGAAACATATACAGCTGTAGTAGAGCAAGAATCCAACTAGAAAAGAAAAGTACTCCTTTCAAAGTAGAAAAAGGCGTAAGGCAGGGAGACCCTCTATCTCCAAAATTATTCTCCGCAGTACTGGAATCAATCTTCCGAAGACTCAATTGGGAACATCTCGGAATTAATATAGACGGTCAAATGCTGTCGCACTTAAGATTTGCTGACGACATAGTGTTGTTGGCAAAAACAGCAGAAGACCTAACCAGAATGATAAAAGAACTTGCAAAAGAAAGTGAGAGAGTAGGGTTGGCAATGAATCCAGAAAAGACTAAGGTGATGACAAACGGGGACAAACACAATATAGATCTAGGAAACACTGAAATGAACTATACAGATGAGTACGTATATCTAGGGCAACTCATAACTCAAAAAGATCCCATGCAGAAGGAAGTGGACAGAAGAATTACAAATGGCTGGAAAACATACTGGAGTTTAAGAGAGGCTATGAAAAATAAGGAGCTCCATATAAACCTAAAAAGTAAACTTTTTAACACCTGCATATTACCAGTCCTTACGTACGGGTGTCAGTCATGGTCCTTAAACCAGGCTACCTCAAGCAAACTAGCAACATGCCAGTATGCAATGGAAAGGAGCATGCTAAACATCAAGAAGTCCGACAGAATTAAAAAAATCATCATTAGAAACAAAACAAAAACCACTGATGTAATGAGCAAAATAAAAAGACTTAAATGGCGATGGGCTGGTCACCTGGCAAGAGGACAAGACAAATGGAGCAAAAGGGTGACGTGGTGGTACCCAAAGGAAGGCAAAAGGAAGAGAGGCCGACCACAGAAAAGGTGGGTCGACGATATTAGACAAGTCGCAGGTGCTACATGGAACAGAGTGGCCCATGAAAGAAAGGAGTGGAAAAGGTTGGAGGAGGCCTTTGCCGACTGGCAAACAGATCTTGGCAAAATAACCAAGGACCAAATATTAGTTTAATTTTATTAATATATATTAAGTTTAAGTCTTTTAAGTTAGATACTAAATAAGTTTATATAGTTAATGTTAGCTAAACAAGTCTATATGTTAGTAAATAAGTTAAATAAGTTTATATAGTTTTACATAAGTTTAAAAACCACTGTAAGAGATCTGAATAAAAGGCTATATTATTATTATTATTATTATTAAGTCTTGTTAGACAGTCTAGACACACTGACATAACAATATAGTTTATGATTGAAGGTTAATTTAGGTCAACTTATTCGAAAAAAAAAAACAATAATCCAACTTCATAGAATCACACTTTTTTCAATTTCTAACTAAAAAAAAACTAAACAATTCCTCCAACCGTAATTTTATCCGGCTGTCATTGCGCGTGTACTATTAATACGCGTTTCTTATAATTCGCGTTTGTCACACTCGCGGCGCCGGCGCCGGACATGCCCGCGCCATCTTTGATCTATGCTCACTCGTTATTTTAAGTTCATACGCACTTCGCACATGGGGCAACACTAAAAAAGCAATCACCGTTGTATGTAGACGAGGCAACATGCATGTAGACGACATAATAATCGAGATGGGCACACCTAGAAATTAACCCATTTCAATAGAAAAAAAGTCATTTCAGTGACTTTGTTTAGGGTCTATATTGTCTGCCATAATTGTTTTTAGTCATAATGTGTTTTAGGTCATAATCATCGCAAGTCATTATGTATTTTTTTAAGAAACTGTTACTTTTTCAGAATTTTGATAAATTAAACCTAACCTAACCTAGCCCTGTCTACATGTTAGTTATTTAAGAAATTCAGAAAAGTTTACGGTAAGAGCGACATAAATTTTTTTGACTTACAATAATTATGTCAACAATGACATTATGATTAAAAAAACTACATGAAACAAAGGGCTCCCCTTTTTTATCCTACGAAATATATATTGCAAGGTCCGGACGCCGTTTTGTACACATACATTTTTTCATGTTTTATGTAAAAAATTAACTATATTTAATGGGGTCAGCATGCCCATCCTTCAAAGTGGTTTTCGAATAGTCAGATTGCCTATCTTGCGAAGGGCAAGAAGAGTTCTAATAAATAAAAAAATGAGATTACTAGTGCGTTACATAATTTATTTTACGTTAATCTAAAACGGAATCGCGTAAAAACATTATTTACCTCCACGTTTCGATCGTGTTGCAGCAGTCACTAAAGTAGTAGGAAGTGGTACTTAAGCTACGTCAATTTTAAGGTCATTGCAGTAGGTAATGTTATAAACTGAAATTAATCTTGGCTTAGTTGAGAAAGCTTTGAATTGAACTCTGCCGTTATAAAAGTGATTGAAAAAAAAAAACATAATTGTACTCGAACTTGCTACCTGACTGCACTTTCTTTTGTGGCCAAATAAACCAAAAAGCTGTACTTTGGTATTGTGATAATTTTAATGTACATTTATATTCTATTTCAAATTTGATCTACAATGAAAATGATCAAAGCCAAAGTTGTCTTTCAATTCCAACCTTATTGGGTGTGATTCTACCAGTAGATTATGTTTCGATTATTAAAATCCCGATTTAACAACATAATAAAAATGTCGCAGTAAATATGGAAGCAGTAAATCAGTTCTCGAGTTACGAGCGGTCTCCAGGGTAACGTTACATACAAACTGCGGTTATCATTCTTAATAACTCAAAGATATATTTAAAAGTTAATGAACAAATATATAAACAAATCCTTTGATGCAAGCATAGTCAAAGTAAGGGGATGTAAATGGCCTTAAACCAACAATAATGGTCTAATAAACACGATTAGGCTAGGAAATTACACTTTACTCTATAGTTTAAGTGCGAATTACAATTAAAGCAAGTTTTTTATTTCGGCTTTTTTGAGACTTGCTACATAATAAGGCGGCAATTAACATAAAATTCGATTACCTACTTTTTCATAATTATCTACTAGTACAAACGCAACACATATTATCACTATTCAGCACTTCAACAAAATTCAAGATGGCTTTCAGTCTTTACAATCATCAGTCTTTCAGTCTTTTTGCATATTTTCACATGACGTGTCATTCATGACGTTCATGTGACGTGACGTTGATGTCAATGTCAAAAGTAAGTGATCAAAATCAACATTTCAAAACATGTTCTAGCATGACGCCCCAGATATAACAGATTATACCAAAGTGTCATTTTCAACTGTCCAAAGAAAATGAACGATGTCTCTTTACAGGAAATTTCAATAAAAATGATGAAATTATTTTTTTTACCTAAGTGGCAAGTGTCAACAATAAAAAATAAAAAAAACAAAATCTCCAAATGAAAACTAGGGTTATCACGGCAGTTAAAAAGGATTTATTAAAATGATGCAAAAAAACAAAACGAAGTAATAGGAACTTATTTCAACCCTTGATGACAATGAGAGGTGTTATAGTTGTTTCGCGTGTGTGTCTAACGAATATAACCGACATTAACCGAACGTCTGACTTGCATTCTGAGGTGGTCTTGAGATGTCATAAAGTCCTAAAAATTCATATGATCACTTACATAATGATAGTTTGGTAGTATTACTGATTCTTGCTATTTTAGAGAATCAGTTTAATTTGAAACACTCAGTAATGACTTTAACTGTTTAAATGGCATGTCACTTACTTCTGACACATTACGAGTTAATTTACTTATGCTAAACTACAATAATCAGTGACATCTGACTTAATTTATTGTATATACTATTTTGAGACCCTATTTCACCAATTTCTTTTGCTGTTGACTGTATACCGATGCCTCACAGCGGGGCTTAGGCGCAGCTTATTACTTTATTTCAATGTTATTCAATTCAAGTGACAATTTTTTTCGGATCGCGATTATATTTATCACTATGGCCGACTTGTTTTGGCGTCGAAACCTACGATTAAATTAAATATTATACCTACATGCATACATGAACGATCGAATGTATCATTTCACGAAAAGCTAATTTCTGCTGAAACCTTATTGTTTTTAAGTTATCTTAAGCATGGGTTAGGTTAGGTTAGGTTAGACCTGTGACCACCAAAAAATTATATCTCCTGCACGTGCAAATCCTGTCAGTGAAATTAACATTTCGCAAAGTAAAACATTCTATGAAATCAGTGTCGAGGATTAAAGAGTAACCCAAAATAATGATATGATATCATAACAGTATACTAAAGTTAGTACACGAAGAGTTACAATTACCGTCTCGCTAGCGAGTCAAATGCTCTATCCCTCGCAGACCTCGCAGTATTCTTATGGAGTGCGAGGGACAGAGCATTCGACTCGATATCGAGTACGGTAATTGTAACTCATGGTAAGGGTTACTGGTGCTATGACGCCTCGAACACGGTCCTTCGGATAATCTGCCGGCCGCGCCTCGGGTCACGTTCCTGGATACACTCAGCTCCTCGAGGCACGGGAATGCCTCGTGTCACCAGATTACTCAGAGACATCCTCAATTCTGTCGAGTATTTTTCTTTGAATTAATTTTTGGATTTCGGGTTTAAGGGAAAATCTTCGAAGACATTCGCTTTAAAGTAAAACGCTGTTAAGCAAATTCAAATGTCAAGGTAATGAATTTACTAAAAAGAAGAATGTATTTTCTTTGCAGGAACGGTAAATGAAACTTTTTAAACTAAACTGAAACTTACTGAATAGTTTCCCTTTTTATTATGAACATTGCCATTTTCTATCAAAAAGAGACACATATAGAGTTTTATCAGCTTCAGTAAACTATTAAGATAATTTCACAGGTACAATATTAGTTTTATTGTTTGTATGAAAATCACACAGGTCCTCTTGTAAGTACTACAGCAGGAAGCTAAACACAATGATAAACTGTTCAGGAAAATTCAAATTCACTAATATATTTCCGATAGTTAAAGATCAAAGAACGACAAATATTTCCGTGCATGCTATTTTTCTATTTCAGATAATCGCAGTAAACAGGTCTGGAATGACATCATTTGCATGACGGGAATACATCTGAATTACTTCTCTTCTAATTCGAGAGCACTTACTCGGCTCATTTGGCGGTGGTAATTCTAAATAACAGCGACCTGCCAAGAACATTGTCGTAATTTTTTTGTTGTTTGCTCAAGTACGGTTCGGGCGATGAAAGAAACTCGATAGAGCTAAAACTGTGAAATGTGTAACAAAGTGACTTCTAGGTTACTTGGATGATTCAAAGATAAATATAGTAGAATTGACTCTGAACTTATGTTCCAAGCAATACGGTTACAAATACCTCGTAGACTAACATAACACTGAGGTGACAAAACAGTGTGGTCCTGATTTGTTACATTTGCTGTCGTGGTCGCTGCTGGTAGGCTGCTCCGATACCTTCGAAATAAGACGTCTGATCTGTCCGGCACTCTAACAATCTGTTTATAATAGAAGATGTATTTTGTAAAGCGGTTGGCGCTGCGGTTCTGAGTGAAATTGGCCACATGACCCAAATTTAACTCAAAAACTGCTGCGGAATATGCAAATATTAAATCTCCACCTGTTTTTCCTTACTTTCTTATTTGCAAGGTATAACGATGTCCAAACGTTCCTTTTATGGTCAATTAATAGACTGTCTATACCTACTGTGAGCAAATATGGTTTGTTTACTACTTAAGAAATTTGTACCAACTAACTTTTGCATAAAACATAAAATAGTAATAGGTATAATTGTCCGACTATATAATATTACCGTGTCACAAATATTTACAACAAATAGCATTAGCTGCTTTTACATCAATGCAATGAAAATAAAAGTTAGGCGTAAAGTCCAAAGTATTAGTTCGGAGAAATCAGCAAAAACGTAAATCTAGAACAAAATAAAAACTTGAACTCGATACATAATCACAAAATTAACAACAAAGCAGTTTCCCAAACACAATTCAATACCATCAAACCTTTGTAATATGAATATAAAAACGATTCAGAAAGAAGAGGCCATTACATTAAAAATAATAACGTATAGTAGGGCCGTTTATTAGCGGAGAGGAAAAGTAAGAAGTAAATATATCTCTCAACGAACTAGTGAATAATCTTGGAACTGAGATAAAAGTTTACCGAGAGACACCTGATGTGGGAAACAATAGGGCCCTGGTGTGGGTGGATGTGGCAACCGGCTCAGATTCAGACGAGTTAAATATGTGTCGTCTTGTATACGATGGTAATGTTATTGTGTTTATGTTAGTTGAAAACTGTCCACTGCATAGATATCATCACAATCAACCGTTCATTATTATTAATTGAAATTCTAAAAGTTCATAATGAAGAATTATGTACTTAGCATAAAAGTCAGGCGAAATGGAATTGATTCAATTTGACATTAGTACTATTTCTGTGTATAACAATCATGACCCTGATTATGAGTATTAAGAGTACCTAGTCCGTGTAAATCTAAAATAAGGACGAAACTCTACAATATGTTCTAAGATTTAAGCAATGTGCGAGTTGTAAAACGTAAAAATAAATGTGTTTAGAAATTACAGAAAAATTGTCATAGAAAATCTGGTCCTCGGTACAATTCAAATTCAAATTTCATTTATTGGGGGACAACAGAGATCTATAATTGTTAGTACCTATGACTTAAACTATGTAAGTCCTCTGGATCAATATCCAGATTAGAGGACAGTCACACATATTATCTATCATTTTCACGCTGGTTTCCCTAAGCCCGCGCACACTAGCAAACAACGCTATGCCTCCTCCATCGCAAAAGCTTCGTAGACCTGCGCACGAGTGCATCCACCCACGCTCATTCAGTATTATTTCGGTTGGCGACGTTTCCACATGCTAGTAAAATATGCGCGTACGGCTGTAGTCTACTTGCGTCTACAATTTATAAAGATTACCGACGAACAACATGTCGCAAGAGCTCGAGTTGTTATTGTAACGTAAACGTGGGCTTTCACATTCTGATGCTGTAATTAATGAATAGAAGATTCTTCTTCCAAAGCTAAAGGGCTAGATGGTTTTCTATAGGTTATGAAATGTGTGGACTAAAAGAAGATGTAGTGACCAAGATTGAAAAGGGCATGCTTCGATGGTTCGGTCATTTGGAAAGGAAGGATGAAAGAAGATTGACAAAAGAGATATACAGAGCGAAAGTGAGTGGTAAAGGTCGGAAGGAGCCCCCCCAGGCCTACTTTTTCGAATCAAATCAGAGAAATACTGAAGAAGGGCCGAATTTTAAGTACCCGAAACTGACGTGCATGCATGACTCGATGTTGATGAATGTGGAAGAAGCGAAAGAGATTTTTCAGGAACGTAGCAGACGTGATTTAATGTATGTATGTATGTATGAAAATATTTTTTTGTTTAATTTAACTTTTGTTATTAGAAATTATTTTTAAGTATTTGAAGATACATAAAAAAACTAAATCTGTAATTACTGTTAGTACTATCGGCATAATAACTTAACTGACCATTTGTACATTCATGTGAATCGATCTAACAAACCTATCAATAAAACTCGCTACTTGTCAGTTGTTAGCTAGGCATCTTATTCATAAACGAACAATAGCTAAAATGCACTTATATATGCTTTGTCCTTATCTGTCAAAAAAAGTATAAAGTATCACATCATAGCGTGGGGATTGCTGTTAGTACAAATAGTTAAATTGACCTTTGAAAGAGTCTAAAACTTTGGCATTTAAAATATAAACTATCAAATCCTAATCTACTCGATACCCGTGTGAATTCAACACTAACTATAAATCCCTCCTCCCACTCCTTAACACTTCCTCTAACCCAGAACACGTGTAACGAAAAACCCCCATTACGCACGGACCTGTTTAAAACGCGCGATAAAAAAAAACGCGATGCCACGTGCTGCCGCGACGGAAACGAATAATGTCCCCCCCCCCCCCGCTCCGCCGTCTAGCTATTTCCACTAGCGTTGGAGACACTTCACTAGTACACTTTACTGGATGTGTGAATCCTGCGCAGAGTTAAGAGGTGGATAGACTTGGCAAAGAATAATATAATTATAACTGTAGTACTTAAGAAGAAAAAGAGTCAATCAACTTTTCGTTGTACCTCTTTGCCATGATGTCGTCTCTCTTTAAAACTATGGGGTCAAAGGCAACTTTTCTAAGAAAAACAAATAACCCAAATATATTTACTCACAACAACTATAGACAGAGTACAACCACGCACAAATGAAGTAAAAACTAAATAAATAAAACTACACTAATTTGGACAGTTGTGAAACGATCCCAACACAGCTGTTAAGCCAACCCAGGTTCCGTTGGGACCGCTCGGTGGCAGCACGGCACGGTATTTCATTTGGATCCATCGGCTTCCCACTATCTTTCCATTCAAAATTTAAAATATTTATGCAGTAAATTCACCACATGAGGGCCCTATTACAAGTCGATGCGAGTGATCCTTGGGGAAACCCAGCAGTGGAAGTCCCTCGGCTGATATGGTGATGATAAAGTTCTTCATTTATGCTCGCGGTCCCGGTTGGATCGTTGGAATTGGAAGGCAAGTATTTGTTCCTAAGTCTTGGATGTTTTCCATGTATTTAGTGTATTTTTCGATACTCGTAGAAGTATGTTAATCGTAGTCTTGTACCCATAGCCTATAGTTTAGTTTGGGACTAGGTCAATTCTTGTGAGAACATTTCAAGAAAGAAGTAAAAGTTGAGGTGACGGCTGATACAGATGTGTGGAAGATAAAGACAGATGGGCAGACCCCAAATGTTTGGGACTAGAGCAAGAAATTATAATGTGTGAAGGTCTTATGGCATTGAGAAAGCAAATGAGCAAACAGACCAACTGGAGGTAAGTAATTTTTTGAGGCCCGGAGATATTTGCATTCTCAACATTACAATCTTGAGACCGCAATGTTAAGACTGGAAATGCGTTGCGAACTCTCAGTACTAAGATTGAATGCCTCTATGCTAGTAATTTGACTGGTTACCTTTTCCCCACACTGAAACAAAACAATGCTTGCTGCTTGACAGTAGGTCAAAGGATAGATACTAAACTCGAGTTTTCCCAACATATTCAATTTAATCTGAGAAACTTCTACAAGTTAGCAAGTGCGTGTCGCCGCGGCATGCGCCGGAGTGGCTCGCGGCGCATCCGGCGCGTGCGCGGCCGAAAACGTCGCGGCGCGTCGTCCGCGCGGCATGTAATATAGCAACGTGTTGCAATGCATTCTTTAACTGTTAAAAAATGCATTGCAACACGGTGCGTTAAAGTTTAACATAGAGCTAGGTTTCTTCCTGGACTATGGAGTTAAGTTCTTTAATCCTATGGTGGTAAGTACACAAAAGTTTAAACACTTAGAAGCGTTTTAAACCCCTTGATTCATGATATAAAAACTGTCATTTCAGTTCCTGTAAAACTGTTGCCATCCTGAACAACTTCAACTTTAACAGTATTATCCTATAAGTTTTAAATACACTCAATATTCTACCATATTGATTAGTTATTATATTAATTTAATTAGTTTTGTAACCGCATCTCAAAATTAAAACTAACACTTTGTTGTCCTTCTGTCAGTCCTTTGATAAGACCCTATTTTTTCAAAAATAGGTAGCATTATAAGTTGAAATTAATATCAAATACTGAAGACTACGTTGCCACCTAAAGTAAATAAGCATTAAACGCATAAGAACTTACACTGTCTTATTCTTTTGGAGAACGTTCTCTTAGAGGTGTAAAGATTCATCTCGATTTCTCCATCCCACAAGCGCATTAGTCACTAATTTTACCTGGAACTGAGTACTCGTTTAATTCAAGTACATTGACATGGATGACGTTATATCCAAAAAGTCATAAGAGTATAGGATTTCTACATAAATCTTAACGTTGTATGAGTAAGACGAAACTGGTATCGGTAAGATGTTTAAAGTATGTCCGGTTGTATTACTCACCTTGTATGAGTAATGAATATTGTAATTGTTTAAGCAATATACTATTACTGAGATACTACCTTGTGTATGTAATTCTGTAATAACAAAAAGCAAGCTTTAAAAAACCCGACTGTTTTTAACCAATTTTAAATCGTTATAAATCCTAAATTATCATTCATACTGAAAAATGATGAAAGAAACCTAAGATGAATTTGAAATACCTATTCAATGCTACCACATTTGTTATAGTTCGTCGAATTTCTTTTTTTTCTTTTTTATAATATGGCGTCTGGCTGCCGCCATATTGAATTTTGATTACTGTCATATCTTTAGTGACAATCACAAGGTTAAAACAAATCAATTGACATAAGAATCATCAAAATCGGACACCCGTTCCATGGCATAATTTAGATTAACAGCATTCAATTTATTCAATTCAATTCATTTATTTCGAATGTCATGGATTCATATTTGTTAGTAAGTACATAAATTCTTATAAACTACTTGTTAATACATAAGAGCGAGCAGATTAAAATAACATAAATTAAACTACCTACTTAATAGGCCAGATTGCTGCTCACATGTAACTGTCTACAATGGCCCATGTAAGGGCAATCCAGCCTATCCGCAACAACGGTCAGGATGCCATTGCCGCTGCCACGCACTCTGCTCAGCAAGGACGCGCACCGCTTGCGTAGAGTGGTGTAGAAGCAGTCAGTGCGCGCCTCCGCGAACATGCCGGAGGCACTGCAGGAGCGCGGCAGCCGCAGCAGCACCCTAAACGCATTGTTGTACTGGACTCGTAGGGCGGTAAACGACTTGCGAGTATAATGCGCCCACAGGCTGCATGTATAAAACGAAGTACAAAATGCCTTAAACAGGGTGATCTTAACTTATCTTATTTATAGTACGGTATGAAAGATTTCGGATAGTTTTAGTGGCACCAAGCAGCAGTGTTCGCAATGCTGTGTTTTGGTGTGGGGAAAAAGACAGCCAGTAAAGATAGACGCATTATATTTCATCTTAGTTAGTCCTCAGTTTTGGACACATATTTGCAATCTTAGGATAGCAATATTGAGATCCCACAATTACTATCAAGTGGCCTAGGTGATCGTTTGCTTTCTCCATATCATAAAAATCTTAATAAGGAACCAGTAATGAAATAATTACGTTTACCTAATGTCGGCGAGCCATAAGACACCCGCCCACGGGCATTCCTCTCAGCTGCGCTACTAACAACCAGTTTAATTAAATAAATTATCTCGGACGTCGGCGACATCTCGATAACAACGAGTTTGCGTGAACCGGCTGAGGACACGCGGTTCCGCATAACTACGCCAAAAAAAACACAGGCCACCTGGAGCATGTTTTATAAAGCTACAAATTACAATTTACAGGTTACAAGTTTCCATTTGACACAACCTCGACCAATGACGACCAGCCATTTAAGCAGTGTTGCCAGTTTAGACCTGTAAAATTGTTACTTGTAGCTTTATAAAACGTGCCCTTGATGGTACCCAAGTAGAATCTGAGACCCATAAATATTTAAATTCTCAACACTAGAATCTTAAGACTGCAATCCTGAGACTTAAAACGCGTTGCCAACGCTGGGAACTACAATATGTAAATCCATAAGTTGTACAATAATTGTACAATGTTGTATACAGCTGGTAATCACCAAGAAATTGCATTTGCTACGTGGCAATATCTTCTTTGGGTTAACAGGTTTTTTAGGGAATGAATATCCTTTTATTGTCATATGAGTAGAACATAATTATTATCCTTATATTTTAAATAAATTATCTTCACGATAGAATTACGATTATCACATACTTAGAATTATTAAATAGCAACGTTAAACATACACGAATAAAAAAATGCATGCATGATTTAAATGGTTCTCACGGTCAGCTCCCCTCGGAACCCTTCCCGTGTTTGTCTCTGTACATTAGTTTTTTACCGTAACTCGAAATAGAAGATACCTGCACATTATGGAGTCGGTGTTCGACAATTTTGGAATTTTAACGTTTATCCGCCATCTTGTTTCCGGCGCGCGCGAAACTGACCACAAAGCTATTTATTAGCTAATTAAATTAAATTGTTTTGTTATTCTAAAATAATAGGTTTAGGTATTGGCTGATAAAGGTTTCGGAGGGCCGTTAATGGTATAAATGATTACACATATTATGAGCAGTACGAATGTATAAATTAATTAAGAACTTTACCTACACGACACCTTTTAAATGAAGTTTTATTTTATTTTAGCAACGTGAGTAACACCAAAAATACACATTTAGCTACAACAAAAACAAATAAAATAAATAAGTATTTGTTCCAGATAGGAATCTACCTCGTGATCCCTCATAATAGTCAGCAAGTACAATTACCTACTTACTAACATTTTATGAAAACAAAACCTGAAATTTCATAAGCACAGGTTATAATCAAGATGCCAGATTAAGTATGACGCTGGTATAAAATAGCTGTGGCAACAATTGATTTATTTATTACGTAAGTATTGATAGCCATATAGAATGCATATATAACCGATTATTGTAAACGCGGGCAAATTCTAGACTAATATCGCAATCTAATTATTATTCAAATACGAAGCAACGCCTAATTACATTGATATTCACGATCTACTTAAGTTATACGACACATAATGTATGTAAAGTGTTCCAATAATCATTTATATGTATCGATAAATAACAGTAAAACGCTAAACTCGTCTACCGATTACTGTTTTAATTATTTTTTTAATTCGTAATATTAAACAACATTGAGACAGCAGTTGTTTGTTCATATTTTGAGCCCGGTGGAGAACTTTTGAGTCATAGCTTTTATGATAGACACAAATTAACAGTCCATTATGATTAAGTTAAAATAAAAATAAATAGATGAAGGGTAAGTACATCGACGCCATACTTAAGATTTAGTTTTAATTTTTGTGTTTACTGCAGCATTACTTGTTATTGTTTAATAACATTAAAATATAAATTGACTGGCAGTAATAAGCATTATGCCACTCCCAAATACAGTTTTTCTACTAACCAAGATAACTATAGAACTAATGGCTGATACGGCAAGATAGTATATTATGTGCAGTGTTACCGCGACTAGATTTAATTCTAAAATAAGTAATGTCATTTACACATAATAACAATTATCCATACCACTTTCCTTAAGATCTTTCATTATACGAAATGAACACAGTTTAAAAAAAATGCACGAAATTCATGATAGTGGCAGCATGCATTATAAATACACATAATAAATACGTTACGAAATACATAATCCATTAGCATATCAAAAACGTGCAATGTCCATGTGAAAAGTAAAAAAATGCACAGTTATTTTTTGTTTCACGGGAGTCAAGCGATGGCATGAGTGACTTAAGCTTGGGCATCAACAGTGTTAATTTAATATGTCAGTGAATGAGCGAGCGCTATTGGCTGAGATAGGACCGTGTGTAGATAACGTCCAATCACAGCGCAGAAAAGCTAATGTCTTTGTTAAAATAACACTGCTAACGCCGCGGCTTCGCTCGACTTACCTTCGACGATATAAGCGTCAATGTGGGCGAGGATTCCTGTGAAACAAAAAATGAATGTCCTGCTTTAATTGATTTTTTTTATAAAACAAAAAGGAGATATTTTATTAAGATAGATAATTAGGATTTTTTTAATGCAGTAGAAATAGCAGTATGGGAATTGAAATAGTACCTATTACACCATATTGGATTATAAATATAATAATTTAAGAAAAATATATAAAAAAAGTTGTTCTATGGCTTATAAATGTTTTATATATAAAATATATTATATAGCATAGTAAACAGGCCTTTGAATTTATTAAAAATAATTTACTGAACCAAAATCCGACATGGATAAAGTCAAATTTATTGTTAAACAACTAACTTTTCAATTCGGGGACGAATTGGTCGTATTAATCGGTAAACTAAAGAGGTCCCGCGCGCTCGTAGGCGTGTAAGGTAGAGTTAGGTACCTACGAGCTGTTTCGTCGACAAAACCCGCGATCATTATTTAATATCGAATTATTATTATGTATTATATTATATGTTGTCTAAAGTTGCTAACTTTGGTTTTTTATTTAACTTACACCATATCGGACTAGTGTTGCGCTTTTCTATTTAAGACTAAAATCTAAAATTATGCATAGCACATTCAAACTACAAGCATTCGATAAATTCAATTCAAACGTGAAAAAAAAATGGTGTAAACTATTGTGTGCAATAACGTGAATAATGTAATAAAATATGTAAATTGTGAAATACTACAACTCTTAAATGTTTTTTTATGGGTTTAATGTGAATATATGTTTCTTTTTCTTTCTTCAATAGGAACGATGGAAACTTTGAAGACGGACGAACGGACGGACATAATAGGGGAACCCAAAAAGTTCCCCACGAAATAACGAAAAACAAACAAACTAACAAAAGAGTCACGAGCAAATTGTAGTTACACATATAAATTTAAATATACAGACCTATTGACTAGTTCACTTGTTCCGCTGTGACGCATAACGTTAAAATTAATTATAACATCTACTTACGTAAGTATTTGCGCAAAAAAACTGTAAATATTAAGACCGAGTAAAATTAACCGTAATTACCCAAGGCTATGATTCAACTCAAGAACTCACGATCAAAATCCCGTTTCTAAGAAGAAAAGCGAAAGCGAAAGCCGACAGGATAATGTCATATATCTCACGATACCATCTTTTTGTTCCGATTTATCGAATCAGGATGGAATTCACTAGAAAAATGGCCGACCAAAATGCGAATCAAATATTCCAAACAATGATTCAACTAACGATCATATTTGTTACATTGCGGCGAGCATAATTACACCAGAAACGTGTATTCAACCAGCGTCCATTATCGCACTACACTATTAAACGAATCTCAATAATTACTTCAAACAAATCGCAAAAAAACAAAACAAAAACGAATCGCCGAATCGCATGCGATAGCTTACGAGCAAAAAACACTCTTCCTTTCCTAAATTATCCTGTCACGCTCAACTATAAAATGCAATTGGGTTTTAAAAATTCAAACTTAAAATTGGAACTCGTTAGAATAACGTATCGTAACCGTTACAAGCCGCTACGTGCGAAAATCAACCTAATTCTTCAAGGATAGGGCATTTTGAGAGCGCATAAGTAAAGATGGCAGTGGGTGTTTGGTGTCAGGTTGCGCGGACAATAGACGCACGCGCATGTACCTGCGCGCAAGGTGACCCGCCAGTGAAGGGCACGAGACTGCCCTTGCGCACCCTACTCCCTCCCCGCCCCGCGGATTTCTTGCATTCGCATGCATTGTCCGACACGCCATTACTGAAATGACCAGGCGTAGGGAGGGGATGTGGTCTGTTTACGTTGGATTAGTATCGATGGATTTGCTAAACGTAAGGTCGTTTTAAGAGTTCGGGCTACAGTTTATCGACTAGATTAAAAGATATTGATGATATAATTCTATGATGTATTTAAGGCATTCCAAAAAGTTTATCGAATAAGGAAGTTATAACTGAATTTTACTTAAATATGATTGGTTTTTCATTCAAACTGATGATAATGTCATAATCACCGCAATCACATTGAATCACATTAACTAAGATTACATAAAATTGTAATTTGTTACGAAATTATTGAAACTGCGCTAAAAATTCGTGTTAATGTGTATTATGAATGAGTTATAATTGCATTTGAGAAAGATTTGATTATTTTGTTTCTCACGTATCTCTAGTTACGGCAAACTTATTAATAACAAGTTCGATACCAAATTACTAATGATATCTTACGTATTACGAGTAAAAAACTAGTATTTATGATTGTTTAATCGATAAAGCAGAAAAATGATTTCAATTCCGAAATTGATTAAGCTTAGAAACGTTTTTATCATTGTTATATATATTGGGAAGCTCCTAAATATTAAAACGTGTTTTAGTGGTTTAACTCTATACGGTAGGTACTCGGTTGGATCTATATTTATTGAAGTCCCGTAATCTAACCCACTTTTAAACAAAATTGCTAATAATATAAATTTAAATTATCGCATATTTTTTTCTCCAAACACACCCCATCACTAGAGCTGTCAAAATTGCAAGCGTCTGACAGCCAGGGCTCGCAGCGACAGGTGCTCCGACCTAACACGAATCATACCGAACCTTGCCGAAATTAGGCCGGCAAAAAGCTAATCATTGGCTTGGTGCAGGGTAATCACTACATCACTATAGAGTCGGTTGACGTTCGCGAGCCGACATGTTATTGTCGAGTACACAGACAGATGTATTAATGTACAGTCTAGAACCCTGTCGCAGATAAGTAATAATTAACATTGACGTAATTTGTTTGACGTGATTTTACGCAGTCACTATTAAACAGTTCTGTGGTAGCTCAACCAATAATTTTTGACAATACATCTATGTTTGATGTGTCAAACTCTGTGTCAAAGTCTGTAAAGTTGATTTATAGCTGTAAACCAGCTCTAATATTGTGAAATAGAATGAGACGTCGATGATGTTGACGGAAAATTATTACTCAAATATTGCACCATAAAGCTTAAAGTCAATGCTGATAATGACAGGATAATGCTCCAACTCAGTTAAGTTTTACCCATTATTTTTAATGCATGCCGACATTATACTGAAAAAAGAACCAACTATAATACTGAGAATACTGTTAGCATAAATACCGACACTTGAGTGTAAAATAAAACTTACAGGGTTTAAAATTGAATCCATTTCGGCGGAAATGCCTGTGACTCACGGGACATCTGAACGGTTTCGCGGGAACGGCTAAAAAGCGTGAGATGACACAGATAATACTTATTGTACTAGAGTACGATTTAATGAGGTCCTCTTGCTGAAGAAAAACCAAAAGACTTATTATGGTGGCCTTTGGGCATCACAACGATTGATATAAAATTTCAACGTGAAAAAGTTAAGGTAATGTAACTTATATTTATATTTATTTATTAAACAACTTAAATCTATCATTACAGGCTTGACTATCGCATTACCCAATGCGATAGACAAGTGATCAATAAGAATTAATAGTACATTCATATACGGGTATATACACAATGTTTTAATTAACAAAAATGCGCGGGAAATGAACAGCAATTATTATTTAATTATCTCGTTTCTACACCTGACTGGTATCAAATAGATATCAAACCATAATGTATATATCAAAGAGTAAGCCACTAAAAGTGTGCTTCTATCTACCCATTTTAACTAGTGCACAGTCCATAGCATGTTACCTACGCGTTACTGAAAATGCGGCTAAGAAGTGACGCTGCTGATTTTTTTACTGCTATTGGGGTGTCCGCGCTCGCGATCTGGTAACGATCACGAAAAACCTATGGACGCAAGTAGCACTAAACGCCTATGTCCAGCGGGTGGACGTCTTTCAGCTGATTTGATAGTAGGAACATTTCTTCATTATACCTAATAGTGTAATTATTTATTTTTAAAGATACAGAGAAATATTAACAATAATATAAAGTAAAAATAACAAATTAACACCTACTAAAACAATGGCAAATAAAAAAAATAAGCAAAAAAAAAACTAATTATAACTAATCTAAATACGATTAAATTAAATAATTATTTAATAGTGTTTAACTTCCTACTGGCATTAATAAATTGTAAAGTGAGCCAGCTCTTGCCTACGATTCTTATTAGAAATTCGTGAGGTACTTTTTGAATTAGAATTAAAAAAAAAGTTATTTGGACCGCATGTCATTTGGTAATTAAAAAGTAGTAAATGATATAAAATTGGATAATGATTTTAGTGAATTGGCCACTCTACAAGTAGTAGGTATTAGGTAGGATATTTTGTTCTTCTACATTATGAGTAGGTACTTAATTTACGCCCTAGGTATGCAAAACGAATGTGCATTTTGGCTTTAGTAACAGAAATGAAATGACAACAATAACACGCCAAGTGCCACGGTCTGTTTTCCGCACAAAATAAGCAATATTCGCTTAAATAAATGTTAACCCAAAACTGTTCATAAACAGAGGCTTCAGCGTTGATTGAAAGACTGCGGAACTGGGTCGCGCCGCGCGGCTTCCGGCCCCGCCCGACGTGTGAAGCGTAATACTGCAAGCTTTTACTGCTAAAGAGCAGTAAGTCCAGATAAAATTTATGGTACTTAACATACAAAATCTTTTGCAACGTTCGACTATTTTATGAAATCTAATAGTCACAAGGGACATTCTAATAATGGCTATAACGAGCATATATACGAGATATAGCATTTTTGAATTTTTAGATATGTACAGATAAGATGCTATTGTGGATCTGTCAATGTGGGTAATGAATGTATCATAGAATCTAAACTCAAAATACCTAAGACCAAATGTAATTATTTATAATGCATAATGTATTAAACTACCTTAGCTCGTTTGACCTAAGTTTGATTGGTATAAACTTTGTATTTAACGCTCAACTTACCTATTAATCATAATCCCTAATATTTGAAGTGCCATTTACTGGCGCAAGTTGCATTAAAACAGATAACCATTAAAGTTAGACGTAGTGAACAAGATTATTAAAACAAAGTGCAAAAGTCAAAAGCACAAACAAGCGGCAGGTGCGCCGGCGCATGCGGCAGAATAAATCACTTTTTGCCGACAATCCGCACTAATCACCAGCTATTCCTAACGATGCTGCTTAATATTAGGTTCATCCTGAACTTATCCATAGTATCAATAAGTTTTCTGCAATATAATTATATTCATATAAACTTGCAGAAAAGTATTTAACTCTTATAACTTGTTTTTAATGTATAAAGACCTCCAATAATTCGTCAAGATACTTAAACGTTTTTCAGTTAAAATATGCTTTGCCATTTTCTGTAAATTTAAATGTAACAGAAAAACGTAAGGCCAAAGCAGTTTTAAGTATACATTAGCTATTTACGTTCATACATAAGTGGTTTAGTAAATAAATTAATCTGTATATGCACATGTTTCGAAGTCAAATTTAAATTTAATAATTTAAAAAAAAACATATTATATTCTAATAAGAATTTATTTACTGATTTCTACCCAAATCCATTCAGCCATTTCTAATAACAAGAACAAATCTCTCGACGTAAGTAGTAAACGTGCATTATTACGTATACATACACGATGATAACTCATCCCTTCAATTCGTATAGAATAGTTTCTAAATTAAAAAATATATAATAAGCAGCCTCCCATTACATAACAGTAGGTCTCATAAAAGTAATAAGAACCACCGCAACTAGTGTGTGCATGCGCCCACAGAGCCACACTAACGCACGCTCAAATTACCCCGGCGGTGTTTAAAAGCCTACAAAACATTTCGTGCGCGCCTTACCCCTTACCCTTGCCCCGCGAGTGGCAGTTAATCGTAAAAGTTACCCTATTAAATGTTTACTGCCTTCTAAAACTTGGCGGTGTTAGTGCGGCCGAAAAAACGACGCTTACAGCAACTTCGGAAATATTTTGGGAGTTACTTGCACTGTTTTGTTGGAAATAACAAGCAATTAAATGTGTTTAGGTTTTAAAGCTATATAATTCAATTTTATGGGCTAAAATAAGTAGAATCAAGAAAGCCTACTTTAGTTGATTTCGTGGGGAGAATATAGATTTATATTGCGGCGAGTTAAATTAAATTTAAGTGAATAAAACTACATCTAATTTTAACGAAACAGGTACTCATCATCTTGCCAATTAATTCAACTTTCGAGTTAAAAACGTTCAAATCAACCAATAAAATCCGTATGTAAAACACTAATTAAATGATTCACAACTTCTTCCGATACCGTATACTTATCTAAATACATTAAGAGCCAATAACACAATATGGAGTCAATTTTGTTTACAAATACAGAAACGTGGCACTGAATAGTTTAAATACTACGTTTATTTTTATTACGGGACCCTAAAAATTGTTTACCATTGTTACAACTGGCTGTATTTAGATAGACGAAGTAAAAGGCAGTAACTGCGCTTACGCTGGTACTCGGTTAGGTCGTTTTTGTCGTGGGCAGCGGTAGGGTTAAATCGGGATCCAAGGACGCCCGGTCCGCAATGTGACCCATTGCGCTACATTGTGTTACGTGAATTCGGCGAGGTAGGGTTACTGCTTTTTAGTGTTAACTTAACTGATGTTTTGTATTGGTTAAGATTAAAAATGATTTTTATGTAACTTTACGTCTTTGTAAAAATTCTATATTGCCTTAGTAAAAAAAAGTTCCTACTGATTACTGAGTCTGTCTGTAGACTGTCTAATGAATCTGACTACATCAATAATAATATTAAAGAGCCACATATATATCAAAATAACTTTTATTGAATATAAAGACTCTATCAATCTATCACCTACTGTAAGATGTTTTTTTGTATGTTTGTGTCCAGGTTTGTAACGATATTAGAAACGAAATATATTTTTTACAATAAAAACAATGTTTATTTATTACAGTGATAATAATAAAATCAATAACAATTTTATTATTATCACTGTTTTCTTTTTAATTTTGACTCTTAGTTGGTCAATAGGTAGCTGGAAGAAATCCCTTAAAGGGATAAGTTCGCCTTTGTTGTTGTTTTTTTTATTACCTTTGTACTTATTTTTTGTTCTTATACAATAAAGAGAACAAACTAATTAAAAAGTCGTTACACGTCACACCCCTGTACATAGAACACGTTATACAATTTGTATGCGTTAGTAAGTATCATACCGGTAGTACCCAAGTAGGTACTATTCCAAGAAATGTACAGCAGTGTGTAGTGTGCCATCTTAATCCCTTCAGCCAAAAAACATTGAAATAAAACGCATAAAATATCACTCAGTGCGGTATTATCCCATATTGCTAATGGCTTTTATACACAAAACAAAAACTTGACCGTTTTAAACAAAGCCGTCAATCCAATATTTCCGCCACGCTTCTAACGCCTTTTTCAATTTCTACCTGCGCAAGAGTCGCAAGCGAGTCAAAAATCGAGGCAAGAAACAAACGTCACGAAACAATCCAAGAGAATAAATATAATCCCCATTAGTGCACTTCGCGAACCCCTATTTCCTCCGTCTCGCTTGCACACCGACAAAAAACGAGTACCTACGAGACGCGCAATCCGTTGCATTCCATACCAAGATTTAAACCAATTTAAAACACTAACAACTCATTCAAAATGGAATTTTAACATAATGCAGTAAGATTCACTAGCCACGCACGGTTACTGCATCTTAATTTTTTTTTCACGCCATGTGCGAAGGGTCTCGGCAATCGGCCAGTCTGCCCGTAAATAACAATAACAAGTTCGGATTTCGAACGCATTGAGCGATTATGACACGAATTTAGAGCAATATTCTTTGAAAATGGAATTCTATCTAAGCTCTAAAATTATGCGGCCAGTGATTTTAAATTTGGAGAACTAAATTGGCGTGAAGGTTAGATGGTGACTATAAAATAATCAAGCAGATGGTAATCGGTTTGATTGAACATGTCCCAAGACACAAATCCATTACGATAATTAGGTAATTTATTTACCCGAACAAAAATAATGTCAACATAAACCGATCTTACCTCGTTTCGACAATTCTAAACGCGATCTACGCGGTACCGTTAAGAGATAAAAATGTAGAAATACTAAATTTGCGCCCGCGCATCCATATACTTGAACTCTACTCTTAATGGTCAGTATTTACATAAAATGACGATAATATTCTACAATTGCGGTCGTCATCGCAATCAAAACGTCTGCGTATGTAAATTTACACGACACCCATTTGAGGGAAAGAAAGAGCGCGACACAATATAGTCTCTTTCCGGCAGGCACGGAGGTAAAATAGGTTATATAATTAAAATAGAGCGTTAAAACTGTTTTCGATTGCTTAATATGTTAAGTGGCAACTCTTAATTTTGTACCTACCCTATCCTTATTTTATTTTTTATTTATTTTAATCTACTTGTTTTTGTTTTATAAATCCTGTATAAGACAAAGGAGAGGTTGATGTAGGTATCTTTAAATCGTATTTCTAGCTAGTGTAATCGCTTATTCATTTTTTACACCTAAAATTTGAAAAGATAACTTAGCTCTGTAGCATACTTCCGTTTTACAAGAAATGAAAAAAGCTATTTTGTTTGTTTGATTTAATTTTCAACGGTCACAGGTTTCACGGCCATAACACGCGATATCCAAGTAAACTAGTAACGATTTAATCTTACGTTAAAATTACAAATTTAAATAAGTATCTAAACTGCGCGACATGAACAAATGTCACTGCGACGACGCACGATTAGAGGAGAGTACAGTTAGCCACATTAACCCGAAACTTCTTTACATAACGACATTTCCACGAACAAAATAATTGCTTGTTAATGCTAAACTTTATGTTTAATATAAATCTGTGCTTGGCGCTTCCGGTGGCTTATTAATTTGGTTTTAATTAAAAAAAGTATCTTCATCGAGCCACATTAGCATACCCGCCGCCGTGCAATATCGAGATTACCCGCATTTTACATAAGCGGGCTAGTTGTACTAAATCAGACCAGTTTCTGTGTTTTATTGTTTTATCCTAGATTTCTCGTACGCTTTCTTTATTGCCAGTCGATTAGGTATTTTTTTATAATCCGCGGCAGTTTGCTGCGCCTTTTGCTATCATTAATTTGACTGTAAAACTTTAGCACATCGACCTGAATGGTTAATGTATTCAAATAATAAAACTAAATTATTTCTAAAAGCCATTAAGTGCGTCCCTTTAAAATGATTTTACTTTAACATTAACCTAAAATTGTAACAAAAAGTGCTGTAACTCCAAAAAGGTTTTTTCTGCCCCAGAAGCAGTGCTGGCCGCATAGACAATGGCGGCCATTATGCCCCGACAGTGCGCTCATTACCGGGTTTTTGCGTTTGGATTTGGAACAGGCATTGTTCGGGCGCGTCTACCTGTGGCTGTGTGCAACTATCGTTTTAGATCGACCGACCGTTAACTTGGAATGTGTGCGTTTTTTATAACTTTAGCCCTCGATCATAATTCACAAGTGGCTGCAATCATTATTCCGCCTCTGTTTTGAAATTTATTGAAATTCTGTAAGCTTAGATAATTTTGATACAAATTATTATTGTATTTTTTTCTAATATTTTTTTTTCTTATAAATGACTAACATATTACCTCTATATAAGCACTATCTAATACGTAACAGTTACTGTTAGTTAACGGCATGAAAGCGATCCCTGAAGTCCCTCAACAATATCTTCAAAACTTTCAGGTGCACCAATATTTTTTATCCAAAATAAAAAGTGTAAATTCAAAATACGCTTACAGTATCAAGCCGATGCAACAAAAAACGAACAATAGCCCCACGATAACCCTAAAGCATTTACAACCATTATATTACGTCGCGTCAAAAACTAATGCTGCATTAAACACACACACGCGCACCGCCGTATATGTGTAATAAGATAAATTCCATGTTTAAATTCGTTTGGGTCGAGTTTTTTGGGGGTCAATTAAAAATTACAGGCGGCCAGGTACTCGACAATACCGGCCCGCGGCGGATATCTGTCTCTGTCTACTTGCGTCCGAGGTATTCGATTAGTAATGGAACAATCGAGTGTTTTGTTCTCGACTTTCGACCTTTTTGGTTAATTTTACTGTTGTTTAAAAAGTTGCACATATTGTTTTTAATATCACTTTATAAAATTAAACGGCAGAAATAATTGATAAGTAACATAAAAATTGAGTATTTATAATTAAATTAAGGGTTAATCAAGGAACGAATATTATTAAGCCATAGGCAAAGGTATTGAGACACTTTTTTTTTTTTTTTTACATAACAAATTTTCCAGCATTGGACTTATGCTGTTAGAGATATTAATTTATTTACTGGGAAACAAAAAGGCTAACAACACACGTCATATCGACGGCGTAGTACCATGAACTCCTATCTGACATTTTGACTATTTATAGATTTTTATGAAGATACACTTTAAATTTAATTTGGTATCATGACTAAAGTCACTGGTTTCGTAGTCTTTTAATTTCCTATTTTTTAATGTCTTGTATTTATAAACCAAAACAGTTTCATCTTATAATTAATAATATTTCTGATAGCTATTAGCATCTTAAATATATTAAATTACCTAAAATTAATCTAATTATTTCAAAATCCTAAACCGTATTATCTACCTACCTACGTGAAGTCATGATTTTTCATTTGAAGCAGTGGTTTCCGTAATTACGGTTTGAAAGAAACACTTAAAGATTATTTCCAAATTTATTCCTTTACTAGCATCATAAACTTACACCGTACTTCGACATTTCAAAACCATATATCAGACGTATCAGATCCCGCGGGTTTACCTGCGTCCATTTGAAGGCAATTATCGGCGGTACCTGCGCGCGCGCCTGTGTGCGTGACACTTGCGCAAACACCGAAGATTAAATAATAGTCACTAATATTCAGTGCCCGTGACGCGACAGGGTGTTCAAACCACATACAATTTGGAGTTGGTGGCAGTGAATATGCTAAGACTTACGCGCCGAGAGATAAATCCAATTTAATGGGATTCCTAATTTTGGGGTTACAAACTTTTTCGTTGCAGTAAGTTAGATAATGAGGTGACAATGTGAGGTGAGACTCTACATGCAATTGGACTATAGGTATTTATATCCGCTAACTCTGGATTTTCGTTTCGTCCTTTTGGAAGAAAAAAGTGATATAGATACCGACTGTTTACAATATTGCGTAGGCGCCAGACTTTGTTCAATACAGGATCAATTTCATTTTATCACTAAATAAAATAATTATCACAACATTATTATAAATCAAAGTCCCCGCTGCGTCGGTCTGTCTGTATGTTGGCGCTAATCTCAAAAAGTAGTGCATGGATTTTCATATGGTTTTCAAAATCAGTTAGATAATTTTTCTTGGAGGGGTTTATGTGTAATAAATTTTGGTTTATGTACGGATTTTACAGAAAACGGGTTGCTAGTAGTTAATAATAATTATCAACTCAATATTTTGACCACGATATTTTGTTTTTCATTAATCTATCGTTGTTACTACACAAAAATTCTAAAGTACAATTGAAGCTTAAAACTGTAATTTGTAGAGTAATTTTCATATTCACAATAAAAACTGCACAGCTATTATTATTTCCCTAAGGAATTCGCTAAGTGCTTACAGATAAGTGCATTATATTTCTCAAGTCACCACCTCCATACAATAGCGTTCGAACGTAAACTTTCAACAAAACAAATCCGGAATATGTTTGAAGTCTGTCAAATTGACCAAAAGGAAAGTGGTCGCAGCGTGAGCATGGATGGGACTGGGTAAAAAATGCTCCCGGGCACTGAGATTGCAAAAAAACCGGGCAAAATGGTATTGCGACGACGACGCCGTATGTCGGGACATGTGGCCGGCAGCGACTCCAGCCGTAATGGGCAATTAAATCCGTCCTAACAATTTCGAGTATCACTTTAAGGTCGGCGTAATCAGACCATAGACCACATTAACCGTCACCACAGTAAAAAAATAATTTATTACTAATTACAAAGTGCTGCAGTAATCCCGCCACCCGCGGCGCTGCACCGAATCCTATCCTCGGATGCAATTACCGCCCCCTATTCCAAAATTTATGCGAACACTACAAACTCAAATAACAGGGCGCCTTTTCTGATTTACGAGCGCTCTGTTATTCTAAGAAACAAAACGGGTCAGGTAAAAAACCTAGTTGTTTTAATATTATTGCGTGCAGTCTTTGGTCCGCCGCGTCATGATTCATTTATAGTGTAATCGTCGTGATTCAGATTACGGCTAGACGCGAAAAAAAATTCAAAGTTAAATTGTCGAAGGCCGTATGCGTCGTGTCTGTGCTTGCGGCAATTAAAAATAATTAGGGAACAAGATGGCGCCTTCTCGGAAGGACCGCGGTACATTTACATACGGTCTAAGTATAAACTAAATCGGCCGCGATTAGGGGCAATAGTGATTGAAAAGGGTAACCGGCGTATTAATTTCGGTGCTCATTTCGGGCTTTAAAGTTTTTATTTTTCGTTTTTAAGCCGAATACCTTTGTCCGTGTATTCGATTGGACGCGTTTAATAACAGAACAGGTTTCTTTATCATTAAATTGTAAAGTCTAAAGATTTTTAATTGATGATTTAAAGTATACCTTAAATAGTCTGTACAAATGAAATTACCTCCTCGTCATGACATTAGTAAGACAGCTAGCGGTAGCGAATGCTTATCAAAATTACGCAACCGAGTGGGAGCATTTCTTTTTGTTCCAGTTGCATCGTGAGTCAGTTGGGCAGTGGGTCGGTGCATTCAGTCTGCATTCTCGTAATTTAAAACTGGTCGCGGCGGGATTCATTCACGGTAGGCTTTATATGCGCTGAATTTTCCTCTTCCTCCCTCCATTTCGAAAGGTCACACGTTCTTCCGTCTGGCACACAAAAGCAAACTTAATATCTTTACAAATAAGTCTCACATTGACAAAGAGTAAAATACGATTAAGATATAATATACCCGAGGAAAACGTAGTAAAATTCTCGGTAAAGTAATGATTCAACGTTAATTGGATTGCATGAAAGTGTATCAAAGAACGTGGGAATTTAATGATCAATTTCTTCTTCATACATTTCTCGATTACTCACTTCAGAAATATGTATCATTCTGATTATTACAAACGTCGTCCATGACGCATGGTTTTCCTCGTGACATTTAATCTTGCTTTCACTTCTGCTAGAACACTCATAAAGTCATCTGGTAACGTGACAAACTTTATCAAACCGATTTATTGACAAGTTCATCAATAAACGTATTTTAATAAAGATAAATTATAAAGATATTATTATTAAGATAAGTGTGGGAGAATGTGCGCAAAAAGATAACTATCCCAACCCGCATAACTGTCCCAATGATGCCAAATTTTGATACTCAAGATAAGTTTTGCCCAAAACGTAAACCATTTAATCGCTAGTAAACAGCAACCTCTTAAATATATGTTTACAATCAAAATTAAAAGCTCTCATAGATTACAAATCAGATTTTCATGTTTCATGTTCAAAAATGTTCTATGGCATATATTTATAATCTACTATCGCTCACACGAAACATAACGTCGTCAACATAATCGACAGCCAACCCACAAAGCAAAACAAAACAATGCAATTTGTTTCAAATACCACGATCAAAGCCTAGCTGCCCACCGATGCACATGAAAGGAGGCCGTCTGAGATGCAGCTTTGATCGCGTCTAGACCGCCGGTGCAGCCGAGTGGGCTGCACTAACATAGTTATAATTGTAGCTATTTGCCTGAAAGAGCATTAGCGACCAGTGCAAGGGATAGATTATTAGATGAAAGGAGACAGGGCATCAGATATATCTCTGTGACGAATTAAGTATGGCGTTTTTATGTAAGCAATAAGCCTTGTTAGTGATATTAAACTTGCAGTTCCGAGTCCGATTCCCGGGAAGGATAAACATTTTTGAAAAGAGCGTGAGTTTTCATTTTTCAGTCTTGAATATTGTCTATATATCTATTTGAGTTTTTCTTTCTCTATATACTCGTAAGTATGTTTTTCGCTGTCTAGTGCCCATAGTACTAGAGTTAATTTGTATAAGATAGTCCCCGGATATATGTTTTATATAATTATTTGGCAGAGTGGTTAAAGATAAGCATATTTAATAAAATAATTACTCGTAGTATTTTTTACTTTGGGCTTTTCGGGCCTCTATAATCCAGTAACAAACTAAGAAAGAAATCTTATTTCTTTAGTTTTCGTACTTCATACTTGAGTTTTTCAGCGTTTAAATTTTCTTTTTTTACTTTTAATAATAATAAACATACTCCACACGCGTCTTAAATTTTAGTTTAAGATAAAAAAACGCAACATTAAAAAATTGCGATCATTAAAAACGCCCGAACCACTTCGCACAATACAGTACATTCAATTGCGTTTAATCTCTTTACGCCAACAAAAACCTCAGTTCGGTTAATTCCGCAATACGCGATATAATGCTCTAACACCGGTTAATCTGTAGAGCCGGCTCGAAAATAGACGGGCACGTCCTTTTTTATGCCCCTTTTAAAGGCTAACCGAGTATGAAGCAACTAATGTGCCGCATTACCCATCCACTCATGCGCATTTAATATTCATTTATACGTGCGTTAATGATAGACAATCATTTTAACCTTGCGTTTGGATATGTGTGTAAGCGGGTGTATCAACTTTTTGGTGCTCTACATGTTTCGATATGTTTACAAGTTATATTTAATTTAAAGATAATTTAATAACATTGATAACGAAAGAAAGATTTTTACGTACTATGTTATAACGCTCTGGGGTCTACTGCTAAGTTATAATTATAATTAAATTAAATAAATAAATTGAAAAAAAACAAACATTTAATTAAGACGTAGCATTAGAAACACAATACCGACATATACGTTGATTAAGTCAGACAATAAGGCTAACATGTAAAAGAAATGTTTCAAAAAGTACATATTTTTTGCTGACAGTCTGCAATCCGTCTGTCCTACTGTCTGTCCATCCATATGTCACAATTTCTTTTTAGTTCGTAAACGGAATGAGTAACCGTTCTGAAATTTGGATATTTTACGTAAAAGTTTGTCATAAAACCGGACATTGAATGAGATATTGTAAGTTAGTTAGGAGGAACCTATACAAGCCATAGCACATTTTTTTTCTTACCCTTGCACGTGGTGTATTACTTTAAATCATTAACTTGCATAAGTACGGAACCCTCGGTGCGCGACGCTGACTCGCCCTTGGCCAGTTCTTGTTAGACGTAGTATTAGCATTTTAAACATGAATGTAAATCGTTAAAGCACACGATATCTTGTCAACAATGTTATTTAGAGCCGAAGAATATCATTACCATGTATTGGAATAAGTCGTGGGTGACCATATGCGAAAATAATTTAGTTCATTGAACCGAATTTCTGTCGAACAGTTGTCTGTGGACGCTTTAGACGTTTGCCTTCCACTAGTCATTCTTGGATCTCTACCGTTTGGCCAAATATTTTTTCGTCATATTTATCATTTCGTCAAATGTATCATTTGGTCAAACGCTTTTTTTTCCAAAACTGTAAATATTCCAGGATTTTTATAAAACTAAACTAACCTAACCTATAGTGTTCTACACGATGGTTCTAAAATAAATAGTAAAGTATTTACAGTTTCGGAAAAAATAGCGTTTGACCAAATGAAACATTTGACGAAAAATAATTTGGCCAAACGGCAGTACACCCATTTATATTTAAGTATATGAAATTATTTACAATTGTATCCAAACATACACAATAATATACATTATACCTACTACAATAATATTATGTGGTAAAGTAGAAGAAGTCAAACATCTAAAAAAGGGTTTACCCTTGAAATATCAAAACTGAATTATAGAACGTTTCACTTCATCGAATTTTCATTTCATCGACAAGCATTTCGACGTGCAGAAGTTTTTTTTTGTGGTCACAAGTCTAACCTAACCCGAAAAGGTTTCAGCAGAAATTGGTTTTCGATGAAATGAATTTCTGTGATATGACACATTCGATGAAATGTTTGTCGATATATCGAGGAGATCCCCTAAAAAAGACTATACAAGTCTTTTTAAATAAGTTAAAAATTATTTTATATATTGTAGGTATATTATAAACAAAGTCAATAAGTAATTTACTTTGAAAAACTCATTAAGTATTTAAGTGTAACTTTCGAAAAAGATAGACGGCAAATATTTTTTCAGTTTTTGAAAAAGAGGGTAGAAAAGAAAGGTGTTGACCCAAATTTTAGCCTCTGCTGGGACTTCACGAATTAAAGTAAGCATACAACACCTTCTCCTAATTCAACATCTTGAACGTGTTATTTAAACTTATTCAAACATGCTGCCAGCATGTTCATTTTGTAATTTCAAATTTGGAGTGCGATAACCGGTCAATTTTATTTGCGAGGCAAATTGTATTCAGAACTGAAATATTTAAAAACTCCGTAACATTGGTAACGATTGAATTACTAAACGAATTTAAAAATCGAATTTACATTTAGCAATGGTAATATTAGATTTCTGATACTGGAAACATGACTTTTTATGTGTTGTTTATGCTTTGAAGTTTATTTGGAAAGTGTTTTCATTAAAAAGTTTTGCAATCAATTTATTACTTATGTAATTTAAGTGCAAAAGAACGCTTTGTAATATGATTTTTTTAATACAATTAAGACATTTCTTGTTTATAGAAAAATATAAATGCAATCTTGTTCAAGAATATCATTTTGTTTTGTCGAGTTTTGTCTAGATATTGTTACTTATTTTCGGTTAACTTTTTTTTATGCCCAGAGGGCTTATTGTCTAACGCACTCGCAATCACGATCGTTTTCATTTTGAAAATCGAAGGCTGGTCTGCATACAAAATGAAAACAATTGCTTCACTTTGAAGCCGGTTGCGATTGCAAGTGTGTTAGAAAATAGCCCCTCAGGTACTATTGCTCAAGCTATCATCTACATATGAGACGTATGCATGATTTGCAAGTTACACTTCATTTTTCCTATGCCGTTTTGACATAAATTTATAAACTAGGCTTAAATAAGGTCAGCCTCACACGAGCGGTAACTAAGCGCGTGCAGCCCTTTGTGCGATCTGGGTCGACTCAGTGGCCCTCGAGCGCGAGGGCGCGTTTCTGCATCTTCATTTTTATCTTGAGACTTGTTTACTTTGCTGAGAGACACATTTTTCTAGAACGTCGCAAATGTAGGGTTAGTACTTGGAAACTTGTTAACCTTGTTTAAGTATGAGTTATACGTTGAAATGTTGGTACCTATGGTATAGTTAAGGCAGCTTGCCTACGCCTCTATTCTAGGCGGTAAAATCCAAATCATATTTGACATGTTATGGTTATATAACTCGGCCGCCATTACTGTCAAGTAAATAAAAACTATCAAAACGGTAACAATACGATAACAGGTCAAAAGATGTGGTTTTTACCGTGTTAAATAAAGGCCCTTATAAGTAACTGCTACGTTAACTTGACTTTAGTTTAGAGACTAAGTATAACCATATTTTAACCACTAAATACTGTTACAAGTGTACATAAATAATTTTAAAAAACGTAGGCTAGAACTTAAGGACTAATTTTATTTTTAAAGTCCTATGTCCCGCTGTGGCAGAACAGAACTATACCTACAGCTTAAAATAATTTTGCTGCTCCGCTGTAGGAAAAGAATACTTTTAACTTCAGTAATAAAACTACAACACTTTAAAATCAATTCACAAAAATAGTTCCTCAATAATGTTCAAACTTTGATTGAAAAGTAGATAGATACTCTACATTCTTCAAAAAATTTTCATTACAAAACGAATCGCATGCACTGCCAAAAATGTGACATCGAGTCCACTTTGTACAATAATCAAGAAATTTCAACCACGAATGTATTCAAAATAAAATAATACAGGTAAAATTAAAATAAACACCGCATGAATGATGCAGCCGCCATGGCGCAGCCGCGGGCGCAGCAATTAGAACTATGCCATATTTGCCGACCAAAAAACAACATTACATATTCAAACCCTACCTGCACCCACAAAAGTAGCATTTACTCGCTATTTCTTCGCGATGTTGAAAATACTTTTTTCTCGTAACCTTGATAGCACGGTGCATAATTATACTCTTACAATCGCTAACGCTATTGCTATAATTTGACGTTTCGTTTCTAACTGTAGTATTAGATCTGCATTCTGCATGCCTGCAACTCAATTGCTGGTTAGTTGAGGGACTCGATTTAGTTTCAAACAGGAAAATCCGATACCTTGTCTGGACTTATGCCTGCCAAATTTATGTGTTCATCCGTTTCGTGCATGATAGCTTCGTTGAATCTGTTACAAAATACATATTATCTTAACACCGTTTTATTGTGGGCGGAAACTATTTGTGATGTGAACTAAGTAAGTGAGGCTTACCTCCGTCTTAATAGAATAATGAGGTAATTTTATTTTATTCTCTTTAATTGTGATTATCGCTAGCCCTACAGACTTTTGTATTTTTATATTTAGTTTAATAATCATCAAGCTTATTATGTCCAAAATAAGATTTCTTTCCACGTTTTTAACATTTTTAAGAAGAAGTAAAGGATACAAACTTCCTTCTACAGACAACAATAGAAGTAGTAGCTCAATTTTAAGGTGTCTGATGTTACCGCCATCAGATATGATATTTCATAATAATATGGAAAGGAATTGTCATTACCTAATAGCTCCTCTAGGAATAATAGCAAGTAACAAGGGGTACAATTAGGGCGAATGCCCCAACTATCGGCAATCCTAAACAAACACGGCCGCTCCAGCCGCATTACATTTCTGTCACGTTACTGATATAAAACTCCTATTTGGTTTTTATAAGAGTTTGTTCTCAGAAATGTGCAGGTAACTTGTAGATATAACGTCATAATGCGATTCTAGTTTTTTATATAATTCGACCATTTAATATTCTTATACATATTAAAATTCGTGTTTGCGTGTGAGAATTACGGCAGTGTCATTGCATTCATAACTCAAACTTCAGACCAACTTGTATGAATTGAAGTTTTTACTACTCTAATTTAAGAAAAACTAAAATTTGTCCTCGACTTTATATAGAATACTAGCTGTCCGCGCCCGGCGTCGCCCGGGTGTATTTTTTTTTCATACAAACCTTATGAAAAATAGTTTACGACCTATTCTCAGACCTACTGAATATACACAGAAAATTTTATAAGAATCAGTCGAGCCGTTTCGGAGGACTTTGGTTACAAACACTGTGACACGAGAATTTTATATATTAGATTATTAAAAAATCTTTATTCCGGCGCTCCGAATTCAAAAAGTTCTCAAATTATCAGTCAAAGAGTATCATACAGTACTGTCAGTTTCTTAAACTCTTGTATATCCTGTCACAGATCGCAGTACTCAAAAATTGAATAGCTTTTTGTATATTTTTTTTAACTACATTATCATAAACCAAAAAGACTAGAACTTGGTATTTTTTTCACCTCCGACATACGAAAGGTTGCTAACTGTCGGTTGGCTATCGCTATCACACTTGCACTCGCAACTAACACTATATTTGTCACTAGTGTTAGCAAAACGGAGATTACCGACTATAATTAAGGAACTGGTATATACCTTGTTCTTAGTCCAGGGGTCGTATTATGAAGGGCCAGAGCCTGCGAATTTGCAAACAGCTAATGAACATCGCTATATCAGCAACCTTCTCCCTGTATTTACTGGAAGTTACTAGGTTTTCACACTTCATGACACTGCCAAAGACATCTCTACCATGCCAATTTTCATTAAAATCCATCTCAAGATCGCTCTACCTGCCTCACTCAAAACAAAATTTTACAAGTGTTCCTTTAAAAAACCTTCCATACATCCTAATGACCCATGCATCTACAAATGTACAAAAAAATCGTTCCACATGTCTAGTGCAGTTGCATGTGCATGCGATCGCGGCGAGGGGCCAATTCTCACGTCCGGGGACATTCGCACAAAGCGGACGTGATTTATCACGCGACCCGAATCGCCCCCGCCCTTCGACTCGCTGGTGCGACCTGCGCTTTTGATGCTGGAGGCTTTATTGAAGTCTGTACTGTCTGTTCTTTTCAGGTTTCTATCTTTGACTGTATAGGTTCAGTCAAGTGCAATGAACGGTATACATATAAGCGTAGTAAGCGTAGTGTTTTAGAGTCTGTCTATAAGTTGAGGCACTCGCAATCGCAAGCGGCTTCAAAGTGGATCAATTGTTTTCATTTTGTATGCAGACAAGCCTTCGATTTTTAAAATGAAAACGTTCGTGATTGCGATTGCGTTAGACAATAAGCTCTCTGAATAAATGATTTTGATACTTTCTTATTTTGTTTATTTTCGTGGGCACTAAGGGAGAGAAAAGGCGTACTTCTATTCTATTCCTGCTTTGATAGGTAATAACTAATAAAATATGAAGGTTTTTTGAATTTGCCGCTTTTTTTCAGGTTGAGCTTTCATTAGACAGACTCTAGCAATGTTTATGTGTTTGCCATTAAATATGTCAGAGCATACAAGGTTTTCTTACATATCTGAACATGCTCTAATGCCTTTATAATGAAATAGAGCTCAGATATTTTTGTAGCACGTTTTTAGGTTTCTATGTAGAGTCAACTGAAGTCGAACTCACAAGCATTTTAGCACCTTGTCGACGTAACATACTCGTATTAAAGTGAGAGTGGTTTAAATGTAGTGCATCTATAAGTATAGCTTAAATTATAACAAAACTAAGTATGTACGAGTTAATGCGATTGTACTGTCGATATGTATTTAAAATAATAAAAAAAACCCTTTCCCTAAGTATCAAATCCACACGTCCATATATTGTACTGACATCGCGTTGATTCGCGCAAAAACAAATAGAACAAAACTACTCCATTCGTGACCCAGTTCCTGATCTTCCCTCAAAGCGCTGCGATAGTGCATACATTTCCTTTACAGTTCGAAGTCGCTTGGCATCGCCTGTGCCTACAAGAGTCGTCGAGCATTCATAATATCGTTAATATTGTATGTTGATCGAAACGAATTGAAATAATAACTAGGTGTTACGCATGAATTGCACTGGTTTTTTGTAGACATAGTATGTATGTTGTAAGCAGGGAAACGTCGGTCGTCTAGTGGATTGAGCTGCGACTCGCGACTGTAAGGTAGCGAGTTTGATCTCCAGTAACTATGTAATAATGAGTTTTCTAACATAGGTAAAGTACAGTAAAACTATATTAATGTTGAGCCACTAGCATACAATCTGAATTTTGCTAACAGCTTTCTGTGGTCACCAATACTAAATAACCTAACCTAACCGCTAACCGAATGTGTAAAAGACTAATTTTTATAAAAGATGCTATACGTTGGAAGTGTAGGTACTATGCGAATGAACCCATCCGGATAGGATAAGGTAAGGTGTTGTTTTTGGGCGGGGGCGGGTCCAAATCAACGTTAGTTTGCGACCGGTCGCCAGGTGATATGGGTCCGTCCCTATGTCAATCTACTTGGCCGGTAGTTGGCATGGCCAACGGTCGAGGGTGGAGCTCACAGTTGCGCTGATACCCTAGGCAAGACTGGTTGTGTTCCTTCTCGAGGTTGCTGCCTGTCAACTACTCGGTTTCCCCGGATTAAACGAGTAGAACCAAAACAACCAGTCGAATTCCTGATCGTCCTATATTCACCCCTCCATGCCTCCTATATTTCCTATCCAATCAGCTGCAAGCGATGTTGTGGCATGTCGCAGCGGGCCTCCTATCCAACAATAAAGGATGGGTAGCGGTAAAATGCCACCCGCGTGTTTGTGCCGTGCGCGGGGACCCGTACGGGTGGAGAACGAGATCCTGGTAGGTTGAGTTTGAAGAGGGTCGGAGTCGTTACCCTCGGATAGCAACACGCCACTTTGGCTCGGGATTCATCTCACACGGGAGGTTCTGGCCTAGCCAGTCAGAATCAATCGGCTGTCGCGTTTACAGTAGTCTGGCCGCGGGCGAGTGTTCTGGGGTGTTGAGGTCGGTAGCCGGCGGTGTACGGCCCCTAGTCGCTGTGGTAGGTGACGGAGGGCTTGACACCGTGCGGGCTCACTCGGCAGCTCACTTTGGGACGCTATATCCGGCTCGTATCCCTGATGCGTCAAAGCATCCCCAGTAGGAGGGCTCCAAGGAGGGTGGGGAGCGAGTTGGATGAAATTTTAGATGTGATTTTATGGATAACAAAAAACCTAAATCGACGAAAGCCGAACCCTCCGCAAGGAGTGAGGCGAAGGCGCTTAGCGCAAAGGATGACTGTGAGGTGAGACGCCGACCTGTCGCAGACAGGGACGCGGGATCCGGTAACAGTGCAGCACGCGGGCCCACAAGGGCGGATAAGGCGCTTAACGCCGATAAGGGCAGCAGCCAAGGTGCAACCGAACACCCCAAAGGCACGAGCCGACCTCTCCCTTCGGGGCTGAAGGAAGGACGCGCTGGCCTCCCTACCAAGGGAGCGACCGGCGTAGGTGCTGGCAGGGCTGACGGTGAAACCAAGGCAGGTTGCAGTAGAGAGGGCTTCCCTATTCCTCTTAATCTGGCCTCCCCGAAACCACCCCCTGCAAGCTTTCAGCCGGAAGGGAGTGTGAAGAAAGGGAGCAGGAGGCAGAGGAAGAGGGAAGCTCAGGCTGTGGCACTCCAGCGTCTGGATGGCGGCCCATCTGTAGCGAGCACATCTCGGACGCAGAAGAGGCCGTTGGTATCACCATCAGCCGAGGGCGACTCCAAAAGGACGAGGGTAGGGTCGTATGCGGAGGCGCTATCTAGCCATAGGGTGGCGGTGATACCAACGACCTTCCCAGCCAATAAGATCCTGGCGTGTCACATGGCGGCTATACAGGGGGTGGTGATAAAACGCCTCCTTGTCATCCCTAAGCCGCTTCCCGACATCAACTTCGGGAACATTGTGGGAGGCGCCCTGCACATCAGTTGCGGTGACAAGGCGTCTTCCACGTGGCTCTCCTCCCTCATCAGCGAGGGGGACATCGCAGGGATGAGCCTCAAGGTCGTGGATGCCAAGGATCTTCCGAAACCTGTAAAGATGGCTTGGAAGACGAGGATCATTGGCATCCCCGATGCAAAGGTAGTGTTTCAGCTGCTCCAACGCTTCAACGAGTGTTCACACTGACCAGTGGAAGGTGGTCGACACCTCGGAGACGGCGGCTGGCACCCGGCGCATCATTTTGATGGACCGGGAGTCGGCGGACGTAATCCGGGAGGCCGGCTACACCTTAAAATCGGGGATCGACGTCAGCACCTTTAAACTCCTGGACGATGCCGAGAAGAGGGGTGCTGGCGTCGACCCTAAAGAGGCTCCCCGCGAGATCGTGGCCACTGAAGTGGCAGCGGAAGAGAAGTCGGACGGGGTGGATGAGGTTGACGGGGTTGGAGTGGATGAAGGGTCGCGTGGGTGTCGGGAGCCATCACCGGTTTCGGTGACGACATCCGAGAACCTGCGGGACCTAGAAGCCCTCTACCTCGGAAACCCCTCTTCACCCATGTCCGAGGACTACGAGCCGCCGGCGGAGGCTGCTGATCTCAGCAAGCCTAAGCCTCCGCAGATTTAACAAGCCATGGGAGGCATAAGGTGCGTACAAATAAATTTGCAACACAATAAGGCAGCCACAGCCCTTCTGGCGAGGCAGCTAAAGAGTAATAAATTCGATGTAGCCCTGATTCAAGAACCATATCTATACAAGGGAGAGATCAGGGGACTAAACGGCACGGGGGGAGTTATCTATTACCTTTGCCCCGAGAATAACATGAGGACTTGTGTGTATGTCAGAAATGGCATAAATGCCATGCCTTATAATGCTTACTGTTCCAGGGATCTTACTACTATTAAGATCCAGGAGAAGAGGTTAGGCAAGACTCTCGTCATCTCGTCTGCCTACCTCCCATATGAAGCGACGGACCCCATTACACCTCAACTCCGGAGTCTTGTCGCAACTAGCAGTCAGGTGAACACCGACCTGATCATCGGCTGCGACGCCAATGCACACCACGTCATCTGGGGCAGCTCGGATGTCAACAAGCGGGGAGAGAAGTTACTGAATTTTCTGGTGAGCTCTTCTTTACAATTAATTAATAAAGGGAACAGCCCAACTTTCGTCAATGCTAGACGTGGAGAAGTGATTGACATAACGGTGGCATCTAACCACATTTACGAAGATATTCACTCTTGGCATGTCTCCAATGAAATCTCACTTTCAGATCATAGGTATATATGCTTTAGGTACAGGACCGACATACCAATTGTAACTGTGCGTAAAAGAAATCCTAGGAACACTGATTGGTCATCCTTTAAACGTGACCTAAAGGTAGAACTAGGGGATCCAAAAGGTAAGCTCAATTCTATTATCGACATTGAATTTGAAGCGGACAACATAGTACGGGCGTTACACACCGCTTGGACCAATAACTGCCCGGAAAAAAGGGTGTTAGCCAAGAAGATACCCTGGTGGAACCCTGAGATAACCAAAATCAGAAGAGAAACCAGGGCGATCTTCAATGACGCGAAGGCGACGAAGGACTTTAGCAACTACGCTCAAAAGCTCACGGAGTATAATAAAGCTGTAAGAAAAGCAAAAAGGAGTGCGTGGCGGAACCACTGCAACCAAATAGGGTCAATACCAGAAGGTATGAGACTCACAAAAGCACTAGCAGTAGCAAGGTCAGCTCCGTTAACGTCAATAAAAGACGATAAGGGAAGGATGACTGAAACGGGTTTGGATACCCTGAAAGTTATGTGTAGCACACACTTTCCCGGCTCCATCATACGTGAGAGTGAAATAGACAGTGTACCAATTTGTGTATCAGAGCAGACAGCACGCACAACAAGATACAATTGGGACACTGCCAAAAAGGTAGTAGACGACAGCAAGATAAGGTGGGCATTATCCACGTTCCAACCTTACAAAGCGCCGGGCCCGGATGAGATATATCCAATCCTACTACAAGAGGGCGGAAATATAATTGTTCCGCATTTAAGCAGGCTGTACAGAGCGTGCTTAGCCTTCGGGCACGTTCCACGTGTATGGAGGCTTGTAAAAGTGATCTACCTGCCAAAACCAGGCAAGGCAGATTACAGTGATGCCAAATCATACAGGCCGATAAGCCTATCATCATTCTTTCTAAAAACACTAGAGAAGCTGGTAGATAGGCACATAAGAGACGGACCTCTAAGGCGATATCCACTGCATAAAATGCAATGCGCGTATCAACCGGGTAAATCCACAGATACTGCGATTCATCTTGTAGTGAATAAAGCTGAAAATGCACTTGAGAACAAAGAGATCTGTCTCGCGGCATTTCTCGATGTGGAGGGAGCATTTGACAAGACTACGTTCGAAGCCATAAGCACATCTGCTGCTGGGCACGGCATTGAACCAACCATTTGTAAATGGATAGGTAACATGCTAAACAGTAGGCTAATAATGTCAAGCCTTTTAGGCGACGTCTTATTCGCCACAACGACAAAAGGATGTCCCCAGGGGGGGGTACTCTCCCCAACTCTATGGAGCCTGGTGGTAAACTCTCTCCTCGAGGAACTTAACACCGGCCCGCTATGCACTGTTGGGTATGCAGATGATCTCGTGATACTTATCAACGGGAAGTTTCCGGAAACAGTATCGGGAATCATGGGGAAAGCTCTGGAAAAGGTGGAAAGCTGGTGCATTAGCCATCAACTATCCATCAATCCCAGCAAAACTGTAGTAATACCATTTACTAAGAAACGGGACCTCAAACAGATTAAACAGCTAAAGCTGTTTGGCGAGGCACTAAAATTGTCAGGCGAGGTAAAATATCTAGGTATCATACTAGATAAAGAACTCACTTGGAAAAAACACGTAGACCACGCTATAACAAAAGCGCTGAGAGTGTTTGGAATGTGCAGAACAGCATATGGTAAGACATGGGGCCTTAACCCTAAAGTACTGAAGTGGATCTATACCATGATGGTAAGGCCCATAATTATGTACGGCTGCTTGGCCTGGTGGCCAAGAACAACATTAAGGACATGCAAGGACTCTCTTACTAAAGTGCAGAGGGTGGCCTGCATGGCTATAACAGGGGCGTTCAGAACGACGCCGACGGCGGCAATGGAGGTCCTACTAAACCTCCAACCACTACATATCGCCATACAGTCTGAGGCGTGCAAGTCACTACAAAGGTTGAAAGAGACTGGCCTGTGGAACGACGCAGCGCCTAGAACCAGACACACAAAAATGGCACACAATGTTGTTCTAGACAGAATACTGACGATGAGTTGCGACAAAATGCAACCCAAGTATGTATTCCGGAGGAACTTCAAAGTCCACATTCCAACAAGGGAAGAATGGAAGGATGGGTTGCACCTATCAGAGGAAGACAACTCGATATGGTACACGGATGGTTCAAAAATGAGCTCCGGTACGGGGGCGGGTATTCACGCCAAAGACTATAAAAGTAGCACAAGTATGGGCAATTACGCAACGGTCTTCCAGGCGGAGTTGTATGCGATAATTGCCTGCACGCAGGAGAATATTGGCAGACCTCCACAGGAGAGAACTATCTATATTCTAAGCGACAGCCAAGCGGCACTTAAGGCGCTTACAGCGCCAAAAGTAGACTCTAAACTAGTCTATAATGGAATCCAAGCCTTAAACAGGCTTGGCAGGCACAATAAAGTGAAACTGATGTGGATTCCAGGACACCAAGGCTTTCCCGGGAATGAAGCCGCGGACGAGCTGGCAAGGGAAGGGTCCAAGGGCGCATACGTCGGACCTGAACCATTTGTGGCACCCTCACTGGGCACCATAAAAGCAGCCCTGAATAACAACGCCCTAGAGTATCACCAAAAAGAGTGGAAAACTACTATGGGCTTAGGGCATGCAAAGCTCTTCATAGAAAGAGTTGACCAGTGCTGGACCAGGAAACTCTGGAAACTCAGCAGAAGACAACTCCGATACATTATCGGAGTGTTTACTGGGCACTTTGGAGTTAAACACCTCCTAGCAAAGATGGGCCTTTATGACAACACAGATTGTAGAATGTGCGGCGAGGAGGTGGAGACAATGAAACACTTACTGTGTGAATGTGATGCCCTCGCCGGAGTAAGAATGAAAATCCTCGGTTGTGGCTACCCAGAACCGAACGATTTCAAGGCACTGCCATTGCACTCCACTATCCGCTTCTTGGAAGGAGTGGAGGCTGCATTGGATTAAGCGCTAAAAGAGGGGTAATTACACAAAAGATCCCATAGGGTCGAAGTGTATCCGTAAGGACCCCACTAACAAGATAAGATAAGATAAGATAAGGTGTTGTTTGGAGACGACAATAGTAAAAAACACCGCTTTTGTATCAAACTAAAAGAAACAATGTCACACAATAGACTTAGTTGGGTAGGTACTAGAAAATGATAAACATTACTACTCATATAGAGAAAAAAATAAAAAAAAATCGATGACTCAGGACCAATTATCCAGGGAATCGAACCCCGGGACCTCTCGCTTCGCAGGCATGTCACTATCAATTGAATAACCACATCGTAAAATTAAACAAGATGCATTAGGCAGGTATTGACATACAAGTATGAATTTCACTTAAACCTGTTTTTTTACTGTATGAATCGTAGTTTAGAAACACGATTAAAACTAAACTATTTAGAATTAATAATAATTTATGAATACTTTCGACTAAACTTATAAACCGTTATTTGAAATTAAAGAAATCATACATATAAATTACAATCAAAATGTCACATTTAGTCGTTACGCAAACGCCTAGAAAGCTATGCTAATACACACAAACCCCAAACACTTACAGTTTACTATCTTTACATGTAGTTGTAAAGTCATCACATCAGAACAAGGTAATGCACACACACACATGAATGCTTGTGTAAGATAGACTGGCAGTTTTGATCGTCATCTGTTTCTATACGGTTAGAGTTTAGACACACATGCGCGAATGCATTGATAAAAAGATTTAGCTATACACACTTGTTTGTGACATACAAACATGTAAATACGTTTCGCGACACTACGTTACTCAAATTATAGTTAGTTTTTTACTTTAAGCCTATTAGAATAGCGGCTATATTTATAGCAGTATTTTATATCAGCAGCAAATTGATTAATATTATTTGGTAAGGTAAATCACCGAGTAACGTCCACTTACTTACTAAAGCTCATATGTTGCTCATGTGTAAGCTTCAAATTTCAACTAAAAACAGAAGTTATTACGGTTGTTTTTGCTTCTACATATGTGATTAAGATATATGTTTGGATAATAATACGGTGGGTAAGTCGTTTACATTATTCAATTTGGTATTTACGTCAGTAACAAGAGAAGCAATGGTTATTTCATAAGTTTCCCGGTTCTTAGTGAATAATTTACGCATTATGACGGAACCGTTTGGCTTTTTGATAATCTTTAACCGAATTAATGCCCGTAGACAGCATTTCAATACAAAATGGAATAAACATAAAAGTTCTTGGCACTAAATATACATTAACCCGTCAAGTGTCCGGCCCTTGATTTATAAAAGTGCACGAAATGTCCAGCTAATTTTCGAGATATTTTTATTTTCTGTTTGAGTTTAGAAAAAGGTGAATTGTTTACGATTGGTATAATTATATTTTATGATTTATATATCAATGGAAAGATAAAAGAACAGGCAATGCAAATGCAATGGAATAAAGATTATACACTTACTTTTTCTGATGAAAATAAATTATTAACTTTAAAAAGTATATTATTATTGTTTTGATATTTTTTTCACCCGATCGGTTTATTCTTTGACACACTGCACTTAATATATTGCCACATTACACTTTTCTATTGTTAAATTATCACCATTATAAGTTTACGCGCCGAATTCATCAATTTATTTATCACTAGGTACACACATAAAGAACATCACAAAAAATATTTGTTTACGGAGCGGCGCAGGCGGCGGCCATTGCGGAAGAGCACGTCCTATTGCGCAATAATTTCGTTTTTATTATTTTTTCGCTTGTTCAGATGCTTGGTTTTTGGGAAAAAAAACCCAGTATGTTGCCAAGTAAGTGACAAATCAATAGGATTATTTTTTTACACTAGCAGGGTCTTCGTTTATGAAATTTAAATTCTCCAATCACAGCGCCGTCCTGCGCACAACTGTTGTGCGTAGGACATGACCGGCCAAAATTTTCTACGCACAACTGTTGTGCGCAGGACACCTGACGGGTTAAGTGTCAATAGCTCAAATTACAGTATATTTTTCATATTTGGTCGAAGAAGTTGTATTAATAACTAGCTTTTTCCCGTGACTCTGCTTACGCGTTTATCGCTATTCCATAAAAAATTACAATTTTTTCCAAGATAAGGACTTAAAAAGGAGTTAATAATCATACGAAATCGTTTTTTGTCGCAATTATTTGTAGTCATATTCCCTTTCTTATTAGGTTATCGATGGATAGTGAAACCGGCTGAAATAGCAAGATAAATGCGAGCTTTTACAATCACATACGATATCGTATGTTTATTCAATACATTTGTATCAAACATATCCATCGGTTGAGGCGTTGAACCATGGAGAAGGAACTTACAAACAAACAAGCAAACAACACACTGCAATTATAGTATTAGTAGTATTATAAGCGTAGAGGGTAAGGATTTCAGTATTCCTGAAAAGGTTTTATATGATAAACGCCTGTCTTCATCCTGTAACCGAAACACGTCTACTAAAAGGAAGAAAAATTAAAAACCGAACATTTATTCCGCTTCTATTAAAGCATACTTAATGACTCATCCAAGGAATATAGCGAGCCAGAAAACCCTTCCGAACATTACAGTTACAATTGTAAGTGAAGTGCACACCGCACTCGACTTCTGCAAAAAAATTATCGAAAAGTTTGTAAAATGCTACTTAAAAATGTTTTACCAAATTAAAGTTTGCATGAAAATAATCATAACATAACTCTTATAACCATGGCAACGCTCATTACAGAACTGATTTCATGCTACGGTTACGCTATAAATGGTATTCTGATACCGTCAACAATATCAATTTTAGCGGTTTATACTCGTAGTACGTGAGTAGAAAAACATTTAATTATACATATTAGACACATTTTAAATTAAGCACTAACGTCACATTGTAAGGCAACATTATCATAGCTCATCTTGCTTCGATATCGTTATCATAATATTGTTAACCATATTACAGCTCTTATTGACTTGTCAGTAAGAGTGGTCGTAACGTTACCAGTCTGATTAAGAAATCAAAGCAATTTGGGTTAAGTAAAACAAAATGGCCTAACCGGCTAGTTATAGTTTCTTTCAGTTTTTTCATAACGCCATCAGTTGTTTGCGATCTCAAAATAATAAATTCATAATGATATTTTGAACAGTGTTGCCAACGATCGCGATAGTAACCCGACACCATACACACGACCCTAACAAAAACCACAGACAATGCATGTTTTTATTTAAAAGGATTTCGCTGGTGGCCGTGTGTGTAATAATACGGCATAGACAAAACCATTTTTTTAATAGGCGCAGTAAAAAAAGGTTGGAAGCATTACTCGCATTGCCGGTACCTGACTTTTAACAAAAAATATGATTAATGAAGGTCAAAATTAAATAATCTCGGGGCAGGTAAAGTGGCGATTTTTTAACGGCGGCCCGACGCCATTGTGGCACCGATCGTAATTATAAATTGGTCGTTTAATACCTGCATGCGCGTGATTCACACGATCGTGATTCAGTATCACAATATCCTTGAATTGTGCAACCTTGCGCGGATTCGACTTGCGATTTCGTCAGTACTCACATATTATGATCTAGTGGCGTAGGTTTAATATAATAATCTTGAAACATAATTGCAGTATAGAGAACTTGTTTTGTGAATTGTGCGTTTTGGGAAAAGATTACATCAAAGTTATAAAACACCTGACTTTTTGAAAATGAAACTTGTTAAACGAGCCAAATCAAGATGTAAAATAAAGTTAGTTTTAAAAAACTTTATGCTCAAAATTTGTTTCAATGTTTATGGCTACACCTACCATACAATACATTATGAACTAAATCAATGAAGAGATTTTTTCTGGTGATTTATTTAGTTTTTTTGGGATATATTCTTTTCTGTAAATAAAAGTTTACAAAGAGTAATTTACGAGCTGCAACTATTTATTTTTATAAGAGTTTATAATAATTTAGCATTATGAATAAATTAACAGGTTAATAAAAATAATTTAGAATAATTCTTCCGTTAATTTATCAGACAACAGTCCCCTAGAAAACAAGTTTAAATAAACCGTTTGTTCGTAAAAAGTTGTAAATTTTATAATTCTCAAACAACTCGTATTTAGCACTTACCCGTAACAAACGCCGGCGCATTCAATACTCAAGATAATTGGCGCGTCTTATCATGTGTTTTTTGACACCTACATAACAACAATAACTAGATATTGATTGAGGAAACGCCATTACCATGTTATTTTGAATACATAACAAAATAATAAAATGGAATTTTGCGAAGCTAAAACACGTTCAGAGGAAAAACATTGTTTCGACGTCATCATTGCGAGTGTTGCACCTCATGATGGGCAAGGTGGAAAAAACATACTATCCGCAGAAAGATTTTGTGATATCTGAATAGAAAGTGCTACTGAGACGCAGTCCTTTGAAATTTGACACGTAAGAAAAGTCAAGGTCATTCAAAGTGTCATCTAAAAAGAACTATGGTTGGAGTTTCTTTGTGAAACATAATAAAAAATGAGGTCATTTGCAGAAAAACCAAGGTTATCGTTATAGGTCTGTAAATTGAAAACCTTTAGCGACACGATGCTGTTGATGCTGAAAGATTCTGGAGTAGCGACTACATACCAAGAGTAGCGATGTTGGCAGGTTTCGCAGTGGACCGAGGTTTTAATAGGGACAACTACTGGATACGTGAAGCACAGGACCAATTAACGTGGACATCTTCGGGGAAGCCCTTTGTTCAGCAGCTGTGTTATGACTAACGTGATGAAGATGTACAGAGAGTGGACTAGTCACCGTGTGGAGTATCTGCTCTGACTTGCAAATCTTTCAAAAACAGAAATGGCATTAAAACGTTAAATACCAGGCATCTGATTTTCCATGCAAAATTTATCTTGGGATTGAGTGTTTTTCTATTTTATGGAGAAGACAAATTGCCACATGATGGTAAGTGGGATCTATGACCCATATTGAGCCATAGCCACTTGCATTCTCAAAGCTACAATTTGAAGATTGCAAGAGGCAAATGCGTTGCCAACCCTGAGGACTAAGATAGAATATGTGTTGAATTACAACCCTGGTATGTAGGGAAAACAAATGCATAGAGATGTTTGAAATACGCCACTTTGCGCCGAGCTCGTTGACAAAAAGATTTAAATCCATTTTCTGCGCGCATAGCCGAAGCAAAGGCCTAAAATAATGGCTTAAGTCCTTTAAATTTCCGTTTGGTTAGATACTTGACCACTCAACTTAACTTTATATCACCGTCTAAACATCCAGACTTCTGAGTGACAGTTGCTGATATTGGTAGAGGGGTCAAGGGGCAGGGGGCGGGGGCAAAGATGTGTAATTCGACCCGGCAGATGGCACGCTCGTTGCACTTCCGAAAACTGGACAAAAAATGGTGGCTTACGCTTGCAGCAAAAAGTATAGAGTACAAGATGTTGTACAGGGTTCCTTGAGAATTGTTTATTTTCTATGAGTTTAAACGAATTTGTTAAATATTACCCCCCTTACTAATATAATAAACTTTGAGTAACGGTAGTATAGCTATACAGTGTTTTGTCCTTATTGTCAAATCCAAATGTCACAATGACAGATAAGGACAAAACATTGTATAGCTATACCACCGTTACTCAACGTTTATTAGCAAGGAGGCTAGAGTATAAATATAATATGTAGTCTGTTAGCATTGATTACATGTATGTATATAAAGTAGTCTTATGACTGAACTTACTTACTACCTTTGTTTACACAATACAGAGACGTTTCCAATCTAGAAAAGCTTAAGAAAATCCAAAGAGAAGTTAATAGTTGAAGATTATAATGTAGTTAAAATACCTAATGACAAAAAATTGGGAACGCGACGCAACTGGCCTCGTCAAAAACGATTTGTAATTTTAGGCAATACCTACTTAATAATCAGACATAACATTGGGTATTTTACGCTGTCAATAAATAGTTTTGCCATTATTTATAGCCACGAGTGATATTCCAGGTAATAAGGCTGATACACGAGTGACTCAGGCGCAGGCCGCGGGCAACTCTCACTACAGATTGAGGTAAACGCTGTAATTGGAGGGAAACCCGAGCCAGTTTGACGTCATAGCACTTGCTTATTGCAATGCGATTACACATTTTGTGTAGGTCGTAAGTAGGTACTGGGGCTCTATTGCACTCGGTAAAACCAAATTGTTTTTGACATGTTATTGTATTGTTTACCTCCTGAGGTCCCTTGTAGGACTAAAAATAGCACATAATAATACAGCCATTGAAATTAAAGATGAAGTGTAAAGAAAGTAAAGTGGAATTTCTTTTGTTTTTATTACTTATGATCAAGTTAGAAAATTGACGTTATTTCATTCATATTTCATTGAAAAATTTCGTTGTATGGTGGATCTTAGGAGGTCTCAGCCGCTATCATTATCAAGTAAGTAAGAGCTAGTAATGGCGGCCGAAAAAGATGTCAAAACTAAAAAGTTGTAAATGCACGTCCATAAAAGCTTTGCCAAAGCACAAAGCTTTTTGTATTTTTTATAATATGCCCTTCGATATGAATAAACTATGGCGTTTTATCATAAAATAATCAAACCCTATTGAATGACAAGTTATATCTAAATAATCGTCAGGGGACAATTTCACTCCAATTAACCTATTCACTTCAATTACAGTACTATATGGGTTTAATGATACCTAAACATAATTAGATATTTAGAGAAATCCATAGTAATGTCCTAAATTCACACAAATACTTGCCCTCATCACACAAATATTCTCAATACAATAATTTGCCAAAAACATTTACGTGTGTTTAAGCATTATTAAATTATTACAATAAAAATAATAACAAGCAAGGATACGTAGCCAGGGTTCTCCCTCCGCCCGCGGAACCCCGCGTCATACAGCGACACTCGAGCACATTTGGCGCATCCGCATTACTGCGCAGGCACATGTGCGCAACAAAAACACTCTAATGAAGACATTGCAGTCAGTATTTTTTCAACACTTTGCTGAGTCCTTAAACTGAAATCGACCTTTAATGGCGATGATTTTAAGGAGGTAGTTATATTATTTCTATAGCAATGTCTTCACGGAGCGTTCCCAAGTTCCCAACGGAAGATCAGCAGCGTTGGCTTCACAGCCAGCACAACAAGAGTTGGGACCGTTTCGAAACACTAGCACAATATTTCGTTTCTTTTCCTTTATTTATGTTACATTTTTTTTGTCTGTGTGTTTTTGTTGTGAATAAATTATTTACTTACTTACTTACTTATAGCGATATAGTTATAGGTACCCGACGTGGTTAACGCGGTTAAAGTTGGTGTCACACAGCCTATGAGGACAGTGGACCCGGGTTCGATTTCCGGTTAGAGCAAATACTTGTGTGATGATTGCGTGTATATTTTTCCTGACTCTTAGATATTTTCTATAAATATATGTATTGATTTCTATGTACACAAGAATGTTTATCGTTTTTTAGTAAGCTCTCGAGTTTTTGACAACTTCAATTTGTGTCCGGAAAGCGTCGGTGGCTAGCTTAGGGTGTCGACTTGTAATGGCACGGTACCGAGTTCGAATCCCAGTGGTTACCGTGTAGCAATAAGTTTTTCTTACTTAGGCTGGGTTTTATAAAGATCCGTTAGATCAAATTTCGGTCTGGAATGTCAAAACTTGTATGAAGTTACTAAAATTAGATCTGACATATTTACTAACGAAGCTTTATAAAACTGGGCCTTAAAGTACCTGACGCAGTTACGGTGAAGGAAAACATCGTTAGGAAACCTGCACATTCAAACAGTAGAGTCTGTAAGAGGGGTAATTGCATAAACCTATGCTAAGGGTCGAAGTGTAACCCAAAAGGCCCAAAGGTAGACAAGTAAAAAGCAAATTAATATTTCTTTTTAAAAGTGTGATAAAATCAAGATACTTACCCAAACACTACATTTATTTCGGATCATTACATTGTAGCCAGTCGTGGCATGTACCAAATAAGCAATCTACGAAAACAAGCAAATAAAATTATACAGTATGTCACCCGGCGTGACCCGCGTCGAGCCTTACCGTTAATAACCGAGAAAGAAGAACATTTACAAAAAATAGAAACATCTTAGATAAATCTATCGCTTGCCTTAATTAAAGTCATTTTATATGCAATCCGAATAAATTAAACCAAATCGTAACCAATAAACCACGTTAACGCTAAAACATACAGGACGGTATCTCGTTAATGAGCGCGACGGTTTATCCGTATGTAATATAAAATGTAAGTTAAGTTATCTCGGCTATTTATATCCAAAGATTTTCCATAATAATGAAGATGGTTATTAAAATGTTGAAAAAAAAAACATAATTTATAAAGATAAAGAGACATTTATTCACAACAATACAAGATTACATTAAGTAGATACAAAAAGAACAAGACAGAGAAATTGTTGCGAAACGGTCCCCACTCAGCATTCGCTAGCCGTAAACCCAGCACTGGTCTTCCGTTGGAACCGGTTGGTGAAGAGACATAAGAAGATAATTTATGTCTGTACGGTAACTGCAATGTTGTATGAAACTGCAAGTTAGATCCGATGGACTCCAATCACTAACTTTATATTTTTAAGCATAATAAATAAATAGCTACTTAGTATAGTTTCATCAAGGTCCACACACATGGGTCAAATAAAGATTTTCAGTGATAAACAATTTGATACGCGTGCCGAACTTAGTTTAAAAAGCGGAACTGATTGTACTAATAATAGGCAACAGCACCATACCTGCCGTGTTTTTGTGGTTTATACTTTTTAAAGATGTTTAATTATTTATTATCTACATCTTTATATTCAACTAGAGGACGCCCGCGACTTCGTACGCGTGGAATTAGTTTCCCGCTACTCCCCCCATTTCTTCCCGTTGGGGGTCGATTTTCGGAAAATCCTTTCTTAGTGCTCACTTACATCATGAAAGGAACCCCTGTACCAAATTTCAAGTTTCTAGGTACAGTAGTTTCGGCTGTGCGTTGATACATCAGTCAGTCAGTTTAGCCTTTTATATATATAGATTTGACTCTTTGAGTGACAGATTAGAAACAGTAGAGAAAAAGATAACAACTGGGAACAAACGCAACGTGCGCGGACGCATCTCAAAGCCCTATGTCCCCCTTCACAGACGCGCTGCTATACCGCTAATACGGTCGTAATAGCCAAGTGTTTCCGCCAGAACTGGTAGAGATGGAATCAGCATATAAATTAGGCGTAATTTGGCCAGTAATGTCCTCGATGAAATTGGAAAGTGCAATAATCGGAGCGGACCAACCCACGGCTAGACTACTGAGATACGTACACCTTCTAAGGGGGACAATTCCGATCAGTGCTCTCAAATTTATAAATCCTTAAACTAAATTTACATTTACAATTACATTGTATTTACAAAGGAAAGGTTGTAAAGCAAATCATCTGTTTTCGATTTAAGAAAATTACTTTTGTTATAGACACTCGGTATACGCTCGGTACAGTTTTAAATTCTAAGGCCCTTCGGGACTGTTTCGGAATTATTGCATTTCATGTAACTAGTAAGACTTTCTGTATCTCCTTCGTTTTCTTGAACTCTCTTCATATTTTCCTATTCGTCTCCTAAGGCTGGCAACTCGTCTGCGTGGTGTGTGCGTCTTGGACAGCCTCATTTGTCACCACTTTTTTTAATTACCAGAAGGAGGTCTATACCTTTGTAATAAACTGAGAAAATAGCAACATCATCCATATCATAAGCGCCTTCTATCATTTTCTATTTCCCAAGGTAAATAGTGATAGTATGCGACCTCAGGTCACATTAAATTTAATAAACGTTTGAGCTTTGCACTGTTTTCTTAACAGATGTCTCCCTTTACCGAACCTGCCCCAACAAACCTTCTCAGACATTTAAACGAAACCTCACGGCTTGCGAAATTCTTTTCTCCACTGTGGAACAAAAAAACCCGAATTGTTCTGTTCCACAAATTATGATAAATAAGCAATCAATCCTCTAATCCAAAGGCACTTTTACATGCCCGCGAGTGCGTTGACAGACGGGTTGGAGAGACGGATGCGCCGGCGCACCCATTGAAGTGCTGCCCCATAAATCACACACTACACCGATTTATTTATTACCCCATTACACATCAGCATCCCATTAATACGTAACTCTATGTGGATTACCATAAGGTGTCAGATCCACCTTGGAAGTGTGTTTTCTAATTTTTATTTCATGGTTATCGTTAAGACAATAAATGGGAAAGTCGGATGGTGTGGATAATTATGGGAATGGTGCTTCAATTAGTCTTGTGCGATATGAGGTGTGACGAGATCTAACGTCACTCGTTGTCATTTGTTTTTTAATGTGACTGTATCCTAAAGGCTTATTGTCTAACGCACTCGCAATCGCAACCGGCTTCAAAGTGAAGCAATTGTTTTCATTTTGTGTGCAGACAAGCCTTCGATTTTCAAAATGAAAACGGTCGTGATTTTGAGTGCGTTAGACGATAAGCCCTCTGTTATGGCCAGTGTTTGGTCAGGTCGACTGTACCGTCAATCATCTTGCAGAACATTGGCCAAAGGCGCTATAGCGTATCGTTCAACCAATGGAAGTTGTTTTTTGCCTTAGTGTCCCAATACTGGTCAATGTCCTCTTTCCTAGATCTCCATCTACTTGATGCCTCTTACAGCCTGCTGAAGTATGCGTCCTTATCGTCTCACCATCTTTGTTCCCGCCTGCTGCCGTGTCTGCGGCAACCACTTGGTTACTTCACTTGACCATCTTTCCAGGAGCATGCGGCAGGTGACCGATATCGTCTCACTTGAATTTGGCTATTGTATTTACGACGTCATCTATATATCTTATTTGAGAGTACTCCCTTACCCAACCTTATCCACCTCTTTGCCCCCTTTTTCCAAAAGACTGACAAGGCATCTACCATTCTGGAGTAGCACTTGATCGTAGGTAGATATACATGGTGGCTTTTTTACAGTAGGGACAAGACAAACGAGCGCACAGGTCTCTTAACAGTAAGTGGGTTCGAGGCCCAAGGAGCTTTGCAATTTCAATGTATGTATGTATTCTTAAAACCTCGAGATTGCAGTCTCATGACTACAAATACATTACCAACCCTGAGGACCAAGTGGGTTGTGTCTATTAATAAATGTCCCAGTTGTAAAATAAACTATTGTATCCAAAAGTATCAAATTAAATATTCTAGTCTAGGTTTGCCAGCTAAAAACTTACACTGCCAGAATCTCAACTGACCCATGGATCCCTATCACTATTACATTAACAATAAATAAAAGAAAGCCTTAAGCAACATTCTGGAGTAAACCCAGGGCGATATTGATTGTAATTGTAACCGCTCGTAACCGCTTGCAACCGGTTCGAGCCGGATTAGGGCCGTAAATAACACGCCGGAGAAATGCGTGATCTGATAGGTATTTTATCACTTTGTTTATCGTTTCATTAAAAAGTTATAAAACGTCGCTAATGACCTATGATCTCGTGTTATACATATGCAAAAAATATATTTGTTTCTTAATTTCAAGCGTGGGAATACTAACATTTATAAACGCGATAATGCATCTAATTCTATGCATATTTTTCAATATTTTAAAAATGTGTGGTATCACGACTCAAGGCGATATTATAAGTATGTAAGATGACGATTTACTCTTACAAGTCTTACAACAACAAAAAGTGTTCAGTACATCACGACTAATAACAGTGCTATTAAATAATTCCGTAACTTTTTACAGTTATTCGAAGCTGAAAAGTTGATCAGCAATTAAAATAAAGACTATTATAGTACAGGCATTATTATCATAAACGCATACTGTCCCACACTATGCCCAAGAACACATAAACTCGAAAAAACCTGTTTCTCGAGACAGCATCCGGATGAGTCTAATATATAGCATTTGTTACAAATTTGAGACAATGTGGCTGCCTCCATATACCACATAAATTTCCTTTTGAAGTAAATTTAATTAAATGTCACTAAATGATTTTATCGCGTTCTCAGACCTCTGGGAAATAAATAGGAATAAATAATTCATGACTTCAACTATAAATGGTTTAACCTGAGAACACGAGGTCAGTGTATTTACGATTGGCATCGCTATTGCTATCATTTATCTTGTGATCAATGATAAAGATTCAAGAACTGACTGATTAAATGAAATAGTAGCTTCTGCCCGCGATTTCGTCCGCGTAGATTTCGACTATCGTTATTCCCTCTTTTACGCTATCTTCATTCCAAATTTCATCTAATTCCGTCCAGCTATTGCAGCGTGAAGGAGTAACAAACTAACACACACACACACACACATACAAACTTTCTCATTTAATAATGTTAGTAGGATACTCATCTACCTATACGTTCAGATTGAAAGAACTTAGAAACAAGTACCTACGTATATTAACATTGTTAATTTTTTTGCTTAAGTCAAAAATATTTAAATTTCCCTTCAATCCGATAATGTGTTGAACCGTCAAGGTTAAACAAAAGAACAAACTCGAAGAAGCTACATCACTAAACAAACATCTTTGACTTCACTTCATCGACAATCAAAACGTCACACAAAGCCGATAGCGTTAGCTACCCAACTTACCAAATCAGTCTATTAATTTAATATCCCTAAATACATATTCAATTTGGCGATACGAGCCTTGTGATACAAATAGTGAAGAATTTGTCGTAATGGCCGCTACTGGTTTAAGTGGCGTATGGGAAACTTTCATCGGTAGAATGTGGCCTTAACAACCTCGTACTAAACGCGTAGAAAAATTAGAGTTTATTTTATAGTTGTCCAATTAAGAAGCAGAGCGTAAACAAGTTTTATAAGTAAGCTTTAGATGCTTTTAAATGAGTATTTTATTTTGCGGGTGAATTGAAACGCGTTTTATTTCTGGTATTACTGTAACGAATAATTTTATCAAGTAGGCTAGTTAGTAGTAGTTACCCTGCCTTTGGTGCCTCCCTACCTGCTTAGCGATCCCCGAGGACTTATTGTCTAATGCACTCGCAATCACGATTGTTTTCATTTTGAAAATCGAAGGCTGCTCTGCATACGAAATGAAAACAATTGCTCCACTTTGAAGCCGGTTGCGATTGCGAGTGGTTTAGATAATAAGCCCTCAGGTTTAATTCCCGGTAAGGGGAATGTTTTACGAGAAATAGGTTTGACGTGGATTAAGTTCGAACTACCATTTTAGATCATCATAATTTTATCGCTTTATCGAATTATTGTCGAATACAAGTTAGGGCTCTGAAAAAGTTTATTTTTTAGCAACCGAATGATTTATTTGTCATTGACGGAGATGAAACAAAGTAATTATTACCTTGCCTTAAAGAAGCTGTTCACTTAATATTTGTTTAAAGTATCGTGATCTAAGTTATTTTCCAAATTTATTTGCATGTTCAAACAAATGAGATTTATTACAAGTACTTACAAGCTTACTTAAAATTACTTTTCCAAATTATATTGAGATTTTGAGTTTTGTCTGGTTTTAGCTAATACGAATACAATACACATTGCATATTTTACTGAATTAAGATATAATCGCAGTCGCTCCCTGCGATGTCGCTCAACCGGACATTATTAACCTTTAATGAACTTACATTCATTTCAGAAAAACCCACCATAAAAGTAAATCAGAAATCCAAAAGTAATAGAAACATCGGCAAACACTAAACATCCATTAAAATTGCCCATTAACCATTAATTAACGAGTTTTATATACAAATTAGACGTACATACGTACATAATGTTTTGATACCCATGTAGATAATGGTGACACAAAAAACTGTGAATAAAGATGCGCACACACCGACGCAATTAAGCCGACTCGAATAATAAAAAGTCACACTAGCATATATCACATAACTACTTATCGAATTCAATTCAATGGAAAAGTACTCGAGCATAACATTAAGATTTTAGAATACATACTGCCTAATCCCTGGTTGCATCGCAGAGAGCTTGCCACATACAAAGACAATTAAAATATACCAATTGCGTTTAAAAATAATGCAGGTATTAATTAAAATATTATATTATACTAAAGTATCAAAACAGTTTCAGGCAATGAAAAAGACCGAAATATATTATGTTACTGCTATAGCATATTCATTTCAATGCCTGGTATTTGGCAGGCTTTGACATTAAATTTTATAATGCTGCCACAGATTTAAGTTAAAAAAGTTATTTATGAGGATACTGTCATTACATAACTTCATCTGGATTTAGCAATATATTTATAGGAACAAACAAGGACGCACCGAATATAAACCGGCGAGTTGAGCGCTGTTTTTAAGGGAATAAAACCTCTGATGGTAATTGAGATAGACATTTCCAATATCTACAACTGCAATCCTATGACTTCAAATACGTTGCCAATCCTAAGGACTAAGATGAAATGCTTCTATGCTATGCTAGTCATGTTCCCGGTTGTGTCATCCCCGCACCATAACACGACGATGCGAACCATGACCGGCTGCTTAGTGATGAGTTTTCGTTAGCGAATTGGTTTGACTTTACGGTTCTGTACCACTGTCTAATCTTTGCATAGTTTACCGTATTCCAAGTAAAGTTCGGCAATTGGCGGTGTCGCAACGCGTTCGGCCGGTTCATTATGTATTCATACAATAAAATAGAAATAACAAGATGTGCCCCAAAACATGGCGGTGAAAGGCGTGTTGCAGCCGCTGTGGATCGAGACCGGTGGGACCTCGCATTGAATATGCGACATTACGAATGAGAGTTTATAATTTAAGTCAATAAACAAATTGGGAACAATAGCGAAAAAATAAGAAAAAAACTGGTTGCCAATGGTTTGAACTAATTAATTATGGTAAAATGGCAACTGAGAATACAATTTCTTAAAGTTGAAGTACGATATTAGTGAGTGTTAGGGCTTCCAGAATTTTGATTTTTAGTTCAGTAATAGAAAGTATTACATAATGTAATAAAGGAATCATATCTTTCCATGGTTTACATTCATTAGTCTTCCAATTTTTTTATTAACGGAAGTAAAAGACTCATGGCTAATTTCAAAATCAATTAATTATTATAATATCTAAAGTTGCATCTACATAGTACAGTTGCTGCCTTTTTAAATGACTATTAATTAAGAAAATATAAATCTGATACGAAATTTAACCTAAATATTCGCCATCAGTTTTTTTTTGTTTTTTTACGAATGTTGTTGTAATATTATATCATACTTTTCGAAGCAGTAAAGCAAAATGTTTGCAACAAACGTAACAAAGTACCATAATATCGTCCAATCAGGCCGATAAACAGATAAACGCGCACTCCACCAAGTTATTATACTGCAATAAAACGCGCTTTACTGCCCGGCATACATCTGATAAATAATAGACTGTTACTTTCAAATAAAATCTGTTTACCGTGAGATCCTGCTGGCCACCGAATAAGAGCCGGGTTTTATGAACGCTGTTAGGGGTCGGTGTGGCGGAACCTTTACGTTACAGGTAATTAAGGGTCACATTTTAATTCCAAATTTAGAAATGTTTAGAAATAGCCCACATTATCGATCTATTATACTATACAATAAGCTACTAAAAAATATACTATGGAGCTAACGTTAAAAGCATTCTGTAATAAACTTAAAAAAATCTTATTCAAAAAACTACACGGTTGAGGAATTCCTGATAGATAAAAATATAAAATATAAGCATATTGAATATTGCAATAAATAAATAAATAAAATAATAATGAGTGAGTTATCAATATTCTAATTTTGTCTTGATGTTGGCATTATGCCAGAATTTGGTTATTATATTAGTTGATGCAACGTCGCATAATCAAATCGGTTATGATTCGAGAGCTTAAATTAGGACACGAGCGAAACGAACCGCCATTGAGCTAATAAGGAACTAGTAGCTCTGAATATGGAGTAGAAAAACTTACTTAATTGTGTAAAATTGATTACAGATAAAATATAAAAGGACCCATCACAGAGGTTAAAGAAGCAGCAAAAGCTGTAGATCAGTTGAGGTAGCTAGATCTGCTTGTTGTGGCAGAATGGTGTTTTCCAAGAAAAAAAAAGTCAACTGCAACGACTACAATGTCATCGACGGAATCGACCCTAAAATGATGGTCTTATTTATAATCTGTACCATCGCACAAGTTGTTACGTCCACAAGCTTAACCATGTTGCTATTCGGAATCAGTTGCTTATTTTATTTTGTAGATAATTTATACGGAACCCTATTAAGCTATCAGTGGCTATCGTTGATGGCCGATCAACGCATCGTAGATTTAATCGCCCAAACTAATTAACCGGCTAGCCGTACCTGCGTATACGCATATATAACATTGTTCATAAAAATTCTAACTCGTTAAAACCCACAATAAAACTTCTTATGCGAAGCAGTAAACCGGCCGTAAATAAGGTATTAATATGAAGAAAACAAAATACTAATACGGTTTAGTGTTAGAGCTTTTTTTATAGTTCATGTTAAAAAGTTTGCGCGTTTTAAGTCTTGTTAAAGGGCCGGATGTCTGTTTGTCACGATTAACAGTTGCTGAACTCGTAAAGTTGGTGTTATATGGGTAGTTATGTAAAAGTAGTCAAAAAGAGTCTTTTACTTTCTGTTTTATAACCTCATCATCATAGTTTGAAGGCTTTCTATTATAAAAAGGTTATTTAACTATATCACTCCTATAAGGTTAACTATGATTTTATCGAAACACCCCTCAACGAAAGTATCAACTCAGAATTTTCATTTCAACGAAACGCATTTCTCGCCGATTGAGTTTTTTATGGTAGTCACAAAACCTAACCTAACCGTACGTAATTAATGTTCAAGATGTCTTGAAAACCTCATGGTTTCAGCAGAAAATCGCGTTCGATGAAATGAAGTTCGATGAAAGAATACAATCGATCAAGTGAAATTTGATAAAATGCTTAGTTAAATGGTTGATGTTAGTCCTGTAATTATCACATTCACAGCCGACAACGCATGTAAGCGTGTTCCTGACTTATACACAATTTGTTTTTACCCAACTGCCGAAAAAAGAAAGGTAATGATTTTGACCCGTAATATATGGTTCTATTTAACCTGGTAAAGACTGAACCGATGACCAGATTTTGCCAAGGTCTCATTTCATTATTCGTCTTAGTATCGCCACATCGCAAGCGTCACTAGGTATAAGTACTTTTTTTTTAAAGCCGGAATTGGAAATATAAAATACCATGATTATTAATATATGTATAAAAATATGCAGACCGGTTTTTGAAACTTTAGGTAGAATTGTTACAGAACTAAGCTTCGTTTAAAGCAAAAGATGGCGCCACCTGCGTATAGAAGGGGGATGGCAGCAGCAGTAGTTATAGTGGTGGCAGGACCTTCTGCAGGGTCCGTCCGCTCCCACCATCATACCCTACCTATAACCTGCCGCGAAATAGCAGTGTCCGCGTTGTTGTGTGTGTGAAATTAGTAGCAAAGAGGCATTCCATCTAAGACCTTAAAGTTGGCAACGCTTTTACAGACTTGAGATTGACATCATAAGATTGCAATGTCTATGGGCTTCAGAGTCATTTACCATCAGGTGGTCACGTGGTGGTGGTTGGCTTCTTCATGCCATTAAAAAAAGGAACGTCATCTGTATTATTCACTCGGTGTAGTTGAAACCGCATAAGAAACGCAGATATACTTACATCTGACTTACTTTTGGACCGCCCATTACTGTCGCAGTGATATGGTATTGGTATCAAAGTTGTTTAAATTTTCTGTATTTCAAGATTCATGAGATACTGACGATGCAAATATCACAATAAAAGATAAGGACAAAGCATATTTTCGGCATATTTTAGCTATAACAAAACAATAGTACGTAAGTGTAACATTGCATCGAAACAATGTTTTTTTTAAAACACGGTTGGCTTTTTGTAATTTTTGATATGATATAATGACAATGATATTTTTCAATAAAAAGTAAAATAGAGACCCAAGAATCTAATAAAATAGCTTAACATCCAAGAGACACAGATTCAAAATATCTCAAAGTGGAAGTTCTAAATTTGAACGAGCAGGGCTACCAACGTACAAAATTATTTATCGCGCACCGGCCGTCGCGTGTGGTCGCCCAATTAAAAGACCTTTAGTTATTTATTTCCTCTGTGCATGTCTCCTTGTTTTGTGGTACAGCGATCAGAATCGTGGTCTCTCTTAAACGGATATATCACGGCGGAGAGCAAGAGGGATAGGGTTAATGAATTGAATTTGTAGGTGGCCAGTATCATTATTGTAATAGACATATTGTAGATAATTGTTGGCCTAAAAAAATGTGGTGGTTGAAGTATCACCAACAACAAACGTTACGCCTTAAAAAAAACAAGAGATATAATATAAGAAAATAAACTGAAGAAAGGTTTTGCTCACTTTAGGTAATCTTCACAAATAATTTGAGTATCTCATCTTATTTTAATTGACTTCTACTCGTATATGTCCGTAAGGCCAGCCAGTTTGGAGCTGACCCATACAGGTTCTGAAATCCTGGTAGGGAGACTGACCACCGTCATCTGAATGATTGTCAAATTAGAACAGCTTGACGAACAAGATTCTTTCAGTGTACCTAATTAAATGTACACCGGAGGGCTTGTTGTCTAACGCACTCGTAATCGCAACCGGCTTCAAAGTGGAGCAATTTTTTTCATTTTGTATGCAGACAAGCCTTCGATTTTCAAAATGAAAACGATCGTGATTGAGAGTGCGTTAGACAATAAGCCCTCTGGTTGAGCGATGCAAACATTCATACTAATAGACAGTTGTTTGTTTGATAATATATCAAATAAAGCCAGGATATAAATTCTAGTCGATAAAATGGCACGACTTATTCCAATTACCGCCAGTTTTTCATTATAATTTATAATTGATTCGAGAAAACGGCACCTACAGAAAACATATCAACTTAAATAAAGTGTCAACACTATCCCTATTCCGTAACCACTTTCTAGCCGACCATAAACCAGAGATTTACAACGCCAGTAATTGCAGCAAAAATTTCAAATTAACTTCAAAAAATGTAATTATAATTACAAAAAAAAACCGCCGACATAAATCATGCCAACAAAAGCCGTACGGTAAACCGGCCGGCGCTAATTGGGCGTCACCATAAACCGCCATATTGGAAACACAAAAGTCAATTCCATCGACAAAGAGTAGAAAAAGCTAACGGGCCGTGTAACACAATCTCGTACCGCGAAAGAACATAAAAATGGCTATTAGATTCCGCGTCGGAATACGACATTCTTATTTTGAAAGCGGCACACATGCGCGCGCAGGTATAAACAAATGTGCTAAGTAAAAAATATTATTATGGCATAATGTGCCATAAAACACCGGCGCGCGCGCACGGTTCTCAAAGTGTCGTAGCGCGTAGCAGCGCGCGGCCTGCGTAGCGGGAGGTTTCGTAGCACGGCACGCGGCTGGCTACGAAGTATTTCAGTTGTTAATTAATAGGGGGGTATAATTAACCTAGTCCCTAGTTAATAATTACTTCATCAAATTAGATGCCTACTAAAACAAATTTTAAGTAAAAACCTCCGTTAAAACTACCTACTACTACATAACACAGTCGTCCACATAAACCAAAACAATCCCCGTTTCCTCATACGAACACAATCATTAAAACCACATCAAAAACGGTCCAATACATGCAATGCATACAGACGACCAGTGGCCCGTTTCACGAAGCTACAAGTTACAAATTACAAACGAAAGTCTCTTTCTAACTCCTTTTGGTAGAAAGTGAGTTCCGCTTGCACATTGACATTGGTTTACCATGTAGCCATGTTATTAAAACTCGTATTAAAAAAAATACCGTACTCTACAATTTCAATGATTATCAACGTTGAAATTATGAATATAAAATAGAAACAATAAGAATGACATCAAATCACGTTTTAATTACATTTAACTTCTATTATTAAGTATTAACACAGCCGATAAAAAAACTTTGAGAACCGCTTGAAGATGGTACTCCAACATAAACAATGTTAGTGATTTCTATTAAAACCATTCGGCATTCGATTTACGAATTATATTAGAATATCGTCTGGGAACGGGTATCTGCGCAATGCGCAATAAATAACTAACCGGACAGCCTCAGCGACGAGGCAAAACCACTTTTAAAGTGAACAGACAAAAGCCCAGTTTAGATTGAATACGGTTTCTCGATTTGGTAACTACGGGTAATAAAAATTGTTAGAATTTGGTAAGCGGCATGCATCATCGCAGTACGTCTCACAATCTAGTTTATTATTGTTTATTTATTTAAAGTTTATGTAAGTAGGTGTTTTTGTATAGAAACACTATGTAGGTAGGTACTTGTTTTTAAGGTCAATGGTGATATTATCGGTGATATGGATCGGTAGAAAGTTTCTTTTTTGTCTGAAAACAATCGCTTTGTTGGAAACTACTTTGCTGTTTGACTGCACTGCAGTATGGTATAGTTTTTTTTAAATAATATTTTACTTCAGGTATTCTATATCGAATGCATAATTTAATTGCTTTACTTATGTAATAATAGCGATGAAATAGATCGATTTAGAACTAGGAGCAAATTAAAAAAAAATGGCTCCACGACTCTTTTGAATTACGTTTCCTGAAATACATTTTTAAAACATATGTAGAAAATATAAATACATTTAAGGACAGTTTTGGAGTAAGGGAGAAATATTACAGTAAACCTCATTATCACAGCATGCTTTATTTAAATATTACTTACTCGTAATTCTTTGGTTGTTAGTAAAAAAAGAACAAAAATAAACCATGCAAACAATTAAGCCTGTACTACTAGTATACTAAAGTGCAAGTGCCTCTATTAAAGCTTATAATTTGAGACAAATTACGTAATATTGTATTTTCACTCAAATATTTTAAGAGAAAAACGGCTACGACGAAAAAAATCGGGAAGAGTCCGATTCAGTTTCTACTTACTTAAACCACCATAGCGGTGCTCTCTCTTTTTATTATCACACGCTATTTTCATACATTGGTTGTATATTATGTATTTTGTCTCGAAGTATTTTAGTTTAAAAGGAGTGAGGTGTGGGTGTGACACAGTGTTATATTAAAATAATACAAAATGTTTTTAGGAGCACACAAAGATGGCCGACTAAGTATTACAAACTTTTAAATTACCTTTCTGTTTAATCTTGACTATGAAAGTTACTAATTTTAGAAACAGAAAATGTTTAAATGAAGTTTGATGATGTAGAAATTACTATTACACACGTACATCACAAAAGGGAAAATAATCCTGATATTTAATAAAGAAAACTATTATATACATAACTAAATCAAACCTCAAAATATTACATTTTGCAAGAATTTATGAACACATTTGTCAGAAGTCAATGATAAAATAAATATTGGATTAAAAAATTATAAGTAAATATGTATTGACTGTAACATCTGACTAATAGTTGATCTTAATTATCACCAATCATTAATTAATAGACATGAAGTATATTTAAAGAGTCGGCCATCTAGCAATGCTGCTGTAAACAACATAAAATAACAAAGCATAGAATCTTAGGCCCACACCAGTAAGATGAATGTTACCGGAGACAGCAGCATTTTGGATTATTAACGGCTAGGTAGAGAGAAAGAGAGTTCTAACAGATTGATGTTATTCGTCTAATTTCCAAAAATTTCGAAAATATTGGCATCCTTGTTGATCCACTTCCATCAGGCATAAGATTTCCACACCGACACTGCCCTGCACGGGTAGCACAAGTTGTATTTTCTCGCTTGTCGCGCAGTGCGTCTCTACCGTTATTGACTAGATAGAACGGGAGGGCGACAAACAAATCACGGGCAACTTGTGCTAGCCGCGCTGCTAAGCGAAATAGCAGCATCTCAAATAAAACTCCTGTAGCAATCGCAACCTCATTACTAAGAGAGGGTTGAATCTACTTTGGCAATTGTATCTGAGATAGTTCATTGGCTGAGGAAGGCAGAACAATCATCATTAAAAGGTGTCCTCAGATGCTATGCGTCGTTATCGGAGCAAGAGTACTAACCCAGAAGGTGTTGAGGTTGGGCTGCAGCCGGCAGTTGAGGTCCGGGTCGGACTGCGCGCCGCGCCCCAGCGACTCGGAGGTGGAGGAGCCCGAGAACCGCGCGCGCGCCGCGCCGCCGCCGCCCTGCACCAGCGCTGGCGTCACCCACGATCACACACTTCGACGCCGGCGTAGCCTAACCTAACCTAAACTAAACTAACCTAACCATCTAAATTAAGCATCCCTAAGGTCAGTTATACGTAGTCTTTATCAGTTAACAACCCTAACAACTATCAGTCTAACAACTATAACTTCACCTAAGTTGCCTGTTTGGATGTATTTAGAGATAAAGTATTCGAAGAAGCTACTGATTCTGGCAGGTATTGGTGGTAACCCAATGAAGATCATCCAAAATCATCCAAACTCAGTTTTTTTTTCTTAATAAGTACAGGCAAAGATTAAGATGAAGTTACAGCGGTTGACGGCAAGTCGTTGGTCTAAACATCTTTGCAGTCTTATAGCCAAACCCTAGACAGATAGCCATACTAGGGATTAAAATTTGACACATTTTGTATGTGCAAATGTCAAATTTTAACCCGAAATAAGCCTTATCTATCCGCGGTTTGAATATAGGGTTCGGCCGTTAGTCAGACGTCGGTCAGGTCAATCTAGGGTTAAGAACCCAAAATAATCACCGATCAAACTTTTAGTGAAACATTTCTTTAAAGAGGAAACTATCTATTTGGAGTAACAAAGGATAGGGATTTTATCCATGCTTGTCTTTACTCTTTTCTAAGGTCTTGTACTAATTCTATTGTCAGGTCTAAAGGGCTGAAAGACTTATCTAGTTATCTCTGTTTGTCGGTCGTAATAAAATATTTTTTCTGGACTTTAGGATCAAGTTTAACGGATTCAGAAATTCGTCGGTATCCAGGCGCGGGTTCCTGTGGATCGGAAGCTCTGATGATGAAGGTGTCAGAGGTGAAACACAGAATGAGGACAGTGAAGGGCTAAAGAGGTAGCTCAAGAATGCAGATCTACTTGAGGTGGTTCACTACGAGTGTCTATAGTATGTACACCTTGTTGAAAAACATTGCTAATATTTTTGTCGATAGTGAAAAAAGCTAAATGTTACCAACAGAAACATTAGCTTTAGTCCTTAAAGAATCATTTCAACGCGTTTTGGATAATCTTAGTGATAAATATAAAATGAGCTTTCGAGTTTAGAGGAATGCTAAATCTGTATTTAAGACTGATACGAACCAAAACGCGTTTAAAGGAGACTTTGAACTCGTGTCAGTGCCTAAGTTTTGAAGCATCGAAATGTGTGATCGTGTAGCGACTAATAAAGCACTAAAACTATTAGTTACTAGTATTCTAATGCCAAAATTCACCAATAATTTAACAGGTTTAACAGGTTTCTAGTTTTCAACTAACAATCATCATAATATTGAAACTTTTTATCAATGCTGAGAACGACGACTCTTCATCAGCAGTTTTAGTTTAAGGTCTGGTAAATTGTTACGTGAAATTTGACAAACTTTCTAAGAAAGTAAACGTTAAGCCAAAGAAAACGGAAACTCTACAGAACTGTAGCAATTTTAAGGACAAATCACACAGTGCACGAAGCTCTTGTCACTGAATAAATAAATTACTCACACAAACTTGTAGCATATTAATTAGCAGTGAGGTGTGACCGGTACTTAAATGTTAAATTTGAGAGCCGCATAACATTTACTTCCTCTATACACACAATCTGTAATAGTTGGCGTAAGCGATCATCGTGATTGCTTGGAAGAGAAAAGAATTATCATTTAAATAGACATTACATTATTGCATAGAAAATAGATACGTTGTAGAAAGATATCCTGGAAAAATAAATATAAAATACTTTTAAAATCTTTCGAAGTTTCATAGTCGGAAAAATGAAAAATCAACTATCTATATCAATAGATGTCCACTATTGTCAACACATTACTATGTTTAACCCTTTAGTTCCTCTCTTTTCTTGATAGAAAAAGATGATGACAAAACTTGACGTTATATGTACATATAACTTTCAAAGATGACGAAATGCCTTAGGTGTTAAAGTGTTAGCACAGAGCTTGATTTAGAGCCTGAAACTATAATATCGTGTTTAACCATGAATAACAGAACCCTACCATGAGTTACAATTACCATACTCGTTAGCGAGTGGAATGCTGTCCCTCGCACTCTATAAGAATACTGTGGGAGACAGATTCGACTCGCTAGTGAGTACGGTAATTGTAACTCATGGTTAGGGTACAGGTAGCATGGCACTATATTTGCTACTATAGCTAGTACCGAAGCTCCACGAGCGAAGCCACTCTGGCCCGCAGTAAATCTACCGTTTACAGCCCACCGGCCGTAAAACCCGGATCTTTTGTTACCCGCTAAGTACCGGGATGCACACGCATAAATATCGCACGAGACGCGCGGAGCGTGAGGTACGCCGAGGATGAAGGTCTTTGGAAGAAACGGTTAAGGCCTTAGAAAAGTTACGATTTTAACAAACGTGAGCGCTTGGCTTTGCCATTTCTTATCATCATTACAGATAACATATGGAAGCACGGAAATGCCCATGCCTGCCAAGATCGAGAAAGCGACTACCGCCGGACCATCCTTAACAGAAAATAATTTGCGCCTCCATGGCTTTTAATTCATGCTCAGGAACATGGAATTTTACGTCTTCAGAAGTCCGGAGTGAAACCAATTGACTCTCCCAATTTCACGTTTTTCTATGAATTATTCCAGAAGTTATGTAAATTTAGACAAATAAAATCGTCACTAACTGACTGAATGATTGTGTTACAAACTTAAGAATAATCAAAACTAAATAGGTGCCAATATATCGACCAATATGCCTCGATTTTTCATTTGCTATTTAAAAAAAAACAGTCTTAAAACAAATCACCGTTTTTCGAAGGCATTGCCTTCTTAAGAACATTACATGTAGTAAAAAGTACAATAAATTATGCTCATTTTAATTGAACATTACTCCGGCTAGACAGTTCGTCGAATATATTAACTTGAAACTCTAAACCGTATAATGGCGGAAACACACCACAGTTAGCGACACTCAAACCAGTATTAATAATGTAGCTAAATTAAAAAAACGGGCCGAGCCCACGGTCGGCGGCGTTATTATCTCGTTCCATACTCATAAGATTCATTACACACTTATTGGACTGAGCGAATAATACCATTTTTGTCTATTGCTAGTGTTGGAAATGTTTGAGCATCCATATCGATAGGGTGTCGATAGCATCTGACGTTGTATTTGCTGCTAGGCTGCGATTTGTTATGCTCTAGAGATTGCTCTATGTCTATCTAATTTACAACTCAATAAACAATATTGAACGATAACGGTTCTAGCCGTTCACATATGATGTTGTATTTAAGTCTGTTTGTAAGAGGTTTCAGGTCAATTTCACTTTGGATCAATCTTTTATTGATTTCTTATTAACTTTTATTCAAGACCTTTTTCTTAATTTTTACCTATTTTCTACTTATATCATCTTCAGACGAAAAAAAATGATTACTTATCCGCTTTTCAATTTTGATTATAACAGATATATAATTTAATTAGCTTTGAACTGATAATTAGAAATATCAAAAAAAAACTAATCTTTGTAAATATTATAAATGCAATAATAGGTCTTTGACCGAAACATATTTAAATGTCTACATCAAACTCATCCTACTTTCAAACTATTAACAAATACCTCGCTAAACGTTACTAATTTGCTTTTCATCTATTTAATTAGATGCATATAAAATGGATGTGATAAGATCATATCTCGACCGTAAATTTATCGATAACCAGCACATCACTAGTGGAACCAGTTCGCGTGTTAATTGCGGTACCGAATCGGTATCGGGCGATTTGAATATCGGTTATTTATGGCAGCGACATCGTTGAGTACATCTCTACTTGTAATCGCGTTAATGTATGCGGCTGCGTGCGTGGTCAGTATACATTTGGATTTTACCTACTTACGTAAATGTGGTGTGAGTGTTCGGAAAGATTGTCGGGGAACTGGTTTCGGCGATGATACTGAATATTTTCCGCGACAGTTTTAAGAACTACGAGCGCACATACCTACTTGTGTTATTAAACGAGGTAAAAAATATGTCTGGCTTGTAATGTACGAGGCAATCAGATTTTTATTTTAGGGGCAACTAAATCTAGAAACGTGTTTGCTACCCACTTCTCCGAAAAATATCACATTTAACATGTAAAAAATTTTTTTCGGTAACCACATTAGCTCCTAAACTAGCTTCACTTTTCAATAAATATGTTTTTACTTGAAGAATACTTAGATAAATTAGATTTGCTGACCATACCTAGCACTTTCCTTGTTTTGCTTAATTTCTAATTATTAAAAGAAAAAAAAATACTTTTACGGAACTCCTGCTTATTTTATGTCTTCAACATATTCAATCATTATTCTTAAAACAAAGTGAAATCGTCGTCTGTTTAACATAATTGTCTATATCTGTATTATACTGCAAAACCTCCCTATTCTATTATGACCTTTGATACCTCAAAAACTAATTAAAATTTGAGGTCAAAATACGCTGGTTATAAGGAAATATAGACCAACTCAAATTGATCTCATGTTTTGCACAACTACTGCAAGAGTAAAGGTCAACATTTAATAGTTTGCTTGTATTATACTTAATAGTGAATAATATAGCAGGATGGACCACATAATGTGGTAACTCTTGAAGTGTCGTTGGTCGTTTAATATGTCTCGAATGGATTTGGCTTATTTACATAATGACTTCGACTTAAACACACACATACAGTTTAATGTATGTTGACTTATAAACACATACATACATTTTCGCACACCTAAATCTAATGATGCAAAATATAGATATGTTTTGAATTAATCTTTATATTTTTTTCCGCGTACACTCGTTATTTGTAAATGCCTGAGAAATAGTCACAGTCTAAAATAAATGGTAGTTAGTACTAAAATTGTATCAATCATGTTAATACATAACGTCACTTACCTATTTAAATGATAGAAAAAAAATAAAAAATGATAGAAAGAAGAAGTAAGAAGAGAAAATTACCTAGTAACTTATAATACGTAAATATTGTTATAACTTTTTCCTACAATGAAGATCACACGCTTACGTGTGTGTGACCCAATCAATATCATCTCATTTTTACGTAGGCGATTTTGTCTAAAGCCGCCTGCAGTTAATTTTCTTGACATTTATCGTTTTTTTAACCGATTCCTCACCGTGACACAAACAGTTAAGCCTGTTACAATAGTTTTAGTTTTCGGAACACAGTCGTAAACTGTGCGGTCTCGTTTCACCACCAATATTGCTCCTAGGTCATAAAATGGAGGTCGAAATGTTAATTACAATTCGAAAGCAATACGAATACCGGTAATAAATAAGTAAAACGGTAAAGTCTGATGCAATAAAGTTGTTAAAATATGAAGTCTTTTGATTAGAATCTAACATCAGTCTGGCTAACGTTTTTTTGGCTATAAAATAATAAAAAACTGTACACTATTCGCCTAATCCTCCACAAACTATACCAACCTACGCAAACAGCAACGTTCCTCATTTAAAAATAAAAAGTTTTTTTAGTAACGCCACTTTTTTCGGCCAGTATCATTCGTACCCAAACTTTTTATAAGTATTTACGCCTGGCACAATGCAACGAATCATGACTTTGAAGATAAATGAAATAAACCTTTTTGAAAAAAAAGGTCGTGCGTTGTGACGTCCGATTTAGGGTGGAGACCCGGACTGCATAAAAACGAAAGTGCATCAGGAGAGTCGTGGGAGCCGCGAAACAGGTGAGTCGGATTCAGATACGGCATTTCGTAGCAGTCGATTATTTTAAACTTCGTTTGTCTTTAACATCTATGTACATTGTTAAACCTTATACCAGGAAGCTTAAAGGTTCCTCAGTCTAATAAAGTGCAATAACTCTTAAAAAGGCCTCCGGGTTTGTACTTCTCTCTCATTTGCTCTCATACGCTCTTATGCGAGTCTGACCAGAGTATTTTGATCACCGCATCCGCAGCGACTTCAAAAGGACAATAATTATAGGTACACTCAGTCCGTTATTTAGTTCAACGCTATCGTTTCATACTCTTTTTGTGGGTCCACGGCAGTATCTGTTTTACACGATTTATATTAATTGCACTGGTTACTAACAAACAGTGTAAACAAGTCTTAGAGGTCAATTTTAACCTATTTCTAATTGTCAGATCGATTTGAAATTCAGCATACTCATGCGGTTGCGGTGACAATACAATAATCTGGTACCATCGAGCTGATATGATGATGGAGACGGATGGTGGCCGTAGGAACCCCTTAGTGGGTCAGAGTAGAGTCGCCGAGTATGGACTCATTTGACTCGTGTTTTGATAGTGAGCTCATAATCAGTACAGTTGGCAATACTGCATGTATCAACAATAAAAAGATTAGGTTACAACATTTTACGTTATTTGTGCTGTATTTTCAATGCTTAAGATGCACTTTTCTGCATTTTTATCCAAAACATCATAATAAAATAATATGACTCTCCCTTACTTATCATGAATACGAGCATCAGTAAAAAGACATTTGGTCAATTTAATTTTATCAAAACACAATGCCGCTTCCAATATTTCTTCGATTCAAACCGTAACAAAAGTAGATCCAGTAACGAGATATGATATTATTTTTTTGTACAAGCAACACTGGCACAGGGGTGGCTGCACACAAACATACTTATTTTACATGTGTGCGTGTCTATGGATCTTTACCTCGTAGAAATACATGTGTGGGTGGATCGAGCAATTTGTGAGACGTTTCGGTTTTGCGTGTGTGTTTGCATGAGTGTTGCATGTGTGTAAAGTCAGGTGGATTTTCGGTAAGGCATTGTTTGGCAAGTCACGATAATGTTGCCATATCGATAATTTATGGGGGTGGTGGTACGTGAGAACCCATGGCTTTTAGTGAGGTGGTGATACTTTGCAGTATTTGTATAGTTTAGATGTTTCGCCATTTTAAAACGTGTTAATATTATGTCTTACTTCTAGCAGCGTATCGTGTGTTCAGAAAAGATTAAGCGTTAGAACACGGCGATTTTGAATTCAATCGAATTGTTATAGATAAGGCATTATTATTATTATTATTTCTTTAAGAATAGGACATGCAGTTTCACTTCCATACTGAATACCTAGGTATTGAAAACGAAATCTTTACGTAAATAATTTTATAACATTTCAATGTTCACCAAAGCATTATAATAACATTTCATTGCTATTTTTTTACATTTTCTTCGCGTCGTTTTTCATTTCAAATTAGACGTACGACTCTTTCTTTTTACACGACTACCTGAAGTGTAAAGTTTTTTTGATATCAATACACTAGGAGTGATGAAGGGGGTTGCCGGCCAGAATGTATCAAGACCAATATTTTTTTACCAGATGGACGACAAAAATGCTTACCACTGCTATAACCGACTATCTTCTCCCTTAAACATTTTTTTAACAATAGTTTCATCGGTTAATAATTGAAATGTCAAAGAGTCAACAGACTTAAAAATCATAAACCAACATTAAAAACCATCAGTGCATGAGTAAGATATGTTGTCTGTACACTCGACCTCGAGATGTTTTTTCAAGTGTTACCTACACTTCGATTTAGGAGTTGGGTGAAACGATACTCGGTGCGGATGACGCGGGAAGAATGTTAATGCACATGATTTATTTGCGATGCTCTTGCGCAGGGGTGGCACAATATATGACAAACTTGGAATGACAAAAGTTTACACCTAAAACTAAATTATAAGTAGTGCATTTAATGATATTTCTTGAAAAAAAAACATGATTAAATATCATTTTCGAATCTACCATATGGAAATCAATACTAAAGCCATCTATAGTTATATTTAGCCTTAATCCATTTAAATTTTTCAAAGAGAACAAATCTATCTCAAAATCTTTAAATAATATACTTATCTACGGAATCACAAAAACTTTACGATAAATTACACAAAACGTTCGAAGCCCCGCTCTCATATTTCCCCATAAAATGGACTACAGAAAGGGCTTTGGGCATTTAATGTACTATTGACAATTGACAACCCTAAAGGTATCATCGTCGTAAGAACATGATCACTTTGGAACCTTGACGCTTTGACTCGTTCAACAATGTTCTATGGTGCACCAAACATAACTTTAAAGCGATAAGGTATCAAATTGATCACTGACTTGCAACGCTGCCTGCACTTGCAGGTACTTATCGTGCCATCTTTCCACTCACAAGCAATATTATGTTTCCTCACAAACTTAAGAAGCTTTATAGATTATCCAAAATAGACTTCACCTGTATTAAGTTACGGTGCATAGTAGCTGTAAGTTAGCATTGATATTTTAGTCGCCGGAGTTCCATCTTTGTCGCCGTCTGGTAAAACTACAGGCCGTCATAACTCAAAAAAAAAATTCATTGTGATAGCAACCATAGAGTTAAAAGCATTAAGGTTGACAATGGTTTAAAATGAGCTTTGTTGTGACGGTTCCGCCATGGGCGGCTGTGACGTTTCATTAAAGCGTTGGGATTAACTTATTTAGCGGTGGTCTTGGTTTTTTAGGGCCGCGATAGGAGCAAGTGGACCGATCAAATTGAAATAACTGAGGACCTTTGAAATGGTGTCGTGTTTTGGTCCTTAAATTTTGTTTTAGGCACCGTAACGTATTGATGTATGTTGCTATATTATTTTATATATACATACTGCCAGAATCAGTATGTATGTATAAAGAGAACTTTTCTTTGTAGTAAATTTGTTAAGTTTCTTGTGACACTTTTTCTCAGTAGTAGTCTCCTTTTGAGAAGAGCTATGGTAGTTTCTCTATTCTAAGGCCAACTAGCAAGATTTTTGACGTTTAAAAGTGCCGATGCAGCCTACATAGAGATGAAACATTTTTATCTTATCTTTATCTATATCCTATCTGATGAAGGCCAAAAAAATAAAAATAGTTTTCATCTTTAATTTGGATTTAAGCGTGATCGCTCCAGTTACATTTTGATAAACTAAAATGTAGTTAAGACTTAAAATAGATACCAAGGTAAATAATGTGATTTATTCGTACAATAAATATATTATGGTGGCAAACGAGGTAGTGTTTTATGCTCTAATATTGAAAAATAAAACAAAAATAAAAAAGAATGTTTTTTTTTAAAAAGCGGTCTTGTAAAGTGACCAAGAGAGGAATCGTAGATGCGTTGGCTGACTTTGAGAAAAGAATATGCTCTTCTCTTGAAGGTCCTCATATCGTCGCGGTTCGGAAATACCGCCGCAATACAAGCAAGTCCCTTAATAGTAGCACATTAGCAAGAATATAGTAATATATATGCAAGATTTATATCCTATTATATTCAAAAGACACGATTTATTAACTCATTGCTGGGCTGGCTTGTCAGGTGCCTAACAAAAAGGGTTGATCCACACTTGTGCCAAAACCGAAGCAGTTCGCACATGTGCACTGTGCAGGCTGCACGGGAGTGGCATAAATCGGCGCGTGCACCACCTGCCGCTAATAATACTTGTTCTTAAAAAAACTTTCATAAGTATCAGATTTTTCATTGAAAAATCAAGCTTATGGCTTGTAATGGAGAGTCCAATTTGATTTAGCTACTGGATGGTAGATAAGGCGTTTTTTGTGGACATGGCACTATATCGACGCGTGCGCAGAGGTGACCTGCGCGTTGCCAGCTGTTAAAGGGTTGGGATGGAGGTTTTTATTGATGAGTTGTTTAGTCGGTTTCATTGTCTAGGTTAGGTTTATTTTCAAAAAAATTTTTACGTAATTCGTTGGTTTATTTTCTGCACCGGAGATGCCTCTTGCTATCTTTTGCGACCATACTATTTGTGTTGCCATCAATTATCAATTATTATAGCAGTTAATAAACACACGATTGCCTTTGCTTCTATTAATTTTGATAACTGAAACTAGTTATTTACCTGTAAAATTAAACGTAACTTATTTATACAGAATGCATGAAGTTACTATTTTTAACCCCCGACGCAAAAAAGAGGGGTGTTATAAGTTTGACGTGTAAGTGTGTGTGTGTGTGTGTGTGTGTGTGTGTCTGTCTGTGGCATCGTAGCTCTTAAACGGATGAACCGATTTGGATGCGGTTTTTTTTATTTGAAAGCATGTTTTCTAGCGGTGGTTCTTAGATATTTTATATCGAAATCGGTTCAGCCGTTTTTGAAGTATTGAACTTTGAAATATCAGTGTCGGGGGTTTTCCAACTTTTTGTTGGTTAGGTTATTGTATATTTAGATAAATGCTTGTAATAATTCGCGGTCGTAATAGGCACAATATTTATGATTTACCGAAATATATGTATATAAAGATATTTGTTATTATATAGCTCATGTACCTATTATTTGAAGATATTGATAAAGAATGACTTATATTATAACCATAACTCTACTTCAACAGAATGATTTAAAATAAGAAATTAAATTTTAGACTGAAGCTAAACAACCTCGTATTAAGTTCTTACTGTGCAGGCTTAGGTTATACTTTAAAGTCTGTATTTCGAGCACTGCCAAAAAGTGAAACAAAATAAATCTTTTAGTAATCCTGCCCGCTCCTGCCCAAGGCCGGCGCGGACGCCGCAAGGGCACGACCCACTTCTGCCGATCGAATCAAGAAAGCAGTATGTGCACGTGGACTTCATACTCTGAAACTGCCTTTCTCTTTTGGGCGGCAGACGTCTCCCGAAGCCTGGTCGCACGCGCATCTGTTCCCACTAAATTACCAACATACCAATACTTTGGGTTTGCATTCGGCCAATTTATGGACAAAGTTTTGAATTATGTTGTGCAGGGTGATTTGAATAAGTTGCTAAAATCGCTATTTTAAAAGTATAATGAACTAAAAATATGTTTTTGCGATGGGGTAAACAGCTGTTGTTCTTTATCAAAAAAAAGTCGGTTTTTTCCATCTGTTACGTCGAAATTTAATCAAAAGATGACAGAAAGTCAAATTCCGTAATCCCAAAAAGAACTTCTTATTGTAACCGGAGAGCTTATTGCCTAACGCACTCGCAATCAAGATCGTTTTCATTTTGAAAATCGAAAGCTTGTCTGCATACAAAATGAAAACAATTGCTTCATTTTGAAGCCGGCTGCGATTACGAGTGCGTTGCGCTCCTAGTGAATAGCTGTGAACGACGTGTGGATATATTTCAAACATTAGTTTTGGCACTTATAATAATTCAATTCAATACTCTGTATAATAGATAGGTACTTTTGATCACCCTTTGCTAGACATCTAAGGCATCTCAGCTGACAAGAGCTAGGCTGCAGCTCAAATCTTTTTGGACTGATGCGCTGATGCTTACACTCTTGCTTATGTAACTTATTTTATCACTGTATGTATAGGGACTGCAACTATTTTATGAAATTAATATGTAAGTAGAGGCGAAACTAACCCAAATGTATAAGTTCAGAACTAAACTAATGCGCACATATCAAGCTTGCATGAGATAGGCAGTTAATAGTATTTTATTATAACACTAAACACAAGACCTTAAGGATTTAGCTACATAACTCGTAGCTTAATAAAAGCGCCTGTGCTCAACGTTTTAACACATCATAAACTAAGCGGTATCAACGGAAGGCTAATGCATCCGCTCAAGCGCCATTATATGACTAAGTGCTGTAATAATCGGTAATGCGCTGCATACGAGATTAACTGGGTGGTGGGCGTATTAAATAAAATCACTTACAGGGATGCAAGAACGAACGCCACATGGAGTTAACTACAATATTCCAGGCAGCTAATTTATACTAGTAGATAATATTATATAGTACTTTTATAGTCTATAGTACTAGTAGATAATACCACCTGATGGTTCCAACGGAAGACCAGCGCTGTCTTTAATGCCAGCATCACGCTGAGTATGGAACATTTCGTGGCTTCTTTCTTCTTGTACGTGTTAATCTGTTCTTTGTTTTGTATGTCACGAATAATTGGTTTTCTTTCGTTCTTTCTTTCTTAATGGGTCAATTCGGATCAGTTTCTCTAAATATGAATAATATCTGTATACCTAAAATAAACGGCATACTCTATTACTTAAAGAGTATAGAAGTCTACCTGTCTTAAACGGGAATTAAACTAGTCAAATGTGGTACATCATTTCAATCGTTATGACAAAGATTAGAGGCGGTTATAATAAAAATAATGCTTGCATTACATTGTTTTCGAAAACTAACGATTACTCGTTACTCCGTACCTAGGGCATTCTTTGTTTCCTCCCTTTATATGGTAGATTGACGATGTAGTGTTTATTTATTTAACGGGTTTTGTAGACTTTAAACACGTTTGATCGGCTGAATGGACTTGGATTAAATTTGGCAAACAGAGGGTTCATGTCTTTCGTTAGGACAAAGGATACCTTATAGTTCTGTAAAATAATTATTCTACACTAAAAATAAATAAATACTATTCTATATAGATAATTATGTATTATATGTATGAGTATTATATTATGACAAATATATTTATTGTGGTAAGTATTAGCAGTAATAATGATAATTATGTCTTGAGTTTTTAGTTCAGTCTTCTTTTCTGTGCATCTATTATGAAAATTTGTTATTGATTATTTGGTCGACTGGTAGAGAATGCCATTAGGCATATAGATCCGTCATTTGTACTTAATTTCTGTGCAAAGATAAAATAATTTAAAAAATCTTTCATACTGCGTACTTTCATGAATAAATGCATGAATCGTACAATTTTGTATTTATCGGAAATCTTGTTTCCTTTATCCGGTACAATGATCGCAGCGCAGCGCAATTTGAATAAAACATGGCAACACCCGAACTATATCCCCATTATTGCAGCCGTAGTTCTGTCGTTACCGATCGCGAGGGGGGGCAAGGTTTAGCGATGGCGTGGACATGGCGTAGAGATTTGGTTTTAAATTATATGTTGTACTATCTTCTGTCCGCGACTTCGTCCGCGTAGAATTCGGTTATATTACCTCGGGAATTTGTATTTTTTCCGGGATGAAAAGTAGCCTATTTGTTAATCCAGGGTATAGAAATAGAATAGAAATAATTTATTCAAATGTGTGTATGACAAATTTGAAAAAAACTGAGTGCAAATAGAACAAAACATTCAATATGGCGTTGAAAAGGGCCCTAGCAAGCCGCGGCGCTGGTTTCCAGAGGGACCCTGACTTCAAAACTAACTTGCCCATCCTAGTTTTCATCCAAATCCATCCAACCGTTGCAGCCGTCCACCGTAAAGGAGTAACAAACTAACACACACACAAACTTTCGCATTTATAATATTAGTAGGATTTTCTTGGAATACATTTTTTCTTAAAGTAAAAGGAGTAATATGAAAAAACAAACAAGGAAAATATTACAGATACAAACATAAATTGAAACTTAGAATCTAAAAATATACATATAGTATATTTATCATAATAATATGGTAATGGGATCCAGTCTCAGCATGTACCAGGCGGCCAGGCTTGCCCGGCGCTGATTTTCAGTTTGCCATGAGGGCTTATTGTCTAACGCACTCGCAATCGCAACCGGCTTCAAATTGAAGCAATTGTTTTCATTTTGTATGCACACAAGCCTTCGATTTTCAAAATGAAAACGATCGTGATTGCGAGTGCGTTAGACGACAAGCCCTCGGGTCCCTTTTTTGAAGGTAGGTGATTTTTATATATTGGTTAAACAATTTCAAGCTCTAAATTTCAAGAAAACTCATCAAAAACAGGAGTAATGTACTATCAGACCATTGGAACCTTGACCCACCATAGAACTGTGTCACAGAGACGTTATGATTCAAGTTATAAGAAGTGTCAAACAAATTGTTTTATAATGTCACTGTGACACCGTTCCATGGTGGGTCAGGGTTCCATTGGGCTGATAGTACTACCAGTTTCTTTAAATTATCGGAAATGAGTCTTCGTATTTCTATAAAACACGAGTGACAAATATATTGTCAGTTACGAGTGCAAGTGTGATAGCGATAGCCAGCCGATCGCTATTTAAGACGCTGGGAGTACAGTCGACCACAAAGAGATGTCCACTTTTAAACGTTATTACGATGCAGTAAGGAGAAGAGAGTGTACTGTTGGTTTAGATTCTTGGCTGCAGTTAGCGACGAAATGACTGCGTCTGTCTATAAGAGAATAACAACAGGGATAGATATCTGACTAAGAGGTACATTTGCATGTTTTTGACAACATGACATGCAATAAAAAAAGGTATTTAAGAACAAACAACTTAAATGACATGTTTTACCTTAACCTTAAAGACTTAAAAAACTAAGTAAACGCTTATTATTATATGCTAAAAATTTAAAAGTTTTAGACCAGTAAATTTAAATTTTATTATAAAACAGTCGAAACCAAATCCTTGCATTTCTTTACTGAAATTTGTACGCGCGCATTGTGTGGACTATAAAGAACCTCCCATCCACGCACGCCTCATAAAAAACCTAAACAAAAGTGCGTACCGATTCAAAATTGGAACACACCGGGACTGGGAACCGGCTCACGCACGGTCCCGTTGCAGCGGGACTACGCACCGTGCGTAACCGGGAGAAAGCATTTCGCCGCGCTACGCGCTACGGCCGCTACGACGTAGCTGATAAGGTTGAATTTCGAAATAACTCAATTTTCAAAGGTTTTTAAAAGGATGCTTGTTTATTGTTTAATGATTGTTTCGTTTAGTTACCGGTACTTAAATATAGATGGCGCTGTAACGCTTTAATTACGATTCGTATTTATAAAGTTACTTGTACTAGTTTAAAATAATGCTTAGTGTAGGTACATGAATATAAGTCTATTTTACAAGTTGTAATTATGAACCCCCATCGCATCAGGTTTAATTAACATCAAAGGTTCAGAGTTAAATGTATCGTGCGCTAATTATTAGCGAAGGGATGCGCCCGGCGCTGGACCGAAATAACTCGGTAAAAATAATAAACCACTTGCACTAATGACAGCTCGTGCGTCCTTCTCTGACTTGTAATTAAAGAAGGAGACAAAGTTGCCGGCTTACATTATTCATTAGCGCAAAAGGAGCAAAAATTGTATAAGCAAAATTAAATTACTTTAACGCGATCAAATCCAATTTTAGTTGTGATCGATTTACGTAGTATCCATTACTGGGTTTGTATAAATAATCCGGGTGTAACTCCGTGTCTAAGCAGTATTGTACACAAGATTTATGGAAGGGTTGTATTAGAAATACATGATTGGGTGTCGTGGTGCGGGGAGGTTATTTCGAGTGCGGACCGCTCAGCCGAATTAGAAGTTATTTATTCAAGTAAGTGTAAGGACGAAAGGATACAGTTTTGTATTTATTTTGGAGCAGATTTAATTTCAGTTTACTTGGCGGCGGTGTTTTGGTTGGAGCGCTGAGGGGCTTTAATCTGGAATGATACCTAACTTAGTATAAATATAGGAGTCTGTAAGCAATACGGTAGATAGATAGTTGTACGATATTGCAATGACTTCTACATGGAGTTATTGAGAAAATATAATGACGCCATCCTGTTTTTTTCAGGATATTACTTTTGAAATTTGAATTTGAATTTGAATTGTACTGTAATTTTATGGAGTCTCAGAGCTGAAGTATTGTAACGTTAGTGTAATCTGTAGTAATCGAAAACCCGGTTTGATTGTCCTAAAAAAAAAGATGACGACTTGCCTCAAAAACTGTGCCTACATATTTTTTTTACAAAAATATTTATTTTATTTTCCGAAAACTATATAAAGGGTAAAAGGAAAGAACATGCCTGCTCATATAATAAAATAATAAGATTTTAATCTCAAAATCTAGAGTTCATAATAAACAATACATATCACTCACGTATATTTTACTTTTTACTATATAAAAATCTGTTTTTAAAAATAACGTGTGAAGTTACATGGTTCCTAACTTAAAATAGCGATATCTCAAAAAGTCATGGCTTCATATAACTACTCGGAGGTTTCTCGACAGCAGAGAGAAGAAGTCACGGGGAGCCATTCTTCTACATTTTGACACTGTATACACTGTAGCAGACGTCATGTTTGCCCATCATTAAAAAAAAAAATGCGGATTGTCTCCTGTCACCTGTCATAGTCAAGACGGTGAAATAGGGGACAGAACTAAGGCTCTATTCTACTAGGTATAACAATATTGGCTTTGACAAATACTTATCATCGTATTGTCAAAGTTATGATAGCTCTGATTTATTTGACAGAGTGGCGGTAGAGTCGAGTTAAAAACATACGATAATATGTTAAAAGTAATATGGTTTTACTTAATAAAATGAAGTCTTAGGGTCTCTATACCATTATCTGTATGCTTATCTTGTTTGGACATCGCATTGTTGAGGATATGGCAGGTATTATTTACTTACGATTACGACATTTAGAGATTTTAGAGCTACTAAACATTTACGATATGAATACCATACAGAAGCTAGATGAGGTTAAAGAAATCAGAAATAGACGCCCTTCCACTAAATTATTTCTCTGTTTTACCCACGTATAACGTGGATTCTCTCTTTCAAACTTAATAACTTACTTAATACATTCCCTGGTATACTCGTACGAGTACATACAGACCTACACGTAACTGTTTCGGCTAGCAAGTTGCCCAACGTCCAATAAAAGCGTCATTGTCCAAAAAACTTGGACAGCGACATTGACACTCGATCGATTTGGGCAGCCATAAACTTTATACGGGTCAACGACCTGCGCCGACGCACCTCAAATCCAATTCAGTGCCACATTTAACACATTGTCATATAAAATTGACACTATATAGAGATCCCGGCACTTTATGACCAAATACATTGAACGCCAGACCCTCTGATTCCCATAGTAAATTGGCTCCATATTGAGTATTTGGTTTTGTAAGTGTTAACTTCGCGCATTCTGTTTTATCTCGGCAATTAGCTCTCGACACCCGCACTACTTAAATATTGGTCTTACTGAATTTTAGTTTTAGGCTGGGGTTCCGTCCGTTATAATCAACTTAAGGTTTGATTTGAGATGATTGCAGTCAAACTGTTCTAACAGTTTTGCAGGGCGTTTAATATTATTGTACCATGTTGTTTGTTTTAAATAAATAAATAAATAAATAATAATAATGATGCCTTTTAATTCAGACATCAGGTCTTGATTTCCTTTACTTACATAAGTTATGTAACTACATTCATTATATTTTATTTAAACTTTTTTGGACAATACAACTAAATTTCAAAAGTGCAAATGGCGGACTTAATGCCTAAAGGCATTCTCTACCAGTCTATAATATGGTTAGCAGAGAATAACCGGTGCAATTTGAGGACTAGACAGTGTGTTGAAAACTTAGTTAAATACTTTATTAATATTTAAAATACATAAATTAATAATTATAATACATAAAAAATACTTAAAAATAAAGTATGAAAATAGTGTGCATGGAGATGAATTGGACATAAACATAGTATAGTATAATATAATATGTTTTAAGTCTGTTATACTTTTGTATACTTATGGTGAAAATCTTTATGGAAGGCCTCCAGCTCTGAAAGTATTTTGTAGTTGAAGGCAGACATTGTGGTGATAATTATTTATTCATTTCTCATTCTAGTAAAATATAATATAAAAAAATACATCTTATTGCGGCAGACGCCTTTTTAGGTTACTACAACCTCATCCAATTATGTCTAGCGTTGACCTTAATTAGGTCTCAAAAGCATTACTTCAAAGCATCTCCGCCACGCGTCCAGAATTCCAATTGCCCCAAAACGAAGCGCGCATTTCCCAACTCCGGCGCACGGAGCGCTCCTACATGCGCGCGCATATGGACATTACACGTTACTAGCATTATTTATAGGCAGTAAATCTCGCCCGACTCATTAGCCTGTGTGTGGGCACCTTTATAGCACGACTTAAAACTTAAAAGGTGTTTACTTTTTGTTCGGCCGCTCTTGGGTTGTAGTGAGTGACAATTGTTTTTATTTTGTGTCGTGTTTTGTGTTGGCGAAGGGAGCCTGATCATGATCATTATGCAAAAATAGAGTCTTTGTTTACAACTCCAAATGTTTTGACATCTCTTCTCTATAATCTTTCTCCGCTTCTTTATATCTTATTGACCCATGGATTTATTTTGATATTTATCTCAATGGCGGAGACTGGATTGCTTACTTAACTATTTAAAAAAAAACAACTCGTATAACTGTGGCTCTATTCTACTGGGTAAATTTATATTGTTTTTGATACATTATTGTACCTATTGTCAACGTTATTATAACTTAATAGTAATGGCGGCCGAGTTAAAACAATACCTTATCATATCAAAAGCAATTATGATTTTACGGAATAGAAAAGAGCCTGACATAGTATATAAAATATGATAACTGATCGTTGAAATTGATTAACTATCCCATTGATTATTAATAGGTACTTTAAATACTATTGAAGCTACAAAGCACGTTCACTGTGTAACTGAAATTAAATATTGGTCTTCATACGTGCAACCTTTTTTTTTACATGTTAGTTCACACGTGCAACTATATTAGAATGTTCTAGCTCACACGTGTATATTTTTATAACCCTTTAAGTTTGCAAGGGGTTGTGCCTCAGATGTGATGCACTCACGTGTCGTTGGTACCACAAAATGCATCATATATGGGGCATGCAGAGCTAATATGTTAAGATAAAAGACCAAATATTTCCCATGTTTAATCGTGTCTCACGGCCAGCTCCAGCAGCCTTCCCTACATCCCAATCCCCAGAAACCCAGCTAGGCATACCATTTAGAAATTACAGTAAATCAAAACAACAAAACCGAACCGCATAGCATTACTAATAACAGTAAAACATTTAAATGGCCGCCAAAAAACAATCGCGACGGCCATCTTCGAATTTAATTGACTTAGAAAAATGTCCGGAATAATGCGTATGGTCTAGCGTTTTATTGTGTCGCCGAACGGCGGCGAGTGTCGCCGAGCGCGCCCGAGCGTTTCCGCGTCGAATTGTTTCGAGAAATGCTGCGCAGGGGCTTACAGCTGGTACAGAGGTGACAAGGGGTTAATATAATAGTTTGATATTCTCATTCTTAAGTGAAATTATATTAACGCGTTAGGAAAAGCCGTATCGAGAGTGGGTTAATCACTGATAGCGGCTAAACTAATTTAATAACATAGTTTACTACATTTTGACTTTCATTAGGTCGTCGATCTAGGGCTTGTCCCCAGCGAAAACCCTTTACTAATAGTTCTAGTGCTTGATTGACTGAACCTCCCTGGTGGCCTTAATATAAGGATTTACTATTACTTTACCTAGCCAATCCCTGGAAGATTGCAAAGTCTTCATAACGGTTCTCTGTCGTTTGCCCGAAAGTCATTTGCCATAATTGTATCACTTGTCATAATATTCATTTGCCATAAAGGCTTTTTCTCTGAAACCATAAACTATTCAGAATTGTTATAAAAGTAACCTAACCTAACCTATTAGGCTCTATACGATGGAATGTAAAAAATACCTGAAAGGCTAACAGTTTCAGAAAAAATGCCTTTACGGCAAATGAAAATTATGGCAAGTGATACAATTATGGCAAATGACTTTCGGGCAAACACAGTGATCCCCTTCATAACCTTTCCTGTCTCCATTATAAAGTGTCTGCAGGTAAGAAGGAGGCCGAAGCCAAGGCCATGGCTAATTACCCGCCTTTATCAAGTCTTCTTCTTCTTAAAAATCTAGTTGGACAGTTCTGTCGCCCGGCCTGTTCCGCTCTGGGTTTTATTCGTCCGAGGGCATGAGAAACGCTTACCTCTGCGGGTGAATTCAAGGTAGAGAAGAGCAATCTGGCCTTAAAAACATGGCTAGTGCAAAGAGTTGTTTCAAGAAGAAGACGATCGGTTCCATTTCCGCAATATTTATACAACATTTCAGATGATCAAGCCTTTGGGTGTGTGCTCAAAATAACCACAAGTTATTTCAACAGGATAACTAAGAGTCTTGTAATGGGAAAGTTATTAAAAAATATAGCATTAGACACTAAGCGCCTCTATGCATTCCAAAGCATCGCTTCCCAAAAACAATAGCAAACTTTTTACCAAAGCCTAACAGGGCGGAATGTAGGGGGCACCGCATAATGAGCCTGCAAATTTATTACATAGCAGTACCTTTCCGAGAAGCGCAGAATAATTCGTCGCCAAAGAATGAGGTATGCGCCCGCGCACGGTTATGTGCCGTGCCTCTTACGTAATAGAAAAAGAGCCGCGAGATCAGAGATAAGTGAAGGATTTTTATGGGGTCATTATCGGGGGGAATAAGCAAGCAATTGAAGACGTTAAAGTTAGGTTATTTTTGGATGTATTGAATTCTTGTGTGGTTTCTGGTTAGGTTATGTGATTTTAATTGTAGTTACTATGTTAATAAAGGAATCGATTGTCAATATAAAATGTATTAAGTACCAAAGCTCAAATAACTCAAATGTAATCACAGCTGCATTGAAAACAGAATGATATTCCTAGAATGTTTGTTTGTTAATTTGGATCCTAGGTAATATTATAGGTATCTATAGACGTCGGAGTGTGTTTCTTTGTTTATCTTGCTTCAGATTATAACGGGACATCATTCGAACAACGTTATTTTTTGTATAGCCAAAGAGCATAATTATTTAGTTTTTAACCAGATTTTTTTGAGATCTTTCGCAGTGGCAGTGATGAAATATCTATAATGCATACACAATATCAATCATTGCATGTTTGCCCTTAGTCATCAAACATAACTTTCAAGCTTCATTCACCGAATTGAGAAACTCATTGACTCGCTCCATTCACCAATCAATGACCGGATGATCGCGATCCATGCGCGTGATGCGCGCGCGATGTTTTCATATCAGTGGGTCACGCGCCGGCGCGCCACGCCCACCCGCCCCTCCAAGCATGCCCGTAATCTTAACGCATTAGTAAGGGCACTTGTCTTGGTACTCTGCTAAGCCAATAATATAAAGAAGAAGTAGGATGTTGTCCTATGTCTTTATTTTGTGTTTAAAGGACAGCTGCGGATTGGTGTTTTTTTTTAAGACTGTTCCGGGCGCGAATGATATCTTTCTCATATGATGGAAAGTTTATGATCAAGTCTAGAAGGGAAGTCGCTGGTTCAGTATATGCCGATTCACTCTTGATTTATTACTCTGTCACTCTAATGACATTTAAAACAGGTCGGAAAAGAATAAAGGTCATTATTTTTTGTCAACAAACATTCGAATAGGAGACGACCTTCACCCAGCTGTTTATTCGATAAAAAGTATTCATATCAAATTTAATATGGTAAGTAATATATGGAGAATAGGTTGGCTGAAAAATTTCAGTCCAGTACTTATATTATTAAAAAAAATATTAAAAAGGAACTTTAAAAAAAATGCAATTGTTTGTTTAATAGACAAATTACATACTAATCGGCTTCGGCCATTTACAAAGCAGAGACAGCCAACTAAACGAGCTGTGGTTACTAAATAAATGACATTACTCTAGCCATCTGTTTATCTAGTATTCAATTAGAGGGAGATTAGAGATCATGGGTGCTATCGCTATCCGATTGTTTATGATCACAGTATTCACAGTATGAGGTACTTGTATGAGTGCAAATTGATTTATTATAATACCGTTACAAACTATATGGCTTTTTGAGGTGATGTTGTTTAACAATCTAGTTTTAAAAAAGCTTTTCCATATGGGTACTAAACAAATTTTAGAAAGCGATGAGGATAACTCAAATTTAAATCACATAAAATGTTCTTTTCCGTCTATGAGTAACTTCTAACCTCAAAAACAATTAATATTACCCAAAGTTGTGTTTCTTAGAATATAAAATCTAGTTTGGCCATGGCCATATATCGACGGATGAATGTATTGGTTTGGTAATTACAGGATTTGCGTAGAGAGGAATGTTAATAGCGTTGCCCCGGAAAGGTGACGCTTGCGAGCAAGGCGTTGGTGCGAGAATAATGCTGCTTTCGATTTGTGTTGAACTCAGGTTTTAATTTTTACTATATCGAATTTATAGTAAACCACTTTGTAAACTAGTTTTTTCTTGGGATCAAAGGTCTCATACATATTCGTTTGGCTTAAAAGTATCAAACATAAGACTTCCTGAATTGCATAGGTAGAATGTTGTTTAAGGGGAAGTTCAAGCAAGTAGGGTAATGTTTTTTATAAAAAACCTACTAGCTTTTGCGCGCGATTTCGTCCACGTAGAAGTCGTTATCGCTATTCCCTTGGAAACTGTTTAATTTCCCAGGGCAAAAAGTGACATATTTGCTATTTCAGACTATAATCCATCTCTTTGCCAAATTTCATCCAGATCCGTTCAGCCATTCTGATGTGATCGAGTAGCAATCATCAAAAATTTACAATTATGAGTATTATTGAGTAAGATAAGATTTCCCGAATTGCCTTTAAGAAAAACAGTAATTGAAAGGTTTATAGAACGTAATTTAAGAGGAAGTTCAGGATGTTAGGGTAACGTTATTTCATAAAGTATCTAACCTAGTGCTCAAGTGGTACCGTCTGCCTCTCCCTGACCTTGCTTTATGTGAGAGTAAATCAAAATTTCAACAAATTAATGACAAGGGTAGTTACCATTTTTGTAGATCAAATTTATCATACTTTTTATATCTACCAAGATCTACAACTACGAAATTGGCTTGGTGACTCACCGTAAAGAAACGATACTTTTTAACCTTGTACAATTAAATATATTATCTGTGTACGTCTCTAGTCTCTGGTAATAAAAGGTATGGATACCGCGTGGGCGGTAAACGGTCGTATGTTTGGACGCCATTCGACGCGCGAATTTTATAATTGTCATACAAAAGCTGTCTTTAATTGTAAGGTTCATGTTTCACTGCTTGCTATCAAATATAATATACAATAATTATACGTTGCTCAATATAAATAGTATTTTGTAGGTACAATCAATGACGTAGCAATTGATTTACCATTACGTAAATGGTATAATTGTTTATCTTTTTTGAGGTTTTGTGCTTAAAGGTCGCAAATACTCGTATTTTTGTATACTTAAATACCTATAATTCAAGAGGAAAAAGAGGTTTTTATTTTAGAATGTGTTATTATGACGGATTTACCAACAAACAAAAATGAGTTACAGAAAGTAAAATAATAAACTCCCATACAAAATGTTTTTTTCAGTGTATTTTTATTTTTGGTTTATTTTAATAACGGTAAAACATACAAGCGTCAAATTTGGTATGCCTATAGTCCAAACCCTGAAACCCTCGGTGCGCGAGTCCGACTCGCACTTGACCGATTTTTTTAAGTCGACTTGTTAATATCGATCCGTTTTCACTAGTGGGCCTAGTATGGTTGCGTTTATATTGCGTGTCAAATGTGGATAAAACACCTGTCACATTCTGTCACTTACATAAGCGCGACAGTGACGAATTCTTTATCCACATTTTGTCACGCGATAAAGGCATCCATACTAGGCCCGCTGGGCAACAGCTGGAGAAATTGGAGGGTACACTCACGCGCGCACGTACATCTTAACAACAACAATTGGTTAAAAATAGAACAAACTCATAATTTGCTGCCATAACCATAATATTCTTCCCCTGGCATAGTGAGAAAGTGAACCATATAGTGATCGATTATTATTACGGCGGATTACGAGTGAATTTGTAATGTTTATGCGATCCTTACTAAGTGCTCGGCCGTAACGACCTGTACCACCTACCCGCCACGAAACGGAAAACTATACATTTAAAACGGTTTGTGTATGATTTGAGATAAATATAATTAGCCATTTGCACAATCATGGTTAAATGCGGTGCATGCAAGAAATATATGATGCAATCGGAAGGCGTCACGTGTAGTTCGCCGGCATGCAAAATAAAGGTTTATCACCGGGAGTGTGTCGGAATTGCTTCGCAGTCGAAAGTAAGTTCGTCTTGGATATGCCCAGCTTGCAAAGCTACCATACCTCGAGATAATAACTCCAACACACCGTGCAAGGGAGCGGGCGAGGAGCCAGCGTTACAAATTGTAAACAAAAATCAGCTGGCTAGTGGTGAAATGTCCGGAAATGAAATTGAGACACGTCTAGGGACGTTGTTATCAGAGTTACGGTTATTTCGAGACCAAATGGATTCCTTCAGAACAGAATTTACACAATTTCGCGAAGAAATGAATGGGATTCGAGCAGACATTGCAACCTGTAAAAACAGTATGGTGATTATAACGAAACGCGTTGATGAATTTGAGAATCGCCTGATGGACATTGAAGGCAAACATGACTGCAGCTCCAACAATGTTACACAAATATCTATGAGGTTGGACAATGTTGAGAAGCGTTTTGAGGATATAGATGAGGGGGTGAAGCAGCAGCAGCAGCAGCAGCTTGATTGCGACAAGGCCAGTAATAGCGTACAACAACTTCACTCGAGTATTGAACAACTTAAGGCTGAGTTAAACGAAAGAGAGCAGGAATCATTTAGCAACGATATAGAGATAACGGGACTTCCAGAACAAGATAGGGAAAATACTATGCACCTTGTAAGATTAGTCGCAGCTAAAATAGGAGTTGACATCGATGACCGTGATGTGGTAGAAGCGTGGAGAGCCGGGCCTCGGCGCATTAACGCAGCGGCCCCCGCGATGGAGCTGCCGGCGCCGCGCGCGCGCCCTTTGGTGGTACGCTGCGCGCGCCGCTGTGTCCGGGATGCGCTCCTGCGCGCTGCACGGGTACGTCGCACGCTCAAATCGACCGATTTGGATCTTCCAGGTACACCCATCTCTATCTATATCAATGAAAGACTCACCCGGATGAACAGACGTCTATTTGGTAAAACCAAAGAACTGGCCAAGCGCCTACAATGGAATTTTATTTGGACGCATAACGGTCGCGTCCTGGTACGCAGGGCTGCAGGACAAAGTGCATATCGTGTAACAAGCGAGGCTGACTTAAATAGTGTCTTTTCAGTCACTGCATTTCGTGACGGGAGTGACTAAATTAATTGTATGGTTTTCTTATGACTCATGTGAGACTGGTATTTTTGGTTTTGTTATCTTGCATAGCGTTAACATTGTATTAATATATAGGAAGGGTTCGGGTGTTTATAGTCTGTTAAAGTGTTTTTTGTGTTTTTCTGTCATTACAATTGAGCAGATAGAGCATTCTGTAGGACCTAAGTGGCTTGTCACATCCATGAATACATTTACGTTTATGTTCGATGAAAGGTAAGCGTAAGAAGTCAGTTGGATTGAAGTTAGGATTATTAAATGTACGTTCTCTAAATACCGGGCGCGATGAACTAGTAGTATCAGTATTCGAAAATGAACCCGATGTACTCGCGCTAAATGAAACGTGGTTAAGAGAAAGCGAAGACTTTTCTAAAAACGCTTTCTACAGATTAAAAGTTCTTTATAACTTACGGGAATATTTGTCAGAAAGGGTCCGAAAGTTGCTAGTTGAGGCTTTGGTGCTTTCGCATTTTAACTACTGCGACACGGTGTACGGACCTAGGATACATGCAAAAACAGCACGGGCTATACAACGAGTGCAAAACGCATGTACTCGTTTTTGCTATCACGTCCCAAAGCGAGCGCACATTACCCCCTTTCTAAATGAAAATGGTTCACTTAAAATGGCAGCGCGAAGAGACCTTCATTTAATGTTGCAAGTGTACAAAGTGGTTCAAACGCGAAGACCCCAGTACTTATTTGATAAATTTATTTGGCCTAGTAATAAAACTGAAAGAGATCGAGGCGTAAGAAGCATGCACGCCAATAAAGTCATTGTGCCTAAACACAAATATATGGGTTTTAGAGGTAGCTTCCGATATCGAGCATCAAAAATATGGAACGACCTTCCGCCCCCACTACGCACTAAAATGTCAATACCAACATTCAAACTTAAAATTCGGAGAACTCTATTCGAAAAACAGCTAAGAGACGGCTGAGGAAGAAAGTCATGCGTGTGTGTTGCGTTTTTTTTTTTTTGTTGTTGTTGTTTTATTTTTTTCTTTTTAAGTATTTATTGTTAAAAATGTTCATCAAAAATAATCCTACAAAAGGTAAAATTAAAATTAAAATTAAATTCTGGTTTTTAGGAATGCTCCGTCTGATTATTTGAACTAAAACATCTTTTTGTATTAAGTTTTTGTGTTAGTAGTACTCCGTTTTGTACTTAAAAGTCGCCGACTGAATGTGGGTCTCGTAGTATATCTTTGTTCTGTGTTAAGTTTTTTTTTTTTTTAATAATATGTGTTACGTCGTGATATATGTGGTGTGCCCTTAAGGCTTATTCACACATTGAGAGACAGGTACAGGCTGAAAAACAGCGCTGTGCAGACCTGTCTCACAGCATATGCTGAGTTCTGAACCTTTTGCCGTAACTTTGGTAGACATTGTTAAGACTGCTGTAGTTTTTGTAGTTCTTGCTATCTATTTTAAGGAATAATATGTAAAACTACTGTACTGAGAGGGCAATAAATCTTTTTCTATTTCTATTTCTATTTCTATATCATAGCACTGTCTAGTTGCACCTTGCTAGCTTACCCAGTGTGCGACGCCTTTATGTCCGTCACTGCGGCGATCGCGTGATGACCATGATTCGATGATTCAGTACAGCTTGGACAACGCGTGCCGTACTAGTCAATTAAATCACGGACTTCACACCTCAACCACATAACACCACATACACTACAGTACATCTTGAACCGTGTCACGCATGAACAGAGTTCAAAGTTGATGTTTATTTGGTAGTGACTTATGATGGTATAGTTGTAGTTATATGTATGACCCGTGGCAATAATTATACAAGTTTTACAATTACTTTGTTCGTTTTAACCGTGACGTTTGTTATTTGTTTACGGTACTAGCGTCGGCCTTGATTAGTTGAGCAATTGACAACATTCAATTATACTATACCTAAACATCAATACATCTAAACATAGTAATTGCTAAAGGCGTTAGAGTGTGGTCAGATGATTTTGAGCATGTTATATGCCCTAACTTATTTAATGGTAAGTAAACGAAGTAATTTAATGCACAATATTACAATATTAAATGCCGAAGAAGGATACGTTTGTCAAAGATATATTTTAAGTGTAATTATTTGAAAAAGATAACTTAACCTAGTATTTTTAGAATTAATTCTAAAACGACTAAAGTGTAATATGACAAATATTATATTTAAAATGTAATGCTAAGGTCAATTAACAGCTGTAGCTTATTTCACAAAATAATATAAAACAAGGCATACGAGTAGGTACTCGTATTTTTCGCTAAGAAATATACATACATATACATGGATGACTTTAAGCTGAAGTGACGAATTCGTTTTGTTTTACGGATATCGCAGAGTAATTATTAAGAGGTTAAGGGCTTATTTTTCAATCCCCAGATAAAACTATCCGTCAGTTAAATGTATTACTATCCTTTTCTGAAGTCATATGAAAGAAAAGGACGGAGCTAAAATTTACCTTCCGGATAGCTTTATCTGGGGATTGAAAAATCAGCCCTAAGTCAATCAAGTACAAGTTAAGCTTATAATTAATGTTAGTAGGTATAATGTATTGTTTTGCCTGGATGTTTTTTTAAGTATCGAGCTAAAAGCGCATTTTTATTTAATTCAAGTGTAGTTTACCTAAGTAAATATTACATAACATATAAGATATTTAATAATCTTAATACGAAATAAAATTTTAGTTTATCCCACACATTTTGAACTGTCAGGCAGCCTGACAGTCTTGGGAGTTCAGGTGGAGTAGTCAGTCAGTGGTATCCATAAGCTACTTATTAAGTTACCATTCTAATCACGAAGACAGATTTTAAGTAATGATGAACTGTTATTGTATTAAAATAAAGTGTATGCATATGCATTAAATAGGTAATAAATCGTTTTAAGTTCAGTTTACCCTTACACATTTTTTACCTAAGTTCATACTTACCTAACAACCAAGTCATTGACATCAATGATGGAGCTCACTACCTGTTCAACTATAGAACCAGTTAAGTTTCGTGCATCCCAACAGGGTTACCCGACATCCGAATCACAACGATGCATCAGTAAAATTTACTATGGTCGCAACCTTCAGGCTTGCTGCTGAAGCCTTGTCGTGTACAAGTTACCCGCCGCTGTTACTAGGGAATGCAATTTAACCGGTTATTAACCGTTTTTGTATGAAAATAACCGGTTTAAACCGGTTATAACCGGTTATTTGCATTCTCTAGCTGTTACCCGGCTAGTTACCTGGTGGCGGTGTGAGCGATGGTGGCGCGGGGGGTCGCGGAGCTCCTGCGGGCGCGCCGCGCTCATCCCTCAGCGCCGCCGCCGCATCCCGCCGCGGCCCGTGCCGCGCTGCCGGAAGGTAAACTCTACTTAACTGCTTGGGTAAATGTTACTTAACTACAGGGTGACTTCAAATTGGTAATACACATTTGATTGTGGCTCAGTTAGTGACGAATAGTGTATTACGTTAACTCAGTAGTTTAAATTAGCCTTCTTTAACTGTCGTTAATTTTCTAATAAAACTAATCAAAGTCGAAAAGTGTGGTGGAACTGTCATAGCTGTATCAATCTAATTTAAACATAGTAGTAGGGTAACCACATTAAACGAAACAAAATGGGATAAAATCAAACTCTGAAAAATAAACTTTTAATTAAAGCATGAGACTTAGGTAAGGGGTTTGGTTTAGGGTTATGTGTGTAAAAAACGTTGATTTTGTATATTCAATTAGAAGTCACCCGGTAGATTTATTTTGCAGAGAATTCTTAAAAATATTTTAAAACGTTAAGAATGTTCTCTTTCCGTAAAAAAAAATAATGTTAGAAGTTACCGAGAGTTTTTAATGGAATACTTTAACAATTTGAGAAGTTTTTAGTCGGTACAGTGGTAGTTTGAACTGGGTTGTATTTTGAAACTGATTCATCAAACTGTAGAATATGGGAGGGCACGCAGTAAGCAGGAAACTGTTTTCATCCGTCATGTGTACCTTACATTACTGTGTATAGTATAGTGCAATTGAGTTGAAACAAATAAATCGGACAGAGACATCTTATGCTTTTTAGTTACCCATTTCTTTTAAATATTTTTATGCGGAATTAAACAGATAATGTAACACACTTATATAAGCGGCCGAATATTATAAAAAACCTGCTAGTATTTTTTTTGCAAACTTGATAAATAATATTTATAACCACTCAGTCACTCAAGATACTTGTGTGTTTATGCAAAAATTAACCCAAATCCTCCGATATCAATAATTAACATCGTCAATATAAATACATTAAGGCCAAGCATTACCCATTACTATAATTCGGCACTTAACAAATATATAAATTAAACTTTCACGTGCGATATCGAGAAAGTGTTCAATAAAAATATAGAAAAATGTGTAATTTATATCGCAAAGTGTCACTGCTGCGGGCCGGGCGTCGAGCGGGGGGCAGAGGTTAACAGCAGAGCGTTTTGACTCCACATTCGAAAGTTGTTCGTCCGCTCCATCCGTTCGTCTAGTACATCATTAAAACCTTGCCGCATTTAGTCTACTAAGAGCTTCATATGGCAATTCAACGGCAATGTTATTATGACAAGGTAAGAACGATCAGTTCTTATAATGTTTAGTGTCCCGCGATCTCATAATGTGGGGTCAACAATTTCCGAGTAAAGATAAAGCTATTTCCACACTTTGTAAAACGCATTTGTATTGTAATTTGATTATTTCGGATTGTTTAGGGTCTCGTCGATTTGGATGATAACTTGGCCGTTATATTTAGATATTTAGTTAAACAGTTTAGAAGTTTAGGGACAAGTTGGAACGCTGTGGGCAGACGTTAAAATAACCTTTTGTTTATATAACATTTGAATTGAGGTTCTAATTTAGATGTTCACTTTTATTGGATTGAATTTTAATTATTTTAACATACACCATGTTAAAATAATGACTAATTTCTATATTTCTGCAAAAGAATATAAGTGTACGCGTTAAAATTGTTTTAAACGAATAGAAAATGTAAATAGATTTTTTTGTCATGCTTACCTACCCCACCATGGGATTGGTAATTAGGAAGAGAAAGAAAAAAAGACTCCACAACCTATAGTTTCAAACCCGTAGATATTTCCTATCTCAAGACTGCAATGCTAAGACTGCAAATTCGTAGCCAACCCTTTGAATTTGTATTGTTTATAACTCGGCCGCTATTACAACGTATCAAAACGTTGCCAATACGGAAACACGACAAAAAAAAAAGATTTATTGTGTACAATCTCAGCGCTGATGTTAGATATGTGATCTGTAAAATCCATAGGCATTTCCAATGTTAAGCATTGCAAATGTGTACCTAACCAACCCTAAAGACCAATTTACATTGGTTAAGGACAATGACGACGCGCTGGCCTAGTTGGTAGTGACCCTGCCTACGGAGCTAGGCGGTCCTGGGTTCAAATCCCGGTAAGGGCAGATATTTTGTGTGATGAGCGCGAATATTTGTTCCTAAGTCTTGGATGTTTTCTATGTATTTAAGTATACATTTCATTATATAATTATTTATATCGTTGTCTAGTACCCATAAAGCCTAGAGAATTTAGAGAGAGTTGAGAGCTTAGTTTGGGACTAGGTCATTTGGTGTGACATTGTCCCCTGATATTTATTATTTAATGGACAGTGGACAGTACAGTAGTGTGAACCGATCGGGCAATAGCGAGTCGAGTTGCCTTGCCAGTGGTTCCAAATAGAATAGCTTAGGTACTATTTTTTCACTCCAGTGTCCTTGGCACTGTACTTGCCCACAGAATAGAAAAAACAGTAGAAGTGTCAAGTGGGCGTGTAACGTGTGGCATAGTTATGCGGAGTTCCGCATAACCTACCATACTTTTGCCGCGATCGCTTAGTTCGATATTTCGATATTTCGATTGTCTCAAATAGGAAATAAATCCAGAAGCATGCGTTATTTGTTGCTTGTTTTTTTATTTTTATTGGTTAAGTTTTAATTAGGATAAATCTTAACTAGTTTTCTTACGATGTAAACCACCAGTTGTTTTATTACTTATATTATTATACTCGTATTCTTTTTGTACTGACGGTGTTCGTTCGTGTTGTTGTTTTGTTATGCATAGATAGATACCACAGATTGCAAGAACGCATCGCTTGGCACAGATAAGCTACACAACACAACATAAATTGTCAAGACTAATGTCAAGTAATGCAGATAGTGTTTAGTTTATCTGATGGCCACTGAGCGCTGTTAGTTGCGACAAGCATGCATGTTGTTTTTAATTTTTTAATTTTATTTCATTGTTTGTTTGAAATGTACCTTAATGTCTGTATGGCCTTCCGTGTTTTCACCGAGCGGCCCCAACGGAAGACCAGCGTTGGCTTCACAGCCAGCACATGCTGAGTTGGGACCGTTTCGCAACACTAGCACTACAGTCATCTCTTTTCCTTTTCTCTTTTTTTTTGTTATTTTTTCTTGTCTGTGTGTTATTGTTGTGAATAAATGTTTTACTTACTTACTTACTTACTTACTTACTTATTGTGCTATTTTGGAGTGTTAAAACGATAGCCGCACCAAAAACATTTTCCATGGTGGCGTGTTGTTTTTATAATAGTTTGAGTATTGGCGACAACAGGTCTGATACTAAGCGAAGCTCATGCCACTTCCACAGTCCTGGACCAATAAATCGGGCTTAAGGACTAAGGTAGAAGGCCGGTCTTCTAGTCATTTCACCAGTTGTCTTACCCCCACACCAAAACCTAACAGTGAGAACCACAGATATAAACACCTACACATAGATAACGTAAACACATCAATCTGTATGAAAACCAACCGTGTCACTTTTTGCTATCAACTGGGACACCAAGAGAAGAGAATTTTCCGTTTTCCGCGCAAAATTGATTCAAAGTCGTCGCTCCGGCTACAACAACAGGCGCGCGGAACGTCAGTAGCTACGGCTAACCCCGACGCTTGGTCGGGGTTTAAGTCCGAATTCGGACAAGCGAAGTAGATGCATTTGCGTTATCTATGTGTAATATCTGTGATGCGAGCACTGCTTAGCAACTATTAGCGATCCGGACGGACCATGAATCCATTATAGCCCGAAGGCATTCCTCCAATTGGAGCAGGTCCGTTCCCGGTCCTGAACTCCTAGTTATAGATTAAACACTCTCATCTGAATGAGGCCCTACCAGAAATAAATGAAAAATAACCCTATAGGATCCTTTAACCTACGACCAAGTAGCAGAGTTTGCATTGTTGTGTTACGGTGTGAGAATAAGGCAACCAAGAGCGTAGCGAGGTACGGGCAGGGAGCTGCCCCCGCCCCTAGAAGATGCAGGAATGCTCACAAACCGTAAAGTAATATTACGCATACAGCCTTAGGTACAGCCTTACCTTAGATATATTCCTGGGTTGTGTAGGTATACCCCTCCTTTAACAAAATCGTAGCTACGCCCTTGCAGACAACTAGTAAAATTACTAGCGTAGAGGCATTCCATTTTGGTCTTCAGGGTTGGAAACGCATATACGGCCTTAGGATCGGAGTCTTCAGATTGTTGTCTTGAGAATGCAAATGTCTATGGGTCCCAGATGACACTTACCATCATGAGGTCTGTGGGACTCGTGACGTTTGCTTTCTCCATGCAAATAAAATAAAAGTGGGAGGGATAAAGGGAGGTAACGTTATAATAGCGAATACCTATGTTTTCGCTAACGAGAAGGTTATTGACCTGAGCTAATAAAGGTTTCAAAAAGATTTAAAAGTCAATATTGTTTTACATTACTAAATATGCGCGCTATGATAAAATCCGAAGGATGAATCAACACAACATAATTATTTTCTAAAAGATACCATCTCAACATTCAAATCTTTTATACATCTGTCGCGTAGGTATCTCCGCAAAGCGCATTCAACTCTAGTTGAGATAAGAATCTATCGCCGTCCCACTCATAATGCCGAACTCGAAATTGGAATTTTCTTTCCATTTTCAAACTAGATAGGTAGTTCGATTTTCATACGCGTGCCGTCCCTCTCGTCCTCGTTGATCGCTGACCTCGAAATTGTCACATTGATAGGCCATCTCACACCCTCGCCAGTAAACAAAGGACTGTTGATTCTGGAGTTTGGATCTTTTCTGTGTTATAATAGAGTTTAATTTTAAATGAGTAGAGGTCGTGCTAAAGTGGTGGGTGATAGCGCTACTGCAGCGCCGCGCGCAGACTTTAGTAAAAATTGGTCAAGGTCACCGACCGTTTTGTCCAAAACTTAGTGTTTTTAATAACCAATTTAAGTTTGTTTGGAAACTTTAGTTAGACATATCGACCTACGTTTTTGTTTCCCCATGTTAGAATAGGAAATACTATTAAAAAATAACAAATAAGTAATAGTTACTTTTAGTAAAATTTCATACACTGTTAAAGTTACGTCTAAACTAATTTCCTAACTAATCTTGTAATTCAAATTAATAAACAAACAACTGTTCCACAGGCACGCGATAAAACAACAAATAAAACTTTCCCAACGTAGGTACACTACGATCTACATTAAATTACCACGAACGACATGCAAGTGCCTGAACTAATGCCTATTTTAGTACCTAGATTATTAACACCTGTTAAGCAGAGCCCATTAGTCACATGAACCATTAAAATATAAGAAAAACACATGACGCAAAGTGCCCGCAGCGCGCATGCGCCGAGGAACCTCCCTGTAATTCTATTAGACCCTTTTCTTTACTTTACAGCCTTTCTAGGGTATGAAACTAGATCAATCCCAATAAAAACCGAGCTAAACAACCAACAAATACATCAAACATCCTTCAAAACCACGAAACAACTCGAGAATATGTAACTAATTTGACAGATGCCACACCGCACCAAAATTTATTGATATTTCGTTTTACCAGAATAAAACAACCTGTATAAAAGATGCAGCACGGCAAATCCAACCTTTACAAACCACTAGAGCCCATCAAAATAGTCTAAAGAAACCAAAATCATACAAAAACCAAAGGAAAACTACTCTAAACACCACTCGCTAATACTTACACTATACACAAAAATCCACGTTAATAAGTCACGTACAATTAGCCACTGGAACTATCACCGCACTGGAGTCATCACAGCATCGCCGGGGATGCACTTTCCTACTGGATTTCACAGGTTTCAGCTAGGGCTGAAGGCTGCAGGTCCGTACCGCGGTGACATCTGTCATTCGAGCGCGCGCTCGGGTTTGCTCGGCGGCGCTCGTGCTAGTTCGCCCGCGCTCGGGAGCACGGTCGGGTATTGATCGGGAGCCGTCGGCGCCCGGCCGCCGGCCGCCCAGTGGCGCCCCCGCCGGCACTAATGAGACCTGATGGCTGTCCATTATTTAGCAGCCTCCATCCAAGAGTGTGGTTCGCGAATTAATGCCGATTTTATTGATTTATTGCCAGCCAAATTAAAGATTGATTGGGGGAAGTTCTGAGATGATTTGGCATGCGGCGACCATTAACACGCACGTGGAGTTGTGACAGCTAGAGCCGTCTCGTCCGGGAAGTACGAGTCAGTTGAATAATATAACTTTGTTATAAACAAGTATTTGATTGAGTTCCAAAATCCAATAACGAATAAGATTGTCGCATTTGAAGTTCTGTCGGTTTGCATAATAGAAACCATTTGTTTTGATAGAATCGTTGGAATAATTGATGTTCTAATCGTGTTACAATGGCACTCGAGGAAGGAAATTGGCCGTTGAATTGTATTAATCTTATTTTTTTAAGATAATTTATCACACTAATCACAATAATATTATTAATGTGAAAGTTTGTGTAAGACCGCTAAAACGTCTAGGCGGATTTGGATAAAATTTGGCACGTAGACAGCTTATATCCGGAATAAATACTCTACCTAGCTACCTATCCCGTGGGATGGTCAATGCGGACGAAGTCACGGTTAGAAGCCAGTTGTATTTTAATTCCCAATATGTCCAGTGTAAAGTATGATCGTTTATGCATTTAGTATTTTAGTGAGTGTTAAGCGGTATTCATGATCACTTCCCATCTGGGATTTTATATCTACTTTAATGTAGCTGTACGTAATTTTAACAACAATCATGACATAGGAGAAAGATTGACTTAACCTAGAATTATATGCCGGGCTTTTTATGCTAGAAGAGATACACGAGCCATGGAGCCTTTTGAGGAAATAGAAGGCTCGTCTCTTGAAGGTTCCTAAGGTCATAGCGCCATCAGGCAGGAGACCCTTTTGCCCTTTATTAAGTACAAAATAAATTTCTACAACGATTTCTACGGTGCTCGGTGCTAACTCTTGTATAAATCATTTATTGAATCGCGGAGCAATACGGTCATCCAATAAAAGGTCAGCGAATGCTTAATTTAAAGCCAATGCATTTATTTACTTACTTTTTGTCTACATTCAAGAGAAATGCAAAAGTTACTATATGCAGAAGAGAATCAGATGCTGGTGAAGATCGCGGAAGCCGATGGATGCGACTAGCACAAAACCGGCCGTCGTGGAGATCCTTGGGGAAGGCCATTGTCCAACAGTGGACGTCATTCGGCTGATATGATAATGGTGATGATGATGATGATGATGATGATGGTGATGATGATGATGATGATGATGATGATGATGATGATGATGGTGATGATGGTGATGATGGTGATGATGATGATGGTGATGGTGATGGTGATGGTGATGGTGGTGATTGTGATGGTGGTGATGATGATGATGATGATGATGATGATAATGATGATGATGATGATGATGGTGATGATGATGATGATGATGATGATGGTCGCCTAATTGTAAAATGGGTCCGAGACCCACAGACGTTTGTCATCTCAGCATTGCAATTGCGCTGCCAATCTTATGAACTAAGATGGATAGCTCTATACTAATAATTTGTCTGGCTGTCTTACTTCCGGGATTACAACCAGGTGACGAGTTACTTGTCGGGGGTCAGCAAGTAAAATGGTGGCAACAATCCTGCGCAAGGCTCTAACACTACTGATCCTGTTGCAGTGTTTGACAAATAACTTGAGTTATAAGGGCAAATACAGACGCACAGCATTTGACCTGCAACCCAGCTGCAAAATGGCAGTTCGAGTGCAGTTGACGTACGTTTTGATGCAGTTAAGTCAACTGCATCAGAACTGCACTTGAACTGCCATTTTGCAGTCCGTCTGTACCGGCCCTAAACCTCGATAAAATGGCTACACGTATTTTCAGAGCTGAATATCTCTTAAACGGCCCTACCGATTTTCATGAAACTTAGCTAAGAAACATTCCAATTAAATTAGCTTTCGTTTAAAAAAAGTCGCGTCCAAATTGGTTCATCCGTTTGGGAGTTACGATGCCACAAACAGATACACTGATACAATCCTAGATACACAGACACGCATATACACAGATACACATATACATGTTACCCGTTCAACAACCCTATTTTTGAATCGGGGGTTAATTAATTTATACGTTAATTACACAAGTCGCTTTCCGCCGTCTGTCTGTCCATATTATGTAGGTATGTACGCGTAGATCTTTCAAACTACGTAACGGATTTTAATGCGGTTTTCAACGATAGATAGAGTGATTCAAAAGGAAGCTTTTTATGTGTAAAAAATACTGGATGCACGGGTGCGAGGAAGCGAAGCGACGGCGTTTCGCTAGTTAATAATAAAATTCTAATATGCGACACGGTAGACCAGCATAACGGTCACAAATTGGCGCACGTCCCAAGGGCGTGCTAGGGTCAAGTAGGCCTGGGTCGACTAGGACCTTGCTTAATAAACTTTATTGATCTAGAAATTATAGCTCTATAGTGTGTTTTCACAGAACTGACATACCTACATCTTATTATTTTAGTTTTGTACGGTGTATTAACTGTAAAAACCAAGAAGAATAATGAAACATATTTTAGAGTTGAACGATGTATTATAAAAAAGAGAGGCAAAACAAAAAATACGACAAACGAAAGTACCAATAATGGTACAATCTGACACAAACGACAGAAAGCATCAAGACTGTTCATTGAAATCAATGTTCCAGAAGGTCTTCCAAACCGCCCCGCGCCCCCTATCGGCCATCGACTCAGATCGAGTGCACTTGTTTTTCACTGTCTGCGGGGCTAATTGCGCCATTTTTCATCTCCCTCCCTCCCCCCTCGCGGCCATTTGATAGAATAGCTAGGCGCGTAAATATTAACGCCGTACTTTTGTTTTACGATACAGTTTCAGAAATACTGAAGGGTCTTTGTTTGATGATGATCTAGGTTTGATTATTGAGCTAAGTATAACGTCAAAAAGTCGTGTGATATTCACGTTTTGCTTTTGATTTTTGAAGGAATAGACTTTTCACAACACTGCTCGGAAATATGGCCATAGATGGTCTTGTTTGGGGTCACAAAACGTCACTTATAAGGACAGACCAAGAAATGCGTGTTTGCTGATTGGTCGAGAACATTGTTGTCCAACCTTAAGAACCAATGAAAATCAATCAATCAATTTTTGTGTCATAGCTCCTTAAAATGAAAAATTGAAATCGACCAATCAGAACACACCATTTTGTGTCGTAAAATATTAGGTGTATTTTTGCTAAAAGATACACAGACTAAAAACTATGTCACTGCTTTTTTTTTAAATGTAATTCAAACTTGGCCTCTAATCTCGAACCACTAGAGATGAAATTACATAGGTTATGGCGAAACAAATACTATTTTATATGGAGTTGACATCTTCATCTCGAATGTTAGTTTATTAATCTCGAGTGCCACGAGAATAGGGTTCCACTGTCCAGATTAAAAAAAAGTTATCTATGGTAAAATTGGCGGTGATACAGCTTCTACATTACCTACATGAATTAAAATTTGAGTTTTGAATATGAATTTTAATTTTATTTCCTCTCAGTAGTTGTGAAAAGCATTATGTCTGCCTCAGTAGAAAGTGCGATTTATGGACTCGTACACTAGAGGGCCTCAACTACGTTTCGGCCCTCTATATGACTCGTCCAAAAATCGCGTACTTTCTATCCTCTGCAACAATGTACTATACGGTTCTCTTTGGGTCATCTTCTTTATCTTACTTTACATACTTAGTATAAAACAAAGTGGCTTCCGCCGTCTGTACGCTTAGACCTTCTAAGCTGCCCAATGGATTTTAATGAGGTTTTCATCAATAGGTAGAGTGAATCAAGAGGAAGGTTTTCTGTATGATGAACTCTGGTTTATTGTACGGGTGTTACAGAAAGCTCACATAAACCGAAGCGAAGCGGGGAGGGTCGCTAGTAAATAATAAATTTGAATGAGACGCTCGTTTTCAGGCACGCTCGTTTGACAGTATGTGTCAGTCTGTAACTTCATAGCTCCCAAAGTGATAGACCAAATCCCACGAGGTTTTGCTAGTTAAAAGTTTATTAATCAGGGTAATTTTTAGCTAAATATGATTGATTTGGTTTAGGCCGTTCGGCTTAGAAACTAGGAGCCATAATTACGGGTCTATATTATGGTAGATCATAATTATTTTTAGTCATAAATTATCGCAAGTCATTTTTTTTAGCCACACATTAGATAAATAAGAAATTATAAAAAATGTACGGTTCCAGTGATATACAAATTATGAATGACCCTCAAGAATTATGTCGACATATGAACTAAAAAAATATGGGAAACAACGGGTTCCCCTCAAGTACATGGGTTTTTTTAATATCTTTAAAGTTACCTATCGTAAACTAGAGTGTACTGCGACCTTGTTTGACCAAACAGCTTATCGCGATTCTTGTGACAACGTTCGATGCAGCTGAAACCCTCCAATTGTCGCGCCTATAAAGATTGTCCGAACCGCGGGGTATCTCCGAATAACGGCCATTTTGCCATTTGTTTTCGCAATAACTCTAGTCATCGTCTTTGTCGATAAACATTTGCAGTGTTCCTTCAAGAGCCAGCACCATCTACATATAAACATTAACATAGCAGATTTTTGCACGGAAAAACGTTTATGAACGTAGTTTCAGTACCTGCATTGGTCTTTTTAATGAAAATGATGGTAACACATTGGTTCCTGTTGATCATATTAAACTTGCTTACAACTGTATGATTAACTCGCCAACAAATATTATCTTTTAATGATGGACGACAATCACGTCCAGTCAACCCGTAATCGGGCCGGTGCAGCAGCTGATCAGGCCCAAACCAACAAGCGCCGCAAATATTCATCATTATTAAATAATTATGAATTTGTGGCGCTTGCAGTGGAGACCATGGGACCTTGGTCAGCTGATATGAAAAGCTTTATTAAGGCCCTGTCATCCCGGCTCATAGACACCTCCGGAGATCCTAGAGCTGGTGCTTACCTCTCCCAAAGGATTGGGCTAGCTATCCAGAGAGGTAACGCAGCCAGTGTCATAGGGACCATGCCGCGAGCGGACCTGCTAGAGGGGGTGTTCTTTTTATAGTGGTGATTATTATTTACGTCTTTAATATTTGAGTAGCTTAGTTTTTATTTTAATTTAAATAAGTTTAGTTTTAACTTTTAATTGTATTATATTATATCACAATATTATGTTTTTATTTAAATTAATTTCCAATTTTCACTCATTAATTAATTTTATCGTCGGTAAACATTTTAAATAGGACAATATTATAATAAAATATTTAATTTAAAACAATAAACATATCCGGTCGGCGAAGAGCAAAACAATCGTCCAATCAAACGACAGTTAGATCGAGTATAATTAGAACCACGTTCTGTCATTCATAACTTCGATGCTCGTTCAATCATTCATAAAACTGAGATATGCTTCCGCTGCGTCCGCGCCGGTAGCCGGCCAATCAATGATAGAATTAAAATAATTAAACGTAATTCCACCGCCTTTGATTCTAATAGAAATATAATAAACATTTATCGATGCGATTGTAAGCTAGATTGTGTTCCCACAGTTTTATCATGAGAATTGATAAGTATGATCGAATCTGTAGTTTATAATATTCAATTAACGTATCTACAATCAGGATATTTAGATGTATCTTCTGTTCATAAAATATTTTTAATATTTTTCAACTGCTTACTTCTTTATGGTAAACCTACGTAACTCAACATTACAAAATTACTATTTCAAATTCCACCGACACTAAATTAAACGCCATTCGAATAATATCACGTCAATTAGACATTCTAGCGCCGCCCTAAAACTATATCCGACCACTTAGCAAATAAAACATCGCAAGAACCTCGCTAGATGTCGTGCCGAGGGGGCATTACGGCGAAGACAACGGTAGGTGCGGCCCGGCCTATTGACCGCGGTTTACGCGTAAACACCCGGAACTAACCAACCGGGCATAACACTGCACACAACGTGCATTACCCTCTAGATATTCCACTTTAACACACAGTCCAAAACAGAATCAGTAATGGACAGCGCGCCAAATAAAATTGTGCAGAATGAACTTTTCGTCAGCAAGCCGCAAGCTAACCCCCAGATGAGTGCGTACAAATCACGCTTCGCGCGAATCAATACTTAAGTTCAGGCGATCGCCCCCCCTGGGGGAGTAGTTGGGGGGTATCGACCCACCTGACCAGCACTAATCAGCGCTCATCCCGCAGACACCTCGGCAATTGTACGAGGTTTATTGCGCGTCGGCGTGCGATGTATTGCCTCTGACTGTACTTACTAGGATGTATTACTAAAGGTACCTAAAGGAAGAGGAGGTACAGCCAACTTCGATTTCGGACGAAATTAATGCAGTCGCGTTGCGGTGCTTGTGTGGGGTTTTACGCGTTTTGCGATTGTCATCTGTTTTACTGAATTAAATGCAAAAGATGCGCTGAATTGACAACTGACGTCATTTTTTTTGTAACCGCATTTTGTTTTTTTTTTAAGTCTAGCACTATTAGCTGTAACTTAGAAAAGACAATGTGCCGTCTAAACTCATTAGACAAAAAAAATAGTATGCTTTTGAGACAAACTTCCATACCTAAGTATGTTTTTTTTTAGGAAACCTTTTAAAAGTTCCTGTTGTTAATTTGGCCACGATGTTTAAAATGTTGCAGAGTTCTTTTTTGTTTTTTTCATCGATCACCTCACTGCATGTTATATTTTCTTATGCACTTATCGCTGGTTCAAAACATCTCAACCGACTTCGTATTAGGTGACCCTTGGCTATTGTATCGACAGAGTTGTTGTATTAACAGGGTTAATTCAAATGTAAAATGTATCTTCATGTCTACATATTATTCTTCTTTTAGCTTTATTGGATAGTGACATCTAGGAGAAAAGAGTAATTTGAATATTTTGTAAAGCAGATTGTGACTTTAAGTAACAAAGGAAATATAATATAATATATAAGATACAATAACCTCATGGATACAGTCACCCCGGGTCATCTTAGTTCAGTCTTAAACTTAGATTAAATTTAACATCATGTTTGAAAAGGAAAATTATTTGCAATTAGTTTTTCTGACATTGCTAAATAGTCCTTGAACTCGAAACGAAGCAGAAAAAACCAAAATATAGTTTATCATACTTATCATATTTTCCATCCACACGACCTTTGTTTTCATCATTTAATGGTGAACTTTAAATTTAATTAATATCAACTTATAAATCTGAGGAATATCAAGTTTTTCACATTAAATATTCATTTTAATATCTTCAAGTTTCTTCATCCTGCAAAATCGTCAAATATTAATGTTTATAGCCGGCTTTTTATTGTATTAATATGTACCTATTTATATGTTTTAGTGTAGAACAGAAGCAATTTTATTTATCTGAAGTAGTGTTAAAATAGAAGAAACTAAGGCTTAAACCGTCGGCCCCGCTTCATGACCCGCTGAAACTGCACAGTGGCCTACTTTCAGATATAACGGAGCGAGAGATCGTAGGTACGTTTGATTTGCACAGATGCAGACGTGAATGAGAATAGAATTGTTACTGTTATAGACAATCAAACAAAGGGCAAGTACCTACTACTAATATAATAGGTTGCTACCGAGTATTTTGAAATAATTCACTGGCAATACCACTTCTTAAGCATGTATCACAATTAGAAGCTTTTATGTCGGTTGTCAGTATTTTTAATTCTAATCTTTCAAGTAAGTAGGTATAATATTAACCAGTTTACGTTTTTTATGTAAACTCAAGTATAACGCAATAGTATGGTGTCCTAGCTGATATGATGATGGAGACATGTGGCAACAGGATCTCCACTGTACTTAACGAAGACCTACCAAGTGTAGACTCGCTACTTGGTCTCGACCAGCATCTGATGACTTAAATAACTACTTAAATGACAATCAAGCTTTAAAAATCAGACTGCATTTTTAATATCGTCGTAGATATACGTACATACATACATACATTAAATAGGCAGAGACCACTTCTTTCCACCTGCTACGATCTTGACAAATCTCTTTCGCTTCTTCCACATTCATACATCGAGTCATGCACGCACGTCGGTTTCGGGTACTTAAAATTCGGCCCTTTTCCAGTAGTTCTCCGATTTGATTTGAAAAAGTACGCCTAGGGCGGCCCCTTCCGATCCTTCCTCTCACTTTCGCTCTGTATATCTCTTTCGTCAATCACGTTCACGTTCGTAGATATACGTATGTTTAATAATTGACATTTAGTTATTTCAATTTTAACACTTTAGTTAACCTATGTCACCCAGGATGGAGAAAGAATTCTAACGATACCACACACATCTAAATCGGCTCAGGCGTTTAGAAATTATTCTGGAATAAAAAGTCGTACATACCTACATATAATATGAACCCTGAAAACATTACACTCCGTTTTTTGGGCAGTCGGTAAAGAAAACTAGTCTCAAAAATATATTAAAACCTTAAACGTTTTCAGCGGTGGTGAACCTTCGGCCGTGCAGTGCGTGGTAACGCGGTACCTCGGCGTAATTCGGGATTCCTCGCGGAAGCGAAGGGCATGTAGCCGGCTCGCAGTCACGCCACGACGTGCGTTGGGGTTCCATTCGTTACTGTAATGAGCCCTCAGTTGTAACTTACCATTGATAATTCTAACGAAAATGAAAATCTTTCAGACGTAGTAAGGTATTTGTAAATATCCACGTTGGTGGAAAAATTGCAACCTTACCCAAAGTTACCCAAGGTAAATATAAATTCAGTTCAAATCTAACCGTGTATGGAGAAGGTAGAGTAAGTGCTGCCATCTATGAGGCCAAGTTAAACTATTTATTGCATATCACACTAGCTTTCCGCCCGCGACTTCGTCTGCGGAGAGTCAGAACCTCTGTTAAAAGTACAGTTATAGTTTAACATCACCTTCAAATGCTTTTAGAAAATAAAGACTTGAACGTGAATTTTAAGTAAGCGGTCCACATAAACAACTTTAATTTCATGGCTCTAACCTTTAAAACAACAAAATTGACATACAAAATAAATTCACTGACTCTCTTTCACTATTACATTTTTTTATACGATTCTAGATAAATTTGCCATATTTCTATACATACAATTAACCCACTTAGCAGAAGATTATCGAAAAACACCGAAGCTGAATATTTTCGGTATGTAATAGTAGTCTCCATACCCAAGTTCATATTTTGCAGGTATGTAACTTTGAATGTTACATAATATCGATACAAACTTTACAGTAGTCTTAGATCCCAAGTTTTTCCCTTTAGTTATTTTTTATTGATAATAGATTTGCTCTTAACTAACTATTCCATTAAGGTGCAGATGTTTAAAAAACACTGAAGATTGCACTGTTTTAGATGCTATAATTCATGCACCTGGCTAAAAAAACAAACTCCTGTTCAAACTTTCACCCGCTTTTCACACCGTTAAGGGATTGTTTTTAAAAAACGGTTATTATTTAATTTATATCGGTGTTGATAACGAGTTTCATGTACTTATATCTAACTTCAGTCATAATTTTAATTTGTAGGTAGGTAGGTTTTTTATAGGAAGGTAAACATTATCTCAATACCAATTACCACATTTCTCACTTCAAAAATGACCAAATTTCTACCATACTTCTACCCCCCATTTACCCCCTTTGGGATAGTTTTTTCTAAATCGCCGAAAGTAATTTTTTTTGTTTATATAGACAGTAGCGTAAATATACATATCCACATTTTTTCCTTCAAAAATCCCTTACAAACTTCTACCGCCAATTTACCCGTAAGTTTTCCCAAAATCACCGAAAGCAATATTTTTAATTTATAACTACTGTAGCAGTTACAACATTTACCATGATTCTCACTTCAAAAATATACCTACCATAAAATTTTCTACCCCCCGTTTTACCTCCTCAGAGGTAGTTTTTCCTGAATCGAGCATTTCTACCAAGTTTCAGGTAAGTAAATCAGAACATAAAAGTGTTCGTTCCTATATAAACTTTGCAACCCCCTTTCATCCCTCAAGGGGTTGAATTTTAGTTATCACGTGACTCATTATTTTCATTGCAGAGCAAGCATTTCTACCAAGTTTAAAGTAAATTTAAACATACCATTTTTTTTTCTTAAACAACCCCCAACAATCGCTGAAATACGTGTCTCATTATTTTCATTGAAGAGCATTTCTACCAAGTTTCAAGTTAATTTGATCATAAAAATATTTTATCTATACACACTTTGCAACCCCCTTTCATCCCTCTAGGGGTTGAATTTTAGTGATCGCTGAAATACGTGTCTCATTATTTGCATTGAAGAGCGTTACTACCAAGTTTCAAGTAAATTTGACCATAAAAGATTTGTTTCCATTCAAACTTTGCAACTCCCTTTCATCCCTCTGGGGGGTGACTTTTAGTAATCGCTGAAATACGTGTTTCATTATTTGCATTGAAGAGTATTTTTACCAAGATTCAAGTAAATTTGAGCATACCAAATATTTTTTCCTAAACAAACTTTGCAACCGCCTTTTATCCCTCTAGGGGTTGAATTGAAGTAATCGCTGAAATACGTGTCGCATTATTTGCATTTAAGAGTATTCCTACCAAGTTTTAAGTAAATTTGATCATGAAAATATTTTATTTTTACACACTTTGCAACCCCCTATCATCCCTCTAGGGGTTGAATTTTAGTAATCGTTGAAATACGTGTCTCATTATTTGCATTGAAGAGCATTTCTACTGAGTTTCAAGTAAATTTGACCATATTAGTATTTTTTCCCATACAAACTTTGCAACCCCATTTCATCCCTCTAGGGGTTGAATTTTAGTAATCGCTGAAATACGTGTCTCATTATTTGCATTGAAGAGCATTTCCGCCGAGTTTCAAGTAAATTTGACCATAAAAGTATTTTTTCCGATACAAACTTTGCAACCCCCTTTCATCCCTCTAGGGGTTGAATTTTAGTAATCGCTGAAATACGTGTGTCATTATTTATATTGAAGAGTATTCGTACCAAGTTTCAAGTAAATTTGATCATAAAAATATTTTATCCATACACACTTTGCATCCCCCTTTCATCCCTCTAGGGGTTGAATTTTAGTAATCACTGAAATACATGTCTCATTATTTGCATTGAAAAGCATTTCTACCAAGTTGCGAGTAAATTTGTACATAACAGATTCTTCCCATACAAACTTTGCAACCCCCTTTCATCCCTCTAGGGGTTGAATTTTAGTAATCGCTGAAATACGTGTCTCATTATTTATATTGAAGAATATTCGTACCAAGTTTCAAGTAAATTTGATCATAAAAATATTTTATCCATACACACTTTGCATCCCCCTTTCATCCCTCTAGGGGTTGAATTTTAGTAATCGCTGAAATACGTGTCTCATTATTTGCATTGAAAAGCATTTCTACCGAGTTTCAAGTAAATTGGACCATAAAAATATTTTTCCCATACAAACTTTGCAACCCCCTTTCATACCTTTAGGGGTTGAATTTCGAAAAATCCCTTCTTAAACGACGCCTCCATTACAAAATCAACTTCCCCTCAAAATTCCAAATTTGTATCTTTAGTGGTTTGGGCTGGGCGTTGATATGTCACCCGGGACATTGCCTTTTATATATATAGATTACAAACCAATCATAGGTGATATCAGGTTGGTATACATATGACACCCTGCGAGGAATCAGCCAAACTTAAGAGAGCTGACCACATTTAAATAACATTCTTATTCTTAACTAACATCGTCGATAGGTATTGCACCAGGAGGTGGATTCGCTATGGATATCCGTCCGTTCCGCATCCATCCAGTGGGGCTAGCAAATAACTTGTATATGTATTCTTGCTATGGCCGCTGCTTCTTTTTCGTTGTTTACTGCGTGACGGGGAATACCGAGCGATGAATAAGTCACAAGCAAGTTTTGCTATCCTAGCCTGTTAAAAACCACTATTAAGATTTAAAGTGGGGTGACGTACCTATGCAATTCATTTTACGCTGAGAGAAAAGGATAGAGTTATGTAACTGCTATAGCTCCGTCCTTTACGCTCACCGTAAAATGAACTGCATAGCCATATCATAATAACCCCCCAGCTCTATTATTTTAGTTTTTTTTTTGACATCTACATATTTATCATCCGAAGGTCAATGTACGGATACAAAATTTGTCTAGTCTTGGGATTTGCAGCCAGACAATTGCACTTCCAAATTCCACATTACAAGGTGTTAAAACCTGCCAAGTCCCAGTCAGTGTAAGAGATAGAGCTGATATATTTTTGCCCCTTTCATGATTTTGACAGCTCATAATGCAGCTTCAGCCCCGCGTATTATTGTCGCATTTAGACTCACGTCACTCTCGTACTTGCAGACTAGTCAGAAAGTGACAGATGTATTGTTTACGTTTATACACATCGATAAATACGACTATAATAAACCCTAATCCTTCATATTGGACAACGCTGTTCAATTCACGTCGTATCGTAGAGAAAACGTTTACGATGCATTTTGTTGCAAGGGGTGATGTGATAAGTCACTTTTAAGCATTTTTCCTGCCTGTCAACCACTGGATACATCCCAACCCCTTTTTATACCCCTTAAAAACTTAACTAAAATAGGTACTTACCGAGCGGTGCCGTGTCGCATTTTCCCGATTCCATAGCCGCCGGCTTAGCTAAATTCGCAAAAGCGTGAAAAATTATTTGTTCGTTTTAAGTTTTAATTCTTGTAACGTTTTTAAATTTGTAAACTTGGCCCTTGATGCCTGAAATAAAGAATTTCTAATTATGTTCTATTCTAAACTAATTGTTTTTGGTAAAATTAGATTGACAGACAGGGGTAAGAAACTAAATATACATTTGGTATACAGCTCGATTACCCGTACTCGGCACGCCACCGCGTGATTGCCCGACCGTAATTGCCGTTCCTATTGCAATTATTATACGTAATCGAGAAACGAAATTAATTTCACGTTTTTAGGGTACCGTAAAATATTGCCGACGCCTGCCTGTGGGAAATAAAGAGGGGTTTTATATGGAGGTATATACTCGTACCTACGTTTAGTACGGGTGTTACGTCACTAAAAGGTTGTTATAATGTAAGTAGTGCACGAGAACTCAAACTCGAAACCAGACTTTTGTCGACTGTTCTGTTTGAACCCCCGACAAAAATTAGGGGTGGTAGAAAGATCTCTACCCACTACGCCGTATCACACCATGACCGTACTATGAACGTATCAGTATTAAAATGTTGGTCGGTGACGGAACGGTCTAGTGGGCATAGTCTCATACTTCTCAATACAAAGATATATATTTTTTGTCTGACACGTTCCTATTACGGTCATGGTGTGATACGGTGTAGTGGGTAGAGACCTTAAGTCTGTATATCTGTGTGTCTGTTTGTACCAACGTAGCTTCCAAACTATTGTAGATGTTTTCTTTTAAAGAAAGCTAGGCTAGTTTAATAGGGATGGTTCTTAGCATTTTTTTATGAAAATCGATTCGATTCGCGGGTCTTTCTCTATTTAATTTCGCACAGTTCTCAGCTGCTCATAGTCCATGAACAAGAACTGGTTCGAAATTGACTTTAAACACAATTATTTTCGTAAATCTATGAAAATTCTTGCAGACATCTTTAAAATTATTAAAACAGAGATTCCCGGACTGGTCGTATCAAATGCAGTAGTTCCGTGAAGCGCATGAACAATTCAGCATCGTCGATACAGTTCACTGCAAATCAATGAATCTAGCATGGCTGCACGCGGCAGAGCAGTTTGACCTATTATTAGTTACTAAATAACTTTATTTTATTACATAATAAGGCTGTGTAGTGCTGTTAGGCGATGGGTTTGCAACCTGTCACTAATACACTGGATAACATCTTAGCCTGGTTGTGCAAAATGTGATTACTGAATTATCAACCAGTTTTTGGAGTTGCTGGTAAGTCTGTGGCTCTGTCTACCCCACTTTGGGAATGAAGGCGTGAGTTTATGTTGTTGTTGTTGTATTACATAATCAAGTATTTAAAGAAGTCAATTATTGTGACAAATTTATAAACTGCTTATTGAGACCAAATTTAACGATGTCCAAACCCTTCAGAGACTGAATTATTGCCGTCTTTATCGCAGCAGATAAAGTATTCCTCACTCTCGCACTTACATACCGGTCAGAAAGTGACGAATGTTTAATGTAAGGTCAGGTGGGGCAAATGTGTCGACGGGGTAAGTGCGACAAACCATATATTTTTAAGAGATATCGTTGGTTTGACGCACTTGCCCCACCTTTCCTTACGTTTATCCACATTGATAAGCACGATCATTACGCCCGCAGGTTTGCGTAAAGCACAGCGGAGATCCTGTTGCCACCTTCAGGCTCTATCATTAGATCATAGATATCATGTATTCCAAATGTCAATCCTTTCTAATGACGAAAACTGAGTCAAAAATAATTTCACGATTTTAACTAAACAAAAGCTATAAATAAATATACTATGTAACACCACTTGGATATCTTAGGGGGCACTTAGAAGGGATTTCTCGAAATCGTCCCCTAAGTACAGTCCAGAACTTAAATTTGGGACACACCTTAGGTCCAAAGTCAATCTGACATTCTACAACTATAAGGTTGAGTTTCCTAAAAGTTACAAATGACTTGACATCTCTAATGACATTGACGACTTCAAGCATATTTTTCTTGAAATGGGTCACAAATTTTATGAACGTTTGTATGAGCGTACAATCCTTATGCCGTTGCAGTTTAATTGTTATGCCACTATGGAACCCTGTCATAATGACAGCGTCAAACCACATGAAAGAAATTACGCCAAAATTAATGATTAACGTTACGCGATAGGGTTCCATAGTGGCATAACAATTAAAGTCCTTGACTGTACGTCTCGTAAGGGTACAAAGTCGCGGGCGTCCTCTAATTTCAAATATTAGTAAAAAATAACGATTATAATTGAAAAGTCATGTAAGAAAGACCACGTGGAAGAGCGGATCCTTGCAGAACCCTTTCAATATTTCACCTTTAGGTCAGAGCGTTACGTACTCCACGCCGCTTCAGGCCCAGGCTATCTGATAGCCCGTAAATCAGCGCTACAGGCAACGCTTATTAGGCCGAGTGTTGCTTATTGGTGTTACAGCCGTATTACAACGTTTTATTCGACAGTTGACCTGCCCGCCCTGACGGTTAGTGGTGTTTATTCAAAATGGTTTGACAAATAGTTAATAATTTAAATTTTCGCAATGCGTTGAGCAAAATATCTATCTTGTCACGTTACAAACACATTTGTGAAGATATTAAGGACCATTTCAAAAACTTGCATACCTACTGAAAGTGAAATCTGAAAAGTATGCTTACTGAGAGTATACCATTAAGATTTAATATTAAAATAGCTATATTTTAAAAACTAGTCATTAATTGAAGCTGCAACTTGACACAGAGGATCGTAGTATTAGTATATTTTATCAAAATTTCAGCCAAATCGACCAAACGGCTTTTACCGAAATTTTTGTGCGGGGTTCTTTAATTTAACATAGATAGATAGATTTTTATTTTTTGACATTATGTAATTTTTTTGTGTTGCTACTATGATTTCGCCAAGTTAAGATTTAAGGAAGGCATAATTTAACATAGTCCAAACAAATTAAGACGCGATAGCTTGCTCTATAATTAGCTTTGTACATAGTACAAAGAAAGGTTGTAAAATAAAAAATATTTTATACCAGAAACTTTCAAGTATGTTTTCTTTTGAAGGAGAGCTTCCCATAGAGTACCTAGTGTTACCAGCTAGAAATTGAAACGTAATCTCCAGCCATCTTCGGCCGGTGACGGGAATGAGGGTAGTTAATAAAAAGCGAATTGTTTTACGGCTTGTTTGCGCCCGACGCGTAAACACGACAATTTGTATCAATAGTCGTAAATAAGTCTTCCAGATCTCTCGAGTCTGGCTTCCCCAAGGTTAAGTTAAGAATATCACTTAGCAATAAATGTTGAAACACTTAAATTATACTACCCCCCTGACCCACAATTCATACGAAATGTATGCCAAATGACAATATAAATGCGAAAGTTTGTGTGTGTTTGTGTGACAGTTTGTTACTCCTTCACGCTGCCAATGATTTGGATGAAATTTGGAATGGAGGTAGTTTATACACTGAATTAACACAATAGGCTCTCGAGGGAATAAAGATAAATAGTACACGCGGAACAAGTCGCGGGCAGAAGCTAGTTGGTTAATATTAGGTATACCTTATGTACAAAATATTAGACTGATTAAGAATCTTATCTGACCGGTAAAGAATCTTATTTCATCTTAGCTTTCACCGATTATTTATTTTCATTGTACCTAGGTAGGAATTCTATAAAAAACCTAGGGCGGTTCCGTGGCCGCCCTAATGTAGCCGGTGATAGCGTTATCAGCTATCAGCAGGGTAAGGCCGCCCGAAGGGCAGATATCCGCCCGAGCCTATTACCGCGCCGCACTCTACCTCATCACAATCAAAATAACAGTTCAATTATGTTTTTTATTTTAACTTTATTGCACAGTACAAAAAGTAAGAACAAATGGCGGATTTAATGCCTTCTCTATCAACCACTAGGCCAAACAGAGAATAGCTTAGTTGAGTGGGCTTCACAAACTATTATTGTTTATTGTATACAGGGTGTCCGGGAGATAGTCGTCAACTTTACAGGGCAGAAGCTAGCCGACAAATCGGTGAGCGACGATATGCCTCCGCACTCAAGAGGTCCTTTAGAAACGCTGCCGAGCCTTCGTTAGGGCTAGCACCAGCAATTTCATCACATTTTTTTTTTAATACCTTATATCATAGTGCCGTAGTATTTGACATTCAGATAAACCGTCTTTAAAAAGTAGTTAACCGTAAATTAATCAGCTATATTTCAAAGCAAAAATAACTTGTAACTGTGGTCATGGCATCGTCCGCATTTCCAAAAAAAAATATAGTTGAGATAGGTATCTCATTTTCCGCGCGAGTTTTACTTTTACACTCCTGCGCGGAGCTATCCAGCCCTGAAAGGTTAACCAGTCTCTCGGACACCCTCTAATGCGCTGTATATCTATTATATTTATTGATATTTATAGCAATCACAATGTGGGTTCATTATACCTTATTGTTTTCAGTGTTGTACTTATATGGCTATTCGTTTCATTAATTACTTCTCAAAAATCGCTGAGAGGTTAACTGGAAGTGATCTTTTAAAGGTATCTTTGTACACTCCTGCTATATTTTTGTCAATTTTATAATTATTATCTCTTTTGTTTGTATCATAAAGTTTTTAACCCATACATATTAATAAATTTCACAACAGCATAAGGGCCTAATCAAAACCAAATCGCACGCACCCTGTAATGACGGCGATAGCAAGTGTCATGGTGCGGATGGCACCGCGAGTGAGTCATAACTGCGTTGAATCACCCTGTATAGTTCACATATACGTTTGTGTATACGGGGGGTTCCTCGTGTCCACGTGCTGCTGTAATGTGTTGACTAACCCTTCCTACAGGGGGTTTGTTATTTTTCGCGCGGTAGAGACTAGCCTTAGTTAGCCTGATAATTATTATATAAGAATTATGTAACGGTAAGTACCAATGTGAATACTAGTTTGTCAGTACAGGTGAGCGTTGAATAATCCAGGGTCGGGACACGCTCTGCCACGTAGTCATTACACGCTTTTGAGTCAATGTATGCGTTGTTTTTATGATAAAAATAAAATTACTTATCGGTATTTTGCACATTTGCCTTAAACAAAGACACATTTTGAAATAGAATAACTAAATTCCTTTTGTCTTTGTAGAACATTTCTTGTCAAACGATTCTGAAAAAAAAAACGCTTCATACGCCAGACAGACCGAAAAACACCGAAGTCTTACCATAATAGTTTTTTTTCACCTTGTCAGGAATCCTACAAACGTAGTATCACGTAATCACACCCCCGGTTTGTACGGTGGCGTCATTTCAGGAACTAACGACTATTTACATATTTTATATACGCCTCTGGATTCCAAGTCATTACATTAAACAGGACATTATTATGGTGGTCACTGGTTCACTATACCAGCACATTTCGATTTCTGATTTGGTCAGTTGTTAAAGTCCAATATATAACAATACATCTAAAAAAAATGCCGTAACCGAATTTTATACTGAGCTTCATATAAACATTTGCAATTGTTGACACAGATAATGCTGATGGTGATGATGATGATTATACTAATTAAAATTGCAGTAAACACTCGTTGTGTACGTTGTTTAAAGGCCGTTTCCAATCAATTAAACTCACGAATCAATATCGCCAACCCATGTAATAAACCAATATGAATACCACCCTGTACTTACCTCAAAACCCGCCTTTAATTTCGCGCCAAAATTCGACAGCATTAAACTTGACATCCCGAACGAGTACAAAGCCTCCAAAACTATCGTATTTTTCCCTCACCTCGAAGGGGAGCACCATCCTCATTACAGTCCCTCCCGGGGGGTGGGGCACGTAGAAGGGAGGGAGGGGGGGGGAACTAAGTGAACTTCTATTTCCTACAAAACTATTTATACCGCTGGCGGAAATAAACGGATATATATTTGGAGGATGTATTCGTGCTGGTCTTCGGCTCTGACCGTTGGTGAATGTGGAACAATTAGTTGGCGTTATAGGTCGGCCGGCGGAAAGGTGAGCGCTTTGGTGCCTCGTCATTATAGAGTTCAAAGTGAACATAGAATGACAAAGTTCTAATTGGGCCGGAGATTTTTATTAGCTGATTTTAGAAGCGGGTTTCTTTTAGTTTTTCGGTTCAAATTCAAATTCAAAACGACTTTCCGCGTAGACGTCATTTATCACTATTCCCTCAGGAACTGTAAAAAAATCTAGGATAAGAAGTACTCCGAGGTCTTGAAACTATATCTGTAACAAATTTCGCGTTTTCGCATTGAAAATATTATTATTACTCGTATTAAGGATTTGTGTAGAGATATGGTTCACTCTGCAGTTTATCCTAAATTATAGCATTCTACTAATCTATCCAAAATCCAAAAAAGCAAGCTTTCAAAAACCGTCTGCAGTTTTTGATATTGTCGTCTATATATGTTGAAAAATAAACCTCCATCTAAACACTTTGATAAAAATATATAGCGTACTAGCTTCTGCCCGCGACTTCGTCCGCGTAGATATCGATAACCTATCATTATTCCCTTTTTAAATTTTCCGTGTTAAATAGTAGCCTATGTGTTAATTCAGGGTATACCTAAGCTATCTTCATTCAAATTTTCATCCAAATCCGTCCAGCCTTTGCAGCGTGAAGGAGTAACAAACTAACACACACACAAACTTTCGCATTTCCAATTAGTAGGATGGTAGGATGTCACTTCCACAACCAAGATGAATCTCATGCCACCTCATTATAATCCATCAAGCCGTTTTGGCTACAGAGCATGCCAAAGAAATGTACCTACATACATACATACATACACTCGAAAAAGATAACCAAGGAGGGTAAAAACTCTATCTAGCCAGCTTCCTAAAACCTTCACTATCGCTCTCTTTCACTCTCACCGTCATTTTGTCAATTTTAATATGCCCTCTAATAAAGCTTGCGAAGACATTTGTCACGGACGACAGTGACGGGGGGGGTGGGGGGCTAGGGGGGGGGGCGCGTCCCCCCGAGATTATTGCGCCGTAATGTATTGTGGGGTCACTAGTGCTCGGGTTAATGCTCGGGTTTAGGATGCCTAAAGTGCCCTTAAGTAGTTTTATGGACACGTGATAGCTAATTGATGGTGGGAGATACGCTTTAAGTTAGGCAGAATATTGTCTCTGGTCCTTTTTTAGGGTTTCGTCCGAAGGGAGCCAAACGGGACCCTTTTAATATGCCGTCCGTCCGTCCCAACTTTAAAGAGCTGTGTCTTTTGAACCGTAATATATAGCGGGTGGTTTTTTTCAGAATATGTTTTTTACGGCGGATTTACTACCAAATAAAATAAAATAAAGTGATATAATAAAGGTGATACCCATACATAACACTTTTTTAAACGTATTTACATTTTTGTTGTATTTTAAAAGCATCAAATTTGGTATAATTATAGTACAAACCCTCGCACCCACCTGAACTCTGTTTGGCCTAGTGGTTGACTGGTAGAGAAAGCCTTGAAGTATTAAGTCCTGCATTTTTGTATTGTGCCATAAAGTTTAAATAAATAAACAAACCCCGCAGAAAAATAACAAATACTATAAAATTGTCAAGTGTGAGTTGTACTCGCGCTGAATCGATTCGAAATAGAATCAAGTCGGCATATAATAAACTTACTGTGCCGCGGTACGGAACCCTCGGTGCCGAGGAGACCGACTCGCACATAACCAGTTTTTTTTTAATACTTGATTTCTTTATAGTAGTACTAGTTGTGTAGTGTTTTTAGACCCGACTGTAAAAGAGAGTTTTTTATAAACAAGTCTGATCCAATCAAATATAAAATCTCATGGTAGGTATCCGATTACCTATTAGCCCATTATTACCGGTTCACTGTTGGATCGTATAAAATCATTTGTAATAATATTATTAACTGTTATGCATAATTTCTTTTAGCCGAAATAGCGATATACCTAATCATCTTGAGGCATATTTTTTTACGCATAAAATTAAAAAGCATTATCATAGAAAGCATAATCTTCACAAAGACTAACATAAAACCGCATAAATTACAAATTGCATAAAAGAAATGTCCAAAAAAATTGTAAATAAAGAACCACAACCATGAGAGCCTGATGCACTACGACAAAAAGTTACTTTTGCGTTTATATAATTATTTAGGAACAAAGGCGAGGTCGACGGGGGTCCGCTTTGCGGTCCTCCTATCCTGCGTCGTTTAGGAACTTCGTCTATTGCTATCCCTTTTGCTCTCGACGCGTCACTAATTGGCAAGAAAGTGACGGGGCGATCCGAAATACGAATTACTGATTTCAAAGTAGAGCACCTGGACAACATAGTATCTTACTAGGCTAGATTAGGTTAGTAATACTATTAGTAGGACTAACCTAACCTAACCTAATCTAGCCTAGTAACTTAGCCTAACCTAAATTATGGTTAATAATAGATATAACAGATAATTATTAGCCCAAACAATAATATGCATAATGTTTATGAGTCGAATACAAATTAGTTCAACTACAATTATTCTAAAAGCGTAAAATGCCAATCAAATAGTAGGCCAAAGCATTACTATGCGACTGTACTATTATGCTAATACAAATTATGTGAAATCAATTATGCCAAATTAAAAAAGCCTCAAAAAATAATTAAACAAAAGGGATTCCGCTATTACATTTTTAAGTATACCCAAAACTTGAAAGCGTTTTTAGTGGCAATGACATACATATAAATATCACCGGAAACCTAACCCTAGAATGACTTGCACCAAAAAATATCCTAGTTTTAGCCATAAGCAAGCACCCACGGTGTGATTTTGTCAAAATGTATATAACTGCCCGATTTAAATTCAGATTTACCGGTTTAAACCAGATTTAACATATTTCGAAACCCTAGGTTCACTCGTAAACCCAATTCATAAAGCTGTAATTACATCTCCAAACTGACTAATGACACGAAGCCCCGAACTTGCAGGGCTGTGAACACCACCCCTAACTCCCAAGTTCCAGCGGACATTCACTCCCCGACTAAAGAGTAACGATTGTGCCGGGTGAGCGATTGCACTGCGCACCGCACACAGCGCAGTAACGCGATTACTGTACAACTATCATTACGCCACTATTGATTCCTAATCCGCACTTCCGGTTACGCAACCCCGCCCGGAGCCGGACCGTTTGACGGATGATTGGCCGAGGCTTTGTTTTGCGATGTTGCGCCTAAACCGACGAGCGGATAGAACGCCGAGTTTTCAGCAGTGTTTTGTTTTGCTATAACACTGTAAAGGGTGTATTTATAAAAAAATACGGACCATTCGGTTTTTAAAATTTGACATTTATTTGAGCTACATGGTGTTTTTTACACAAAAGACATCAACGCCCCCGATCTTAGCGAAACACTAATAAGGAGGAAGAAAGTTTACTTAATTATGCAAATTAAATTAATATAATAAATAAATAAAATAAATACATATCAGGGGACAAATATGGTTCCTATAATAAGTAATTAACCATTTTAAGACACAAAATCCGTTTATTTTGCATTGCAATTACTTTTTTGTACATAATAAATATTTTACGGCTTTGTGCCCGTTGATGTCTTTTTGTTCCAAAACCTTAAAGGTCAAACGAATTTCAAAGACAAAATTACGAATAACTTTTTGAAAAATCATATATTATAAGCTGACAATTGAATTTGGGTGGTGAGTGAGCCTATTTCTAGAAATGGTTTTTGAATGACCATACATTGTGAAAATATAGTCTAAGCTGTTAATATGGTTCAGTCGACTATAAACAGGTGTATCCACTTTTGAACCTTATTACAATGAAATACCCTAATTTAACATCACTCTGTAGTCGACTGTTCAAGACAAATTGAACGGACTCCGGACACGGTGCTTGTATGGGCTAGAATGCCCGTTGCGCCCGTCATTATTTGTATTATTATCCCACACAATGTACTTAATGTAAACATTTATTACTTTAATAACTGAATAATAAGAGAAATAAATATCCTGATCTATTTGAAAACCGCGGGGAAGGCGGAAAGGAGAAAACGTATATTTTAACACGCCCTTCGCGTCGTATCCTCATGCAGTTTAACATATTCCTACTTCTTATAATTTTACAGCAACGTTGACAAGTGATATGTATATTTCCGTATTTGATATTAGTATGACGACTATTAGAGAAGTTTGGACGAAAAAAACATATTGCGCCGCCGACACCAAATAAGGTGGGATAAGGGCATGAGAATGACGATGATGACCTTCAAGTTTTTTAGCACTAAAGACATCAACGCATATTGGTTTTGCAAAATTTCAATTAGAAAAACGATTGAGTACATACTGAAATGAAAAATGGATTAAATTAGTTTTTTAATTAATACTTTTTTAATAAATTACTTTTTTATGAGTTTAACTTCTATTTTAAAATATTAAGAAACAATGAATACACGATATTTTATCCCGGACAAATTGAGCCAGACAATTGTTATTAGGTTATTATAATTATTATTTCTATCTCCAAATAACATCACCCTCACATCGTTTGACCCTGCTCGGTATTTTACCGACGAGCTTCAACCCTGCCGCAATAAACTCGGGACAAATCTGTGCATCGTTCGTTTGTTTATTATTGGCCTGATTACAATTAATCATTTGATAATAAGTATCAAGATTCATAGAAAACACTTCAAAAGTAGTTTGAATAGTTTAAACCTAAACCGTACCGTTTAAAGTATTTTGTATGATTTCCATCAATTACTTACACAATAATGCATTTTTCCACAATAAAGCTACATTAAAAATAAGTAATGATGAACATTGTCATTAAATTTAGGACCCTTTATAGTTTATATATATTTAAAACACGCTGTATGTAACTGATATACCTGCATAGTGATGTTCTCGCGTAACGTCTAGGATCGATGAAACATATTATGGGCCCGAGCCGGTCGATGCGATGGTCACAGCTTGCTCGGACGGATGGATTCAAACGGGAATTAATATCAAATCTGCCTCTTCTTTACTTTTGACATTCGTTAGGACATTGAAATCACTTAAGTAACTTTTGAGAATTTACATAGACTGAAATAGGATTAACAAAAACCGGTTACGAATTAACTATTAAAAAATATGTAAAAAATAAAAGCTCAAAAAATAATGTTTAAAATATGATTTTGTGAGCTAGTAGTTAATAACAATTTGTATAATTTTCATGATATTTCTGCATAAATAATTTGAAAGAATTTTTTTTCTAATTTCCAGACCTTTGGGCCTTTCTAACCCCCGACGCAAATAAAGGGATGTTAAATTTAACTTGTGTATCTGTCACTAGCATCGTAACTCCAGAACGAAAGGATAATTTCGGACGCGTTTTTTTAATAGAAATCTCGTTCATAGTAGTGGTTCGAATCTAGAAGCTAGATTTTGTGAAAATTGGTTTGGTCATTTAAGAGTTATTAACTTTGGAAATTGGATTCACCATTACATCCGGGGTTTTTATCTACTTAATTTACAAAGCTAAATAAAAGACAAAAAGAAAAACATGGCGTCACACTAAAAAATAAAATCAATCAATAAAACATGTTCACATGTTTTACAATATAATTCGCGAGTGCGTTGTCCTAGGCTGACCCACCGTCCGGCAGCCGTCCGGCGCGCGTCCGGCGGGTGTCCGGCGGGTGTCCGGCCGTGGGCGGGCGGTGGGCGTGCAGGCTGCACCGCCCCGCACCCTCCCCCGCGTGTTTATTCTCAGCCCGGCGGACGACAGTCGCGCGCGTGACGCGAGCCGAGCCGCACGCCCGCTGTGAACCTCGCGGCAAACGCGGTGCATTTTGAAACCGGACATTCGGGAAAAAAACGTAATTGTGCTTTCAATTGTAACATTAAATACAAAATTGTAATTTTTCATGGCCGGTTAGGAGGGTGTGAAGCGGCGTGGAAATGCATTTCCCGGGTGCAAGGCGCAGGCGGCCGGCGCGGCGGGAGGGGTGCATGCGATGATGGACATCGTATTGATTTCTATCTGCCCGCGCCTCCCTTATTGTGGTGCACGGATCGATCGCTGCACCGCTTATCGCGACGCATTCAACCTCGCGGTGTTAACTTTTCCACTCTTACGTCACTGGGATGCAATTGTGAGTTGCAGTTCAATAATGGCGTACTAATCGGTTGTTTCATTAAAGGTTTTAATTCGTGTTAGATTTGACTATTAAAAATGATTTAGCTTAAGTGTTCGAACAGTTACTAGTTATTATTTGTTTTGTTTTAATTTTAAATTTAATTGAAACTTAGTAATGAAATTTTAACGTGAACGTTCGTGTTGAATTTGGTGTCTTAGAATATTTTTTGTTAAATAATTATTTATATTACATTTTTTTCTATTTTTCTCATATCGGAATAAATAGAAGATAGCAATAAACTTTTCTGCCGGAGCGTCAATGAAAAATTTACCCGCCTCGCACCCTCCTCGCCGCCATAAATTCGGTTCAGGCCAGCCCGTAAAACACACCTCGTAACCGTAAAATATATCCAAAAAACAATCGGATAAAGCACCCAAGCCACACATATCAATAAAGTTTTCGTTTTCCGATACATAAAATAGTGCTACATACAAATTAAGTTTTAAAAACATCGTTAACGAATAAAACTATATCGATATGGCCAGTGACTTTTGAACGACCCTCACTATTTTCAACTTTTTTCAGCGCAAACAGAAAACAAAACAGGATCGTTATTTAAGAAAACGGAAGCTTTAAAAAGATAAGCAATTTATATTTTCAAATTTAGAACGTTGCGAGAATTTCTCGGAGCAAAGAAAGAAACGGAGACGCCTGGAACAAAGTTGACAGTTGGATTTGTTTGGGACACGGGAGTACAGAAGGTGTGAAAAGTGGCGGCGTTGTTGGCGCGCGCGGAATGCGCGGGAGTGGAGTTTAGCGCGCGAGCACGCCCCGACTCCGCCGTGCCGCCCTCCGAACTGCCGGCCATGGCGACCGAAACTGGTGAGTCACTTTTATATACTTATTTTCTTATAATTAAAGATATCAAATCATAAAAAGTAAAAGTTAGGTATTTTGGCGTGTTTTTTAATAACCTTTAAGTAGAAATTATTTTATTACGTAAACGTAGAGCAATTAAGCACAAACAGAAAAAATATATTTGCATGTGCCCAAATGTATTTACACCTTTAAGGCCTTAACACAGACTTTAAATAAAATTTGCTACGGAGAAATATAACTACAACTTACATGCACAATGCAGACGTCGGAAGTGCTACGCGCACGTAGCGCCGGGAAGAGCTTCCGGTGAAGAGCCTTCAGCTCCCAATGTTCTCGACACATGGTTACCATAACGGGCTGGATTGAACACGTACTAGTCGGCTTCTGATTGGATGTTTTTAAATTACGCTATGTTGCAATTTTATATTTTCTTCTAAATATTGTTCGAAGCATCTCCCACTCACGCACGTTTTTTTAGTCATATTTCTTAGACTACTGTTTTAATATAGGTATCTGTGTAAAAACAACGGAAAAAAAATGGAAATAAAAAACACGTGGTCTACTTTACTCGTATATTGATATCTGCCAAAACCGAATCCACTTCTATTTACATATCATATCCAGAAAGTGTCTAAGGCTCCCTTCTCATACGAAAAAATGCAATATTTATGCACTGCCGACAACCAAATTAAAAGGAATCCTTATTCAAATGTCGCATCCGGCCCGCATTTACGCTACTCAATTGTTTACCAACAGAATGTGTTCGTCATACGCGACATGAGTTCGTTGATATTCACCCCACCCCCTCCCAGGATAACCGACCCCCGGGGGGAGGTTTAATGACGCCGCTGCTGTCTTTTATCCCACTTTTATACGGTGTGATTTTGTTTTTCGGACATTTTCACTTTTGTAGGATTTGTTGTTCTTATATTTACTGGCAAAGCATGCTTTAAGGATTTATGGTGGTTAATGGTGATGTTATATGAGTTGTTTTTACGCTCAGTGCTAAGCTTATATCCCTTAATTTTGTACAATGCGAAACCCGAACCGAGTGTCTGGTTTTAAATGCGATGAACATAACTACGTTTCTTGCATTTATGTGCCCATTCAAAATCATTATCATTTCTGTAGATGTATTTTTAACGAAGTCAAGTTGTTAATTCTTACCATGGCTAGATTTATTCAATGTTCACTCAATCATTAAATATAGACATATTAACGCCGATAGTGATGATGATGGAAAGGAACGGTCAACCGAAGCAAGCAGGGCCGATCGTACTTCGGTCACTCCGCCCTGTTCCCCTTGCTTGAGTGGAAGGGCACGGCGGCGCTCATTCAGCTCAATTCGCGTCAGAATCTAAGTGCGTCCTGTAGGTTGATGCTACGTTTTGTTTCCCGACAGTACGTGTTCTCCGATTTTTGTATGGCAGTGGAAAGGCACACCATCTGATGATAAGTCGCCTTTGAAGCCCATAGACATTTACAATCCCAAAGTACACAAAACAATAGGGAAAGCTGTGTTGCCTAGTTTCCACATTCCGGCAGTCCTCATATCGACGTATCTGTTGAGAGGGCTGTGACCCATTACAGGCCTTATAGAATGCTGAGGCCGCAGTTTCCAAGATTCACTAGATACCAAGTCCTCTTATAGTAAATCTTACTTATCATGAGCTTTGTTTGCCTGCACCCTTGCACAGCCCTACATGCTTCAATTGTCTTTAAATACATTCGTCTTGCTATATCTTTGTGATAGTAACGGATGTAGGAAGTACAGGTTCCGGACTCAGGTATTTCTGATCCGCTCAGCTCTCTCTGATTCGTCTGCTTTCTCATTATCCTGTGACACCACAGCATTCGTCCCTAGTACGTGTTCTAATCTAAGGTTCATAGGATTAGGTGCTTGCCGTTGACGTTAAAAACATTTTTGCATTGTACTTATTTGTCTATAATTTACATTTGACATTTTATACCCAAAAAAATAGGTATATAAAAGAATATCTATGTCTTCTTCTACTTCAATTTCGCAAAGAAACAGTTACATAAACGTTTCTTAAAAATGTCACGCTTCGGTAATGATTCGCATTTCTTCGGTTTCACTTAGGTAACATCATAACATAATAATTAGCCAAGTCCCACGTCTTTTTTTCATGATATAACCATTTCGGTTTTCAAATGTAGACACATTTCTGAGAATAATGATTAGACGTAAGGAAGCATGGGTCCGCTGGCCGATAGTTAAAATAGTTCGCTAATAACTTTATTTCAGGCATTTCTAGAGCTGGAAATATAAGCTTTAACTAGCATAATCAAAATACCTACATTTCATAGAGTTATCTAGATCTCAGGTGATGATAAAGAAAATTAAAATAGCTCACTAATAAATACACAAATTTCTGCTAAATGGGTAAAGAGCTTAAATGCCACATGGTCTTTTCTAAGTTACAGCTAGTGCTACTTATCAAACCAAAACGGGGTTGCAAACAAAATGACGTCATTCCGATCACTAGTCCAGGAAACACTGACAATATTAAATATCTTTTTCAAAAGCAAGCAAAAAAATAACTATATGCTTTTAAGTGAGACAAACGTTAATAATGATTAAGCATGAGCCTTGTGTAAGCAAGATGTTTTCAGAAAACCTTATCAAAAAAATACTGTTGTCAATTATAAAGTACGAGCTTCTTATTATATTTATTGCCGACGGACATTGAAATTATTTAAACGGGCAAGGCAAACAATTCATGTGTCATTTAAAAATCAAATATATTCCGGGAACAGCGCAGAAAGGAACACTGTAATAAATATGTGCCAAAATAAAACAGCAAACGGCAAATTTCAATTTCAATTCGATATCGCGCGGTCGTTTACCTGTATTCGAATTTCGAATAGAGAAGCCGTCCTTTCACGGCCCGACATGCGGGGTTAAATGTCAAAGAGAGTTTGTTTTTTCTGACTCTACTCTCGCATACTAATTTAGGAAAATTATCGAGTAAGAGCACGTCGTACCATGCTTAGTAAAGGGTTCCGACGCCGTTACTACAATCCCAAAAAACTATCTCAAAAAACCACAAGTAGGTATGTCCGGATTTTCTATTTAAAGTTACCTATTTGGCTGTCTTAAATGACTTTTAGCAGAGATATAAATACTTTAGTAGCCTGTATCTCAAGAACCAATCTTGTTAGTCTACTTTTGTGATAGTTTTCCAGCTAAATTACTAGGTACTTATTTTCATTTAAGATATTTTTCTATATATATTCATGAAAAGATGTTTTCAATTCTCGTAGCCACTCAAATTGACTTTAACTTGTACATCAATTTCTGAAAAATGAAGCAGTGGGACGCGACGCGGTGAATTAAAAAAAATTAAGCAAACACAGATTATGTTTTATGTTTTAAGGGGAATTATTTTTTTTGGTAGTGATTTTAATTATTTTGTAGATCTTTGGTAACTCATAGATTTTTTATTGCTTACAATTTAAAAAAAAACAAATGCTCATCGAACTTCGCAAGGAAATTAATAATAGCTTACAATTATTTCTCATACTACTAAACACACTTAGAATAAATCCAACGCAGATTTTTTAACTTTTTACAGTTTAGATACTACATCAAAACACTACATAGTAGGTACCTACTTTCTAATAACCATTCGCAAAAATATAAAAAATAATTATTCATGTATTCACTATTACTCTCATAAATCCGATAACCTTTCGAAATAACAGTATAACCAACCCCAATAAAGTAATAAACCTTAATAAACACTTTATGGGTAATACGTATTTGCGCATACCCAATCTAAATCAAAACCTTAGATGGTCAGTGAACAGGCCGCTTAAATCGGGGCATGTAAAGGCCCATTACTGCAGGGATCAAAGGGTGGGTCGCAATAACTGTAATACGATCTTTACAAAACTAACCGATTCACGTCTGGAAACACGTGAAATGGAAAATCATTGCTCGGACAGTTTTAGTCATGTTTTACGGCCCCTTATTATTGAAAGATAATTTATATATAGTAGTTTTCGTAATATTATTATCAATCCGTCGCACGTTTGTCGCAATTGAGCTGTCGTGAAAACTTTCCGATTTTAAAAACGATTTTTTTTAATGATTATTTACTACACCTTTATAAAAACTTGCCCTATTTCGAAACGTATGATGAATACCAAAATATATTATTAGATACGTAACAATTTATAAAAAGGGGTAGTAATACAAAACATGTTTAAAGTTTAAAATATAAAAAAATGTCAAAAGCTAGAAATTGGAGTGTTGATTAGGTATATACCTATACTTATAAGATTTACTAGCTTTTACTTTTTCCATACAAAGTGAAAAACAAACACTGGGACTTAAAAGTTGATTATAAAAATAAACGAGCAAAATAATTTAAAAACTTCGCTGATTCGTAATGATTCTAATAATAAGATCCCACTGAAAAACTTTTGAAATAAAATATGAAATTAAGGGTTTTTCGTAATAAGGACATAAGGGAAAATTACAAAAAATTCAGATTATAATGCTCAATTATTGAGCCTCATATCTCCGAAACTAGTAAAAATCGCTTAACATACATAGGGGTAAAATAGATAGCTTTTTAGCTGCTCTATGAGCCCTAGGCGGGATGACGTCGATTTATGGGACACCCTGTAAAGAAGCATCAAATCAATATTGCATTGTAATTTAGGACGTTCTTTGTTGAAGTGAAACTTGATTTAAAAAAAACATCGACATCAAAATCATAACAGAAATCAATTACGGTTTTAATAAAGGAGAGTAAACATATTCTATTAGTTATTAAATAAGTTATGTATTCAAAAATCAACGTATGATACTTTAATTGTTTGAATTCGGTAAAATTTTGCAAGTCACGCGTTCCTCCCACGTCTTTGGCTATCTCATTACATTATACACTCACCGTGACATATGATTTGAATTCAAATTTCAATAAGAAGATGAAATCAGCCGTGATTTTTATTGGAGGAGGACTTTTAAAGTACACTCAAAATGTAAACCTTATGTCGACTACATAAGGCAGGAAAAAGATTAATCGGGTAGGTTCACTCATCTTCGTTAGGCCCACCATACAAGAAATGTGTCATTTTTATATACCTTGTGCGAAGACAACATATTAAGATAAATTATTATGTTACTTCTAAATAATATGTCTTATCTGAATTGGCTAGTCAGTACAGTTAATTTTGCCAAATTGTACACTTGTAAAGTTCATATCTGTGAATTTAGGCTAATTATCTGATTACACGATGAGCGACTTAATACCTAATAACAGTATCTTCCAGTCAACTAGCAGGCCAACGGAAAATAAGTAAGAATGATCGATGCAAATAAATGAATATTGAATATCCAAAGTCGATAAAAATAGATACTTAAGGTATATATATAGGTGCGTATAAAAAATAGATATCCCCTTCTTTTATAGACAAATACTTCATAGAATTTTCATTTCATAGAAAACTATTTTCTGCTGAACCTGTGTTGATTTCAGGTTATCTTAAATATGATTCACGTAGGTTAGGGTAGGTTAAACTTGTAACCATCACAAGATAAACTGAAATCAACACGGGTTCAGCAGTAAATAGTTTTCTATGAAATGAAAATTCTGTGAAGTGATAGTGTCTATGAAATGAGTGTCTAGAAAACAAGGGTAAACCATAGATATTACGTATAGGTAGATAATAGTAATATAAAGTGTACCTATGCAAAACGTAAATACCCTGAACGCTACCTCCTAAATCAAGCCAGAACAAAATGGCGGTAAAACCCGCGTACAACGCGTCACCCGCAGTGTTCGGTTGGAGGAAAACAATACTAACACGAAACTTTAATTGGTGTATGATAACATCTTAAGCACCTTGACATCACTTAACGTATTCTAAAATAATTAAGAGGAAATACCTTAAAGAGGTAGTCGAGTAAATCTACTCGCATATTACTACCTGAGACCACGGAACCAAGTACCTAAATATGTATATAACGCTACATCTCTCAAGTTTAGTGTTTAAAGGTGCGTTCCTATATTCAAAACCGTGGATAGAGTTGTGACGTCTCGTTAAAATTTGACATTTGCTACGTACAAAATGTGTCAAATTTTAACGAGACGTCACTACTCTATCTATGGTTTTGAATATAGGAACGCACCATCAGTCTGATACTATATTGTCAACGTTAGATAGCGGCTCTTATTACCCGACTGCGGCGGAGCCCAAAAGGAGGTTTATTTACTTGACAGTAATGGCGGCCGAGTTACAAACAATACGATAACATGTTAAATGCAATATGGTTTTACCGTGTAGAATAGAGCTCCTGAACGTTTTGTTTTCGGCGATATTGCTTATTATAATGTACCTACAATGTCATTTCTAAGTAAATTCTGCATGCATTAGAACCCTTGCAGAACCCTGTCGCAAAGACAGACAAACACAACTTGAGAAATGTAACGTTTTACACATACGTGTTTCTGTGGTCCCGCGGTGGTATGCGAAATGATTTACTCGACTATACCTCTTCTTCTTCCTCTTTATTATTTTGTACTTCTGTACGGATTTTCTTTATATAATTATAGATATTAAAAAGTTATTCTTAAGGGGCCCCATATACGGTACGATCCGTCGTTACGATCCGTCGGTTCAGACTGAAATCGCGCGATGGATTGTACGTGTGTGGCAATATCGCATCTAAATTTCAATACAAATATGAATCGTCAGGATATCATTTCAGATCGATCGTAACGACGGATCGTTCCGTATATGGCGGCCTTTACAAACTTGTATACTAGTTCATTATGCATTTTTGGAGCAATCATAGTAATAACGTTCTATTAGCGTTTTTTTAATGTAAAAGATATAATTTATGAGACATCTACGACATATATACGACTCGTGACTCACCCGCTCATCGCGAAATAAATGTGCTCAATAGTCTGGGATTTCTTAGACTTTTAAAGTGCTTGTTAATAATTATTACCAGTTGCTAGACCGCAGCCAGAAAACTACATAATTATGGATAACGATCTTTATAACGTTATACTTCGTTGGGTACATCGAACAATTAAATGTCTTCCTTTTCAATCACGAGTAAAACTTGTATAAACATTGAGCTCTCAAGGATTGCGCGAGCTAAATTTGTAATCTTCAAATCAAGAATCAAAATATTTATTCAGTAAATTGACCTCATACGGGCTCTTTTACACGTCGGTTATATAGAGTGAATCTACTAGCGCTCCGGACAAGACCATCATTGCGGATAAGTAAGAAGCGGATAAAGAATAAGCCGCAAAAAATTCCAGCAGAAGGTCATTTTCCAAACATAAAATACAATAATACTTAAAAGTAAGTCACCATTTCAAGGTAAGTAATAATAAAGTAACAAATATTAATTATTAGAACTAGTACAAATAAAAACATTACAAATCTAAGGTCAAATACAATAAACTAAAAATAATGTAAGTAGTAAGTAAAGATTTCGAAAATCAACAATATGTATAGAATTGACATAAGTTGATAGTGTAGGACGCCCGGCGAGATGGAGTGATGTTTTGCGAAACGCTGCTGGCAGATGTTGGATGCGACAAGCCGAGGACAGGGTGAAATGGCGCAAATATGGGGAGGCTAACGTCCAGCAGTGGACTGATATAAGCCGATGATGATGATGATGATGATGATGATGATGATGATGATGATGATGATGGTGATGGTGATGATGATGATTATGATTATGATAATGACAGCTAGCGTCGGCAGATTATGTTAATCATTTTGAGTCGATAGAAAATAGAGATGTTAGTATTTCTTGCATCTTGGCTCGGCTTACACCAGGTTACCTGCAATCCTGCATGCTCCTTACCTTCTGCATTCCATAACCCGTTATTGCGATTCCCCAGCGTCGCTAGGCGGCGCCGCGGCGGGCGCGGGCGCCGGCGGCGAGCAGCAGTACTCGCTGCGCTGGAACGACTTCCACTCCGCCATGGTGTCGTCCTTCCGCCGCCTGCGCGACGAGGAGGACTTCGTCGACGTCACGCTGGCCTGCGCCGGCGCAACATTCACCGCGCACAAGGTAAGTCATGGAAGAAGACTGGTTAGAGGTTCAATTTAAAAAAAAACAGTCAAACACAAAAGCTCCATGTTTAAAGTCAGTTGATTCTAACAAAGAGTAGGAAAACATGTTATATCAACCTGAAGCTGCAGAGTAATATAGAATTAGCTACAGGCGCGTGCGTCGTTTAAAATAACTTCATGGGGAATTTTAGTGATAGAAAATCAATATATTTTACGTTATTTTAAGATCAGTGTTGCAAAATAGCAACACAGTAAAAAAAAACCTAAAAAAGACGAAAAATATCACTACAAAAAAAGAAAGAAATGTACAAAGCAAGTAGATACAAAAAGGCGTCTGCCCACTATTTTGCCTAACGAAGGGGCAGTAAAATGGAAAAGGAAGATTGTTAATGGAAAAGGAGAGATTTGGGACTCCAAAGCTTTCATTTGACGAAATGCAATATTTAGTTAATACATCAGATTCTCATTTCTGTTCAGGTGGTGTTGTCCGCCTGCAGTCCTTACTTCAGAAAACTACTGAAAGCCAACCCCTGCCAGCATCCCATCGTCATCCTCAGGGACGTCCACGACAAAGACATGGAGAGCTTACTCAGGTACGAAACACTGCGTCCATACACATTGATAAACTACAATCCAGATATGGCTAACCTAATGATCAAAGGTATATTATGCCTTGTAAACTATGTACTTAAACCCTTTTAAAGATAGCTAGGAGGCAAAGAAAGACAATCGTCTCGATAAACCTCCTCATATAACATAACATAACACCAGGCTCAAAAGACCAATGCTCTAAATTCCTCAACGTTGTAACAAAAATCAAAATTGGAAAGATTAAAAACAAAAATATCCATTAGTTACATCCGGTTCGAAGGACCAACGACCTTGAATCCCCAATTTTGTAATTTATATCGCATTTTACTGCACTTAAACTGAGTTTCTGTGCTTGCTCGCCAGGTTCATGTACCAGGGCGAGGTCCACATTGGGCAGGAGCAGCTGAAGGAGTTCCTGCGAGCCGCTCAGCTGCTGCAGGTGCGAGGGTTGACCGACGTGCCGCCCTCGGCGCCCGTGCCCACGCTCGACCAGAAGGCTTCCCCGGTGAGTGCCCCGGTAATACCTACACCGATCACGAGACGAATACACTTTTAAATTAATCAGACTGATTTTGAATCTGCCATTAATTCATGAACAGGGGCTTATCCCTTATAACTCTACAACTGTAGTCGACAAAATTTTAATGACTTTGAGATTGCTTGATATTAAATTAGGTACTTTTTGAAGTAGTGGTAAGAAGTAATTATGTTACTCGATCTAGTATGACCCAGACTCTCACATTCAAGACACGAAATAGTGAAGCTACCAACTCATCGCATAGAAATTAATGAAGCTAGGTACTAACTGAACGGTTTTTAAGTCTTTGAAATATTTTATCCTTGACTGTCAGTGATAAAAATTTGGTAATTTCCGGCTAGAGAAAATCAGATAGTCGTGATATTATTTTATTAGGTTAAAATTAGAAACGTACCATGAAAAAAATATAGGAAACCTCAACACATTTATAAAGCCCCTCTAAAATCCCTAATTTTGCTATGAACACCCTCCCATAACCTCTACTTTTACAGCAATCCGCATCATCATGGACGGAGACGGGGTCGGGCGGGTCGCGGGAGGGGCGCGAGGGGCGCGAGGGACGCGAGGGACGCGAGGGGCGCGAGGGCGCGCGCGAGGGCCGGCGCGCGCGCAGGCCGGACGACGGCACCTCCAGCACGCCACCGCCAAAGCGCGCGCGCTCGTCCGACCTGTACCAGGCGCAGATGAAGACGAGGTGAGGACAGTCTCATTTTTGAGGAATCACAAATATCTGCATTAAATAAGGTCTTTGCATAATTATATCGTCTAAAACCTTTAAAGTTTCATAGTTATTTTCTAACATATTTTAATAGGAATGCGCAAATAAAATTGGAACAAATAAATTGGCCTAATCCTCCGTTTCGATCACTCCAATTGCCATGTAGGTATAGCTACGTCGTGTAATATTAACGATGTCATACCATCACATTAACAGACGGTGTTTCTACAGTTTTTCGAAATCGCCATGCTCTCCTCATGACCCTTTGCCCTCCGTTTTGTCTTTCTGTGTAACTCCATCCATGCTAATGATCCCGTAACCGTTCCGGGTGTAGGACGGAGCAGCTGCTGGCGCACGGCAGCCCTGAGCGCAATGGGCACGAGCTCGCGCTGTTCGGGCAGCCCCTGGACCAGGGCGCGCACCTTTCCGGCAACCTCTCCAACAACCTGGTAAGCAGCTACACTAGTGCCCAACTCTAGGCTTCTCAATGTCATGAATAAATATAGAAACAATACTTACCTACTTGGCTGAAACTTTGATGCTTACGAAATCTTGGCCGAGTATGAAACCGGCATCCAAACAAAAGTGCATCGAATAAGTACCTGCTCTCCGTGAGAAATCAACTAAAAAAAAAACGCACATACATCGTACATAAGTAGTATATCGGCCACGGCCTGAAATGTAGCAAATTTTAACGGCCCCAGTTTCCCGAGATGTCCTGACGTGTAGTTCTCCCCAGTCTGGCGAGGGCGAGGACTCGTCGTCGGACGCGGGCGCCAGCGACGCGGAGGGCGAGCCGCGCGCCAAGCAGGAGCCGCTCGACTACGACGACCCCGCGCACATCGCCAACACCAACGGCGCCATGCCGCACAGCTTCCCCGGCCTGCTGAACCTTCAAGGTAGGGCTAGGGAGTCATAGCTGCCATCAGTGGTGAAACTTTACAGATTGGTGAGAGGTAATTTAACGAATTACTTGTGGAAAAGATGCCTGCATCCGGCAGTTGCGTAGTCTGCAGTCCTGGAAATTTTTGGTAGGTACCGAAGTTTTGGTCAGCTGCAGAAATGAATATTTCAGGTAGTTTGTGTTCTCCAACAATAATAAATGCTGTAGGTCTATGTTTTAAACATAACGCACTTAAGTTTGTTAAATTTTCATTAGGTAGAGATTAAGATAATAACATGAATAAAGCCGAGGAGGCCTGGGTGTATTGTATTCTGCTGAAATGTCAATCATTAACTAGGTATTACTTGAGCAACAACTTTTTACGTTATAATTATAAATAGTGAACTACTTCCTAACAACCTTAACAATTAAAATTAAAAATGTTCTCTACTACAAAACAATACTTTACCCATTGGTCTAGTAAAAAATTAATGGGTTTTTCTCGTTAAATGCAAACTTGACTGTTACCATCAACTACATAGTTGTGTCTCAGTACTCCACTTTTCCAATAATGAAACATTTTCTAATTGCAGGCTTCCCCGGACTTCCAGGACCTTCAGGCATACCAGATAACTTCGGTGAGTAATGTACCTATCGCATTATACCTCTCCGTAACATTTTCGCCTCACGAGCATGACTCAATAATGGCTCCGTGCCCCGAGCTGCGGCGAGCGCTCGAAAACACAATTAGATTCGACCAGATTGATCTTAAATTCAATGTTAATGACAATTCGCCCATTAGCAGACAATGAAGCCGCTCATTAAGGAGACATTATCGAGTCATGTCTGTACCGCATGCCGTCTAACTCTAACTCTAACACTAACATCCTAATAACGAGAACGACACCTCGGCGCTCAGTCTCCCCGCTGAACGGTCAGATCTTTGGTCCCCAAAGCGAGTAGGGAAGTCGTCGCAACAATGGAAAGGCAGGAAGCGCTCTCGAGCGAGTTAGGCGATCGGTGGTTAGGGCGAGAGACGAAAATGAACGAGACCTCCGTCTGCCCCAGGAGCGACCTGGCCGGGCGGCGGCGAGCCCCGGCCCGCGGAGCAGCCGTGCTCGGGTGAGGCGCTGAAGCCCGCGTGCCCGGCCTGCGGCAAGCGGTACAGCAACAACTCCAACCTGAAGCAGCACCTGCTCAACGTGCACGCGGCCGGCGCGCCGCGCCACGCCTGCCCCGCCTGCGGCCGCGCCTTCAAGACGCGCCAGTACATGCAGATACACATGAACTCCATCCACGGCATCAAGCAGCGGCGCCGCGAGCCCGCGCCGTACGTGCCGCCCGCGCCGCCCGCGCCCTTCGCGCCGCTCGCGCCCCTCGCCCCGTCCGCCGACCTCGACCGATACACATACAGTAGCGCTTAATAGTTCGCGTGTGGCGACCGTCTCTAACCGCCGCCTCTGTGTTACAGGGGCGGCTCTGGCGGGCGGGGCGCTGGGCTACCGGCCGCAGTGTCCGCTGTGCGGCCGCGTGTACTCGTCCACGTCCAACCTGCGCCAGCATATGCTCAATGTGCACTCGCAGACCGACCGCGACCAGTGGTTCCCGTGCCAGCACTGCGGCAAGCGCTGCAAGACCAAGCACTATCTCATCAATCACCAGCTGCAGGCGCACGGGATTCGCCAGCGGCAGAACTCTTAGAGACGGCACCCCGCGGCGGCCGAGCCCGCTGCGCCGCCCGCGCCCCCCGCGCAGCCCGCGCCGCCCGCGCCCGCCTGGTGGTGACCAGCGCGCGCGCTCGCCGCGGCCGAGCACAGGTGGCGGGCGCTCATCGCCGACGACTGAATCGGCGGAAACCGCACCCAGGACGCGTCGAAGAAAATAATCGGAAAAAGCCTCGAGCTGAAAACCCTACGGGGGCGAACGCCCGAACGAAAACACCACACCCGCAATAATACAATAATTACTATAGAACCCCGTGCCGACGGTCGTCGTCGACCGGACGGTCCGCGCACCGTTACCGTATTTATCGTAGAGCGTATTTTTAGACAGTTTACTGGGATCGGTCCTGCGGCGGCGGCGGGCCCGTGCGCGAGTAACCGTGGTGTCGTTGCAGATGGCGCGGGCCCGGCGTGCCCGCTGTGCGCGCGCGCCCTGGGCTCGGCGGCGCGCGCGCGGCGCCACCTGGCGGCGCACTACCCGCGCGACTCGCCGCTGTGCCCGGTGGCGGCGTGCGCGCGCCGCTTCGCGCACCCCAACTCCGTGCGCAACCACATGCGCCTCAAGCACCGCCCGCAGTGGGAGCGCATGAAGACGCTGCGCTGGAGCTGCAGCTGGGCCTAGCGCGCTATCGGCTGTGAACGAGGACGCGAGTGCTGTCGGGCCGGAGTATATTGATCTCGTCGCGTTTCTCGCTAGCTCTCCCGCCCGTCGCGCGGAGGCGGTAGGGTATATCGACTGAAAATTATTTTTGTAGTAGTTTAGACTGAAGTTCGCGTAAGGTATATTAAGCGCGTACGTAAGACATGTGATGATTGGTGCCATTGATAGTTTACCGAGTGCTAGAAGTGATGATCATTCTCTCTTCCTGAACGCCTGAACTCTTCCATTGTTGCTTCGACTCTACGCCACTGCTGATTGTTTAGTGTCCGTCTGTTTGTAGAGATCCCTTTGTTTCGGTGTCGTCTTAAATAACTGTTAAGAGAGACGTACAATACATTGTTTAACTTGTGAAAATGCTTACGGGCTCCCTGAAAGAAAAATAATTAAATCTCGTCTTCCACTTTTTACCTCAGTTGTTATATTGTCATCAGACATGATAACTGAGATGGCGTCTTTCTCAAGTTAATCAATGATTGTATTTATATTTTCATATAAAGCAGTTTAAATAGAATGTGTTCATGAAAATAGACTATTTTTCCCCGGCGCGATGGTTGTAAAACGGAGACAGGGTTCACCTCCACCAGTGGATGCCCAGCCTGGCCTGGGTTGGGGACTGTATACCTATTTATAATGTGATAATTATTGGCTGCGCTTATTACTACGTGTCACACAAGTGATCCTCAAGTCGTTTGAGTACAACCAGTGCGTCGGGAATTCAAAGGGTTTTAAACTTTGGTCTCGCGTCAAATTGCGTGCATACTTATGTATATTTTCGACCATAGTTAAGACAATACGAAATAGAATTAAAAATCAAATGCCTTTTAGCGCAATAGGTACCTAGGGATAGGTTCAAGAAGCATAGTGTTTATTTTCTAAGAGTTCGAGGAAACCGAATGTGGAGAGCACAATCTTAAACATATCTAGTCAACGTAGAAACGTACGAACAAAAGGTTCATTTATGATAATCACTTTCCATTCGCATATATTTTCGTATTAAGAAGTGTAATTTTTATAGAATTTATTCTTTTAAAGACGATTTTTAGCAATGAGGGGTGAAATGTGTTTGATGACTGGACTCTTGGGTAATGGTGTCTGATGATTTACGACTATCCTTGGCTCTACTTCCATGCTTCATAATCTTATAGGTATACTTCTTAATATTAAGTCAGTCTTCCAATCTATTCATTTTCTCTTCTTCCTTGACCTTTTCTTTCTTGTACCGTAGACGGCCTAGCGATACAGTCCAGTCTAAATCAATATGTACATAAACGTATACATAGTAATAAAATGGTTGCCTTCAGAATATATGCGATCGGAACCCCACGTCAAATAGATCTCGAAAATTAATATTGGTAACTTAGCGAGTAGTTAACTTGTTCCTGAGGCCTGAGAGGCATTGTCGTATATCTTTATTATATAAAACTATATTAATTAAGCGGTGTAGTCAACCATAACCAAATGTTCAATGTGAGTAAATGACTCTAGTTGCGGTGTATTAGTGATACGATATACGTAATAATTTAATTTTTACCCGAAAAAGTGTCTGCTTATTATTATGATATACATAAACAATAAAACTACGAAGTAGATGGTCGCTTTTCAATAACTAATCACCTAACATACTAACATGAATCTAAAAGGTAAGATCTCTGGTCAAATGACACTGGTAATAATTAAAGGGGTCTTAGCACGGCTTGAATATATTCATGAGTTCCCAAGATGTCGATGTTGCAATCGTCATAATCATGAGATAACTGAAGTCAGCGGGGAGGTTGATAGTTCAGGATATCCACCGTATCGGTCTAATCTCTTTCTGCCGTGGCAAGAACTTATTTATTATTATTAGTGTCATGAATAACAACTGTGTACACATGTTCAAATCAAGTCTCAACTTTGATCTCAATGATAAGCCTTTGACGTTTCCTCAGGTGGATCTCGGAGAACCCAAGACCTGCTCCGCGTGAGGGCCACGGACCCCCGGCCCTGCCCCAAGTGCGGCAAGATCTACCGATCTGCGCACACGCTGCGGACGCACCTCGAAGACAAACACACAGTCTGCCCCGGCTACCGGTTAGTAATATCCGCTTTTTTCGGCATAGGTACTCGTTCTTTAAATTATGACAAAGCTAAGGCTAAAATCATCAACGTAATCATTCAACTCTTACACTTCATTTTGCTAAGTTAAATAATATCCAAGTTACAACCCGACGCAAACGCAAAAACACCAGTTTTTCGTCGCTCTCAATTAAGTCACCACACCACCCTAATAATAATAAAAAAGTGCAAGCAATATGCTATCTATCACCAAACCCACCTTTAACCATCTCCTATGATGTGAGCTGAACGTATAACACGCCCTATAAATAAATAAACTTCAGAGGAAAGTCTTACACAAATTGACCTAGTCCCAAACTAGGCACTTCTGTACTATAGACCTAACAAATAGACGGACAAAGTAACTTTCACATTTAGTAATATGGATCAGTACTTAAATTCACGCTCGCTCATTACACAAATATTTGTTTTTACCTTGTATCGAATCTGTGACAGCTAGCTTCGTAGGCAGGGTTACAAACTTAGCTAACTGTGTCATCGAACCCCCAGGTGCGTGCTATGCGGCACGGTGGCCAAGTCCCGCAACTCGCTGCACTCGCACATGTCGCGGCAGCACCGCGGCATCTCCACCAAGGACCTGCCCGTGCTGCAGATGCCCACGCGCTTCGACCCGGAGCTCGCCAGCCAGTGAGTATCACCCAGCGCGACAACCACTAACATCACCAAATATTTAGTGATTCCAAAGGGATCCGTCGCTAAAAAAGTTTGAGAAACGCAGGTCTACATCACATCGGCACAAAAGGGATTGTTCTACGCAAGCTGAGTTTTCCTATAATTGGGTGAACATCCTGTTACCCATACACCCTGCCTACCCATATATTTTTAAAATTATGGTAGGTATTGTATCAGTTGGCAAACCAAATAAATAAATATATTATACATACATGATCATTTAGACTTCTCTTTGCCTGACGTTATTTATGGAAAAAACATCTATGATTATTAGGAATCTTGGAAGGTGTTGTAGACAACCCAATAAAGATCACCCACCAATACCCATTGCGAAATCGTGTTTTTTTTTAAGAGGCCACATAGGTGTTGTTGCATGTCTTGATGGTCCTACCTTCACAGTTACCATTTCTGTACTATCAGAATTAGCTATTAGCTAGCAAACTTGAATTTTGAAGTATATTCCTAACGGTATCCTTTTCCCCCAGACTCCTAGCCAAAGCCGGTGTAAAGGTGTCACCAGAACAGCTGCGCGCGCGCGCCTCGCCGACGGGCCCGCGGCGCTGCGACATCAAGCTGGACGCCAAGTCGGCAGCGTCCGAGAGCAGCTCCGTCTGCGGCGACAACGACAACGACGAGCTCAGCCAGTCGCGGTACGACAGCCTGGCCGTGTCGCCGCCGCGTGAGTAGCTCTCTCTTTTAATTCTAATTCAAATAATTCATTCAGTGAACTGACACATCAGAGCTCTTAAGCGGTGTTTTTTTTATGATAAAGGGATGGCCCACGAGCGCTCTGATGGTAAGTGGGGTCTGAGACCCATAGACATTCTAATTCTCAAGACTACAATCTCAAGACTGCAATCTCAAGACTGCAATCTTAAGACTTCAAACGTGAGTTTACCATGAGGACCAAGATGGAATGCTAGTAATTTAACTGGTTGTCTTATCCCTCCCACCGGAACACAACAATACAACAACAATACAGCTGCTTGGCGGTGGGTTTGGATAAGATGGTGAAAGCGATCCGGACGGACCCTGCTCAACGTCCTATCACTAGGAATATTTGGATTTGGAGTAAATCTACCTACTAAACAAAAGTGAAAACTGAAATGTTTCGTTATTAGATTGTATTTATTGAATAGGTTGTTTCCTTGCAGACATCAACAACCTGGCCAACACGACGATCACGAAGGTCCCGGCGGTGCGGGCGCTGGCCGCGCGCGCCGCGGAGGGCGCGCTGGCGCCGGCGCGCCGCGACGAGTACGCGCCCGGCTACGGCGCCGGCTCCACGCTCATCGACACCTACCTGCAGTATATCGGTCAGTACCCTGGCACTCGTTATCGCTATAAAAGCTCAAACACATCCACTGCTGAACCAAGACCTTCTCCAGTTGGAGCCCTGCGCTATTTACATCCAAAGGTTTCCTGCGACCAACATCAGATTGACGTTCCGCTTCGTAAAAAGTCCGTAATCGCAACCACAGAATCTTTCGCAGAGGTGCGTTGGTAGCTTTAGTTTTTCTGCAGATCTCATCTTTCTTGACTACATTTACTGTTTCTTCTGCTTCACCGAATACAATGAAGAGCAGCTCGAATCGTCAACGACCCAATGATCTCTCTATCTGAAGTTCAGTTTGCGTGCCAGAGAGTCTGGGTTATGAAGAATCTACAAATTTACTGACCGCTAACACAAGTTCTAATTAAAATGCAAAAAGTAAATTCAAGTGTTTCTTGCAGGCATGCCGAACATAAACCACCTGGCGCAGATAAACGCGCTGCACATGGACCGCAAGATCTACGACGAGCCGTCGCCGCAGATGGGCTCGCTGCCGCCGCCGCCCGCCGCGCTGGCGCAGGGCTACCTGAAGCAGATGCAGCGCCAGTTCACCGACGTGGGCCAGCCGGACATCGCGCGCGACGCCGACGAGCCGCTCGACCTCGGCAAGGAGCGCGCGCGCGCCGACGACGACAAGGACCGGGACTACTTCGCCAAGGAGTTCGACGACGAACCTCGCGACGACGCGAACGACGCCGTCTACTCCGACGACGAGAAACCCGCCTCATGAAAACTGTGCGGCTAGTCGCGAACGGTGCTCGAGTGTTATGTTTTGCGGTTGCTTCGTTGCGAGTATCGGTTTATTGTTGACCCGTGGAATGTCGTTGGTGCCATTTCCGAATGTAATGTATTATAGTTAGGATTATTGCGGAGCGCGGCTCCGCGTCACTCACCGTAGGTCCGAGGGCGCTCGGCCGCCCGCCCCGTAGACCGCCGGCGCCGCTCGGTCGTGATTTAGTAGATAACGTTAGCGGGTAGTGTTTTTGTATTGTGCACGCGACGCCCCGAGCCGAGGGCGTCGCTGCGATTCCATCCGTCTACCTCAGCATTCGGGCCAATCCGGCGAGTAAACATTAAAAGAGAACATATATCCACACAAATTGTGAAATTCCATCCATCTACCTCACTTCAATAGATTTAATTTAATATTTTATACAATTTATAGATATAATAACTGTTGTTTTATGTATTTTGCAGATTGCATTTATATATACTACGTAGAGCATAGTAGTTAAATATACGCAAGTCATTAGGTGATTGTTAGTGCTGCCCATAGTGTTGTTACATTCTTGTTGGGTTGTGTAGCCGCACACTAGCCGTATTAGCCGCGCCAGTCGCGCCGGTCGCGCCGGTCGCACAGTCGCACCAGTCGCACCAGTCGCCGCGCCGTCGCTCCGACAGCGGGCTCACGACTACATCTACGATATCTTGTATACGAACGGAAACACGACAGAGCTTAAATCAAACTAGTACTGTAAAGGCGCCGCCTTCATCTGATCTTCAACCGCCTTGAGACTGAACACTATTTCCAGGGAAACCTTGTTGTTGTCGCATTTGTAATTTGCGAATTTATTGAAAATGAAGAGTTCAAATTTGAAACTTAACAAATCGTACATAAGACATTATATTGCATTGTATATAGAGTCGAGTGATATATAAAGTACATAATAATAACAAATAGTAACAAAAAGCAATAAATAAAGTATACCTTGATGTTGCCTTCGGAGTGTGTATATAATATGAGGCGGTCGAGTAACGGCCGCAGCGCGTCAGCCGCCGGCTAGTCGTCGGCCGGCCGTCAACCGAACGTCGACCGACCGTCGACCGACCGTCGGCCAGTCGTCGACCGGCCGTCGGCCGGCCGCGCGAGCCCTCGCTCGTGCTGTCAGACGCAGAAGGTTTATTTTGTAGTAATGATGTGGGCTCGTTACTTAAATAACAATTACTGTGATTACAATCTCATTATAGCCTTCAATACTTATACATATTTTTTAGAGTACAATGTTATAGTTATTTAGTATATTAATAAGAATATTTGTAAGCGAGTCACAAAATTATATTTACTTCACTAAACATTAGAGTTCACGTTATTTAAGTATTTAGAGCAATAGGTGGAACATTTAACCTTTTATATGAGAGATATTAAACATTTAGGGTTCTTTTGAGATTCGGCGTCGACGCGTCGAGCGAGTCGAGTCGAGTCGAGTCGCGCCGAGTAGCGTGTTGAGCTGCGTGTTGTCATTTGGTTTATATACCTAATAACCTTGTTGACAGTTAACAGTGTTGCCATAGTGAGTAATTATTTCGACTGTATATAAAATAAGTTTTGATTGTTTAGAGATGAGTGCTTAAGATTTGCAATTAATTAATAATTATATTTTTATTTAGATAACTCTACTGTTCTTACATACAAATGTATAGGTACTGTTGCACACACAAAATATCATATTTAACCAATAGCCAGTTACCATATGTGATTTAAAGTATAGATATATATTATATTTTTTCAACACCTAATTGCCACAGATAAAGTATGCCATAGAGCAATCCAGCGGTTACCTCGACACCATTATGAAAACATATTTGTTCAAGTAGAGTATTTTAAGAATAAACGGGAGTAACTGTTAAATTGTAATGCCGGATGTACACGCTCGCGAAGGCTGGCCGAGGCTGGCATGCAGGGACGGCCCGCCTCGCCCGGCCTCGGCGAGCGTCCAGGGGCGTCAGACCCCAACCGTAGCGTACCAGTGAATGCTTGTAACTAGGACTGTAAGTCGACGGATGCGCCGCATACGTTAGTTACCTTTAAGAACTTAGGAAGTTCGTTTAGTTTCTTTATTTACCTAATACCTCATTAGCATGGTCAGTTCATGTAAAACTCAATTTATTAGTTCTTATGATGTTGTTTATTGATCTGTTCGTGTTTTTTTATAAGTTTAGAGAATTAAGATGTTGACCGGTCGATTTTGTTGGTCATTCAGCATGAAACTATGATAGACGAGTCGAGTAGCAGACGTTGCGTCACATGATACCTTAAAAAATACTTATATTTAATATAATATAATACAATTAAAAGTTAAAACTAAACTTATTTAAATTAAAATAAAAACTAAGCTACTCAAATATTAAAGACGTAAATAATAATCACCACTATAAAAAGAACACCCCCTCTAGCAGGTCCGCTCGCGGCATGGTCCCTATGACACTGGCTGCGTTACCTCTCTGGATAGCTAGCCCAATCCTTTGGGAGAGGTAAGCACCAGCTCTAGGATCTCCGGAGGTGTCTATGAGCCGGGATGACAGGGCCTTAATAAAGCTTTTCATATCAGCTGACCAAGGTCCCATGGTCTCCACTGCAAGCGCCACAAATTCATAATTATTTAATAATGATGAATATTTGCGGCGCTTGTTGGTTTGGGCCTGATCAGCTGCTGCACCGGCCCGATTACGGGTTGACTGGACGTGGGACAGGGCGAATGTGTCAACACACGTCGCGTCCCACACCAGTGCCCTACCCAGTTTCCACGGCACCAATGTAGCTCCGTCTGGTCGCTTGCCATCGTCTCTATGTAAACCTGCTGGTTCCAGGACAGCTGGTACAGAGGCAGTGGCAAGCGAACGACGGATCAGATCATTAATTGTGCCATGCCGGTACAAACGGCCGGCACTTCTAAAGCATGAAAGGCCATGTCGTCCCAGCTCACTCACTTCCTTCCCGCACGTGCAAGTATGAGGTTCACAGATTCTAGCTCCAACCCGCAAACTTATTGCTATGCGCAAGCAGCTTGGGTCCAAGACTGTGCCTATATTGCGGGAAGGAAGAGCGTGGAGCCAGTGACCTGATTCGCCTGCAGAGACAGCGATTATATTTGTTCTTAATGTATGTAACTAGGATAAAAACATCCCATCCCTAAATGGTCATTTTATTTTCATTTATCGATGAACTGGGAAGGCCCAATGTGTACAAAGGCCTTAACACACATCCTTCCTTCTGTATATTTTGTACCAGGGTGTTTTGTACAAACTTTTTTTTTTAAAGGTATCATGTGTCGGATCGTCAGAATATGAACACGAATGGATTAGCGTTCTAGCGAGCACAATTAATTAAGTTCGGGTCTGTATGCAAGTAGCTGGTTGATTTGGCATGTTTCGATTATAAAGCGTTTACCACCGGATAATTATAAGTATTAATTTACTTTTGCGCATTTGTTATAATTTAACCCTACAACGTTCCAAGTCGACAGGCCTCTGACCGTTCATTGGAAACTAAATTTGATATTTATTTGTTTTTGTGGAAATCTTGGCTTCGGGTTCGCACAATCTTAAATCTGGTTTAATTATGACAGTTTAATTTTGTCATTTTTGACACAGCTACACGGCACTTAAGACTAAGAGTCCGTTTACACTAGCGTTTCTCCAGCGTAGGCGGTCACCAAGCACCTTACGCTGGAAAAACGCTCGTGTAAAGGGTCTCCAAAACTACATTTATCTTTTGCGTGTCAGTGAACTTCAAAGTCGCTTAAACTTGACTTAAGATCGAGGAATTCTAAAACAGTCTTCAATTTTAAGCCTCATAAGACCCGCGTGCAAAAATATGTACTTTAATCGGCCAAATCCTCTTTCATCCGCAATGTCATTAAAAATGCCACATGAGAATAGGTTTATACAAAGTTGACACATTTGTTGTATGGTGGGCCTTAGGACACTATGGACTCCGCAATTATCTTAATTTGGTCGTACTTCTGCATCATCATATTCCTCAAAAGATTGTGGAACATAGTTTAAGTATTCTGTAAGCACCGAATTACAATGTATACTAAATTTATCGTAAGAAATGTCACATATTTATTATCTTAATACAAAGCAATGTAATCTTAAGTCAGTAGCTAACTATGATCGGAGATAGATACCGCGTCAGCAGTCTCATTATGGGTAAAAATAAGAGTAATTATCATAACGTTTGCAAAAGCGGAACTTCATTTTGTGACACTTGATTTTAGGCCTTATTTCATGTAGCGCGCGATAGATATCACAATATCCGCCACAATTCAAACTCTGTTCCACAGTCTCCTCACTCCGCTTAGTACCTACTCACGCCGCCCGCCGGCGCCACTGTATACGACTATGCGATAGGGTTGCCACCATTCCTTCAATATTTATTTTCTCGTAGGGTTGCCACGATCGCTGCGCGCGAATTTATTTTTGAGCCGCAATAAATCCCGTATGAAACTGCGCGCGCAGGGATCGTGCCAACGCAATTAGGAGTAATTTGATTTGTATTATTTAATTGGAAAATGCCACGCCTTTGCCATTGTACATTAGTGTACTAGTTGTACGCCGCTTAACTTCATTATTATTATATACAAGGATAATAAAAATAATTGTTTTGAACTGAGTTGTTTGATTTTACTTCTCGTATTATAAAGCTCGTATCATAGGTACTTCAGGCGGTCTTGTTTTTTCTAACCGCGACACTTTGAAATTACATTCTACTTAGTCAAGAGCCTCGATGGATCGACTTGGATTGCCTGGTTGTTAGACCGAGAGCCAACTGCATGGAATTCTACCTTAATAAAAGAGGGATTTTTTTTAATGAAGCGAAGGTTTGATGTTGCAAAAAATGAAAAACTCGATATTTCCCAAAAATAAGATTATTTTTTCAATCAAAAGGTAACAAAACATAAAGCCGGCTCACGGATTGTTGACTACAAAACCAGTTCGATTCCCGCCAGTGTCATAAATACCAGAACCGTATGTTGTGTAGTCAGTAGCTCGACGCGCGACGTTCCTCAGCTCGACGCAGATTACGAGCAATGGTGTCCAGTCACAAGAATTCGTATAAAAACAATGTATTTATTTCATGGAATCGCATCGACACATCTATCATTTATATTATAATCACAATGCTCTTAAATTAATAAATAGTGCCTAAAATTAGAGAAAAATTTAAATACATTACGCATATACATATACACTATGCTATATTTATATAATACTACGCTAAATCATCGATAGAAACACAGTGTCCCTGGGTGGCAAGAGATCTCTTGTTTATTAGAGGTTCATCACTTGAGTCTAGTTTGTACAGTGTCACTAACTGCTAGGCGAGGTGCGCGGGCGCCGGCGCGGCTACTCCTCTCTCTCCCTCTTCCTCGTGAGGAAGTAATGAACGCCCACGGCGGCATTCATTCTGAAACCAATCCATTTGAGACTTAGACTGACAGTCACAACAAAGTAACTAATAACCAAGTGGTGAACCAAGGCATGATAGGCATCTATTTTACACGAGTTATGGCGAGAGCGCCAATATGTCGAGGGTGAAATAAATGGTGACTTACACCCGAGTTAAACACTAATTTTCATGTCGACTATGATCAAACTTGATAGTAAAACTTACAAAAGTAACAATCAGTAGGAATAGTTTTACCGGGCTATAGCCAGTTGTCTACACTCGCACACTTTTGCTGGCTTATTACAGTGGAATAAAGTTGAAAGTGGCAACATAAAAAGATCAAATCTATAAATCATTGCTAACCTCACTTGATCTTTAAAAGCAATAATTGTAAATTGGTTCGTTTGGTCGTGTTTACATCTTTGTAGGAAATATTTATGACTTTTTTTACAGCTCCAATAAAAGCCGATTCATGTAACAAACAGTTGAGAAAAAATCATTTTTTATAATAACTATAAAAATAACCAAGATATAAAGCCGACAAAGATTTTTTCCTATCTTTTTCTACCAAAACCGAATTTAACATGTAGTTTATATGGCCGACCTGTTTCATGACGTCACAGTGCATGCATATCTGATCTCTCGGTCTAACCGCTGTCTAATTAGCAGTTTAAAATGCCTGTATCATCCGTATTTCTTGGCCGATTTTAATTTCACTTTTGGTGATCTCTTTTACGGTATTTTCATATTTTGTTCAGAAACGCAATTTACAAAAATCCACGCATATACCTTATTCATCATCATCATCAGCCTATATTAGTCCACTGCTGGACATAGGCCTCTCATATTGCACGCCAACGAGCACGATTCGTGGGCACTCTCATCCAGCTCTTGCACGCCACCTTGCGAAGATCCCTTATTGACACAGACTATTTTTATAACACGGTAAACCCGGGTGATTGTACTCACAGCAGGGCCCAGTGCTATTTCTTGGCGGAGGCGAGCGCGAGCCCGAGCCCCACGAGCCCGCCCAGCGCGATGACGGCGCCGCCCGCCACCGCCATGCCGATCAGACCTTCCTTCTCCATGCGCTTGTTGATCTGCCGCTGCAAAACACAACACAGGGCTTACTAAGATATAAGCTCTGAAAAACAGGTCAAGAGTCGGACTCACGCGTCGAGGGTCATACCAAATTTGACGCTTGTATGTTTTACTGATACAACAAAAATAAAAATAAGTAAAAAAGTTTCTCGTACGGTCGCGAACGTAAATTCAGGGCCATTCCCAAAAAAATGTTTTTGAAGTCGTCAATGTCATCAGAGATGCTTAGTCGTTTGTGACTTATAGGAAACTCAATCTTTTTGTTGTAGAATGTCAGATTGACTTTGGACCTAAGGTGGGTCACAAATTAAAGTCTGACCGTACATTATTTCACATTCTTAAAAAAAGTTAGTAAACCCGCCGTAATAAACCATATTCTGAAAAAAGCGCTATCTATTACGGTTCAAAAGATACAGCTCTTCAAATTAAGGACAGCCAGACAGGAGACGGACATAGCGAAATAATAATACGCGTTCTTTGTAAAAAAAATAAACCAACTAATCACCTAATATTTTAATTTGCCTGCTAATAATCAATTTAAACATATTTAATAATGAAACCTTACGATTAGATTAGAACTTGGTAAAAACGAATTTTAGGGTTTATTCCTTAGAATTGTTAATAGTGAGTTTAAATTGGAAATATTCTATATTACAGTCAGCTCCGATAGCAGGTTCGTCGTCACGGCACGCCGAGGGCACAGCGCGGCGTATCACTCCCGCTGCGTTTGTATAATACACTCACGCCTCACTCGTTCTAGACAGTTTTTTACTAAAACATGGCTTGATTATTACAGACATGTAGCACATCGTTTTAACTTCTAAACACGATATTAAGCGCCAAACGGCACACGGGTGGGTGGTTAAAATAAAAACAAAATAACAAGAAAAATCTTGGCAAAACACCCTCATGTGGAAAATAAATGCAATCTGAGAAAATCATATGAATTTCCAAAACAAAGCGCATTCATGGAAAAGAAAAAATATAGGCGATCGCCGACGTTTTGTCGAGATAACAAAATTGATGGTTGATTACAATCTCGACAACCTGTCTCGCTGGGTTATCCCATATAACGTAACATACGGCAACAACATTGAATTTACAATGTCAGAGCCATCTTAGTAAATATTAATAGATTTCATAAAGAAAAAAAATGTAATAAGTTTTACAAAAAGGAAGATTAAAATTTTAATAGCGTAAAATATAGCGAAAGCCACCCCTGGGTTAGACAGCAATCCAACGATACCTAACACGTTTGAATCCGTAAAGCGGTTACTACATGAGATCACAAAGATATACACGGAACGATATCGGGTTTAAATCTAATTATGGTTGTATGTGTTCCTTGCTTTTCCATTGGCATATCATTCGATAAAAGAATATTACCTCGCGAATAGCGTAAATTATTAGAAAATTATTCCGCGTTCATAATTGTTAAATTTTTCGTGGAAACATACACACTTACTTAATTAAAACGCATGAAAATATTTGTTATATCAGCTGCTTAATAATAACTGCTTAACCTGTTTGGCGATCTCGTGTTACGTGCATAATCGCATGTAACTAGTTTGTGCAGTTTATTTGCCGTGCAAAGGTCACTCGTCGAGACGCGCACTAAGTTTTACGTAGCATTGTTGCGTAAATTTAGGAAAAAATAATTGGAGGGGCGTCTTCGTGGATTGATACACTATAAATAAGTTGCGTGGGCTGGATTGGATGCCACATGCAATTCATGCTGGTACCTGTACCTACCTACCTACTTAAAAAACACTTGGTTTGACATGGCTATTTTTAATTTTCAGTGTATTAAAAACAACGCAATTTGGCAAACAGCACTGATAATTTGTGATAGTTGATATAATCACTTAAAACTGGTTTCTGTTTTGTGTACAAAATATTTAATATGCTCAGCTCAAGGATTATTTAAGCCAACAGTGAAAAAAAATAGTTGTATTTTTTGTTGCTCGGCAACCTGAAACGTACTACCGCTGGCCAATAGCCTTCGTCTCTTTCTTTTGCATATCCCTGCTAATAGTTTCCTAAGTCTGATTGGAGAGACCAAGTTGATCATGCCAACGTCGCCGCGATACCGAATTCCATTGTGATGACATCCATTTGGAACAATTTAAGCCAACGCCATCTTAGTGAATTGTTAAGTCATAATTCAATAACAAAAAAACAACAAATGTATACTACAACAAATAACCAGATCAATAACTTTCTTGTTCTGCAGTATACTCTTTTTTTTTTTCCAAGCTTCTTTGAATTATCCCAATTTGCATTAGTTTGGCTGATAATACGCCGGCATTCCCTCTAATACAGCACCATCATGCGGCTAATAATATTACTCATTGTAATTCAATTCCTGATTCAAAGTCATAACGTTAACTAGAGCATGACTTACCTCTAAAGCTAAAACCTGTTGGTTAGCGGGCTCAATCTCCAGGAAAGCCTTGACAAAGTGCAGCGCTTTGCTGTACTCCTTGATCCGCGCGTGGCCGATGGACAGGTAGAACAGGTAGTCCCGCTTGCCCTCTGGGTGCGAGTTGAAAAGCTCCTTCAGTAGTAAGATACCCTGAAAATGCAAGTGTAAATTCTAATTACGAACAAGCAGAATAAACTAAACTGTATCAATACTGCATCAACCAGTTAAATCCCATAAGGCAAATATTATTAATGTTTCCTGCTGGAACTATTTGTATCCAACGAGGATGAAGGGTATTAACTGCTGTTTTTAAGGTAAATTAAATACTAATTACATAAAAACATAATTATGAAAAACATTTTCTTTCTATTTGCAGAAAATAACCAAAATAAAAAATTCCATGCTATTTTCTTAACAAATTTAAAGTCTGTACTGAATGAAATGAAATGAAATAATTTATTCTGTAAACTGGCCACATCAGGGCTCTTTTATAAGTCAGTAATATGGAGTGAATTTACCAGCGCTTCAGACAACACCATCATTGCAAAGAAGAAATGCCGAAAAAAACTCTAGCAAAAGGTCGTTTTTAATAATAAAATACAATGATACTTGAAAATAAGTAACATCACGAGGTAATAAATAATAAATACACTACCTGAAATTAATTAAAAAAAAAGGGTTGTGAGGTCTGTTTGTGGCAGTAGGCAAAGGACAATGCCAAAACATGATGTGGACCAAAATCAAAAAAAATAATTGAGACCTGATATTTATTTATATGCTCGATTTCAGTACACATGACATCAACACTTGGTTTTGTTGTTGTTTGGCTTTGGATTTAATGTTATAAAGATAAAGAGGTAGCCTGAGAGCACCCAGCTTTCACCTACAAAGTGATTATGCAGTTTGGCAGAACAGTTTGTTTATTGCATGCCCGTTTTGATAAAATAAATGTTTTATTTATGGCAAGTAGTGGACACCTTTTGATATTTATGTAGTGAATCTCTACAAATCCACTACATTCACAAATCCACAAGCTTGCACAAAACTTAATAATTGAATGTAATATGTAATGCACAGCCAAGCCACAAACCATGAAAATATATCAATATTGCATAGAACAAGTTTAATCTTGTATAGTGTCTCACTTAGTGTGTTATCAATGTATGCGGGAAAGTCAATAGCACTATTATACTGGTTTTCATGGATTTCTTTCCCTCAACTCTTTATCTTGCTACTTGTGGAGCAACTTACAATCGCATGATTCTAATTGACACAAAATAAGTTTGACTATAAATATTGACATGACCCAATGATTTGTGATCCCTAATGTTACGTCAATTGTTCCAGAGGAAAACCCATAACAAATTTAAATAAATAGAAGGTAGATTTTTGTAATAAGTATTTTATTCTAACTGTTGGAAATATGATATGGTTTAGGAATTTGTTCAATTGAATAACATGGATTTTCTTTCAGTGCAGTCATAATACAGTTTAACATATCAATCAATTGAGCACAAGACAATCTATTTCTTTATCAACTATTCCCAGAGTTAGATAAGCATTATAAACGGTGACATCTCTATCAGTCAAGTTTAGTAATACTGTTCTAGAAGGGCATAGATCAATTCAGAAAACATTGCCTGATGCCTAACTTTGCTAGTCATTGAAAGCAAATCATAACATGAACACAATGGAACATGCAGTACTAATTATCCTTGACAAATAGCGTCACAGCGTCATACACAAACATTAATTTAAATCAATATACCTACATTCTAGAAACATACGACGCACCTTTTTGATGTCGGTGGGGTACCGGCTTCGCACGAGGCACCACGCGTACTCGAACTGCGCCTTGTGCGTGACGCGCCCGCCGTGCAGCTGCTCATGGAACACTCGCTCGAACTTCTGCACAATAACGAAAACTCAGCACAATGCACTCTGCCGTGACTCACGTATTGCACAAAAACAACCATTACTTGCAAATCTTCCGAGGAAACCACCTCGTCCAGTACGTCTTCCATCGTGCCCGAATGTGATATTTTATTAATATAAAACGATTTGAATAAGAAATCTACTGCCGAACTAATATTATTATCATTATTTTGCGATTATCCGTCGAAAAATCTGACGGTAGTGAAATATATGACGTTTGCATGACAGTTTCAGTTTTTTTTTATTGATCTTTACGTGTACTGAATACAGGCCTTTTGCCATTATCGAATTATTAGATTTAATTACCAAACATAATTTGTAATATATTTTGGTTTGATAACGTTCAATCGATTTTCAATTTGAATAACAAGTCCATATTATTAGTAATTTTATTTCAATTGAAGTAATAATTTGTCCGTTCTTGATTTTGAAGTTGATTTGTAAATTTCTGAACTGATCAATAATGTCATGAATGTCAAACTACAAGTAAAATTCGCCAGTTTCGTTTTTCATTGTGCAGTATAAGGTAATTTCCGTAATTGGCTTTTGTTAGGCACACAAAAGCCTATTGTCCCCTTCAGGAGAAGGTAACCTGATACAATGCAGAGTGTTATCAACACGGTGAAGGGAACCGCCCTCGGCGTCGCCGGGTACCTCACTCCCGTCCTGAAGGTAGGATCTTTATCTCGACTGATTCTGTTGACTTCGGTTGACCGACACCGTATAAACATATTATGTAAATTGAGTTGATTAATTAGTATGTAAACAACGGTGTTTGGGCCATGTCCTTGGTGTTAAAGGTTGAATGTACTTTGTTTTAATATTATTTATTAGGAAGCATGTTATAACTGTTTTACTTTATAAAATAATAATCATTAAATAAATGCAATATTTGTCGTGCTTTTTTTTCTAAAGCTTTTTTGTTATTTGTCTACAATTTTATTTGTTGCTTATATTTTATTGTTTTTTTTATATAGGTACTCATCTCAACTTACTCATGAATGACTACTAATAAATTTTGTTTTGCAAATAAAATATCTTTAACTTATCTCAACATAAATCTAAATATCCAATAGGAGTCCAAGTTCCAAGAGACTGGTGTCCTCACTCCAGAGGAGTTTGTAGCAGCGGGAGATCACCTGGTGCACCACTGCCCCACTTGGCAGTGGGCCAAGGGAGAGGATTCCAAGATCCGGCCGTACCTCCCAGCTGACAAGCAGTTCCTCATCACAAGAAATGTGCCGTGCTACAGGAGGTGCAAACAGGTCAATATGTAGCTAATAAACTAAGTTCCCGTGTGTTTACTGGTTTAGAATAGTGCCACTCCATATCTCCCCAGGGATATTGTTAGAGGCGACTCAGGGAATAAAGGCTTGTAGTACTGTTAGGTGATGGGCTTGCAACCTGTCACTAATACGCTAGTAAACATCTTAGCCTATTTGTGCAAAATGTGGTCATAGAATTATCAACAAGTTTTTAGAGCTCTAGGTAATTCTGTAGCTCTGCCTACCCCACTTTAAGATTACAGGGGTGAAGGTATGTATTTATGTATGTAAACTAAGTTCCAATAATTTGGCATTGTACTTGAATTGTTGAATCCAGTAAAAGAATACAGAAAAAGAGAAATGAATGAAATTAATAATAAATGCTTTTTTTTATATTTGAAAGTAAATTGTTTCAATCAATATTTCTTAAGGTAATTATAGTTTGACAGATTTACTATGTTTGTTCCTACTTAACCTAATTCCACTAAGAGTCTTATCAGAAATACACTTAAGAGTGTCACAGTTATCATGTCATGCTACTTTACCTCAATACAAATATACTCTATTTCCATTGTTAACAAATTGGTACATACTTTGTTAAGTCACTTATTATTAAAATGACTTCATTCATTTATGTAATAAATTAATTATGTATCATAGGGATTTACTAATTGCATTGTATCTTCGTGGATTCATACAAAAATAAACAATGTTTTCTTGCACTGGGCCTTAGTTTAATGGTTGTGGTTCCAGATAGAGTACTGTGAGGACAAGGAGAAGGTGATTGAGGAAGACCAAGACGGAGAGGGAGGATGGGTGGACACTCACCACTATGACAATACAGGCTCACCCACCGTAGAGGAAAAGGTCTGTTTCACTTTATTTCTTTGCACTATAATGGGTACACTTGGTTCAAATTTTAATAAAACATTTTGTAGGCACATCCATACAAGATTTCCTAGAAGTTGGTTAAAAAAAACCTGTATTCTTTGACAAGTCATACTGCCACATTCTTTTGGCCTTATTCAGTCAAACTTCAAAACAAAAACATGTTCATTTATAAATTGCGTAGATGGAGCATCTTTTCTTGCACTTTCATACAACTTTTGATCAATTCTGTGGGTTCAATGTGGCATCAAGTGACAAGTAATCTTTGTAATGGTCTCCAGGTGTGCGAGATGACGCTGGAGGCAGCGGACACGGGCGACAGCGACGGCGAGGCGGAGCCGACCGGCGACGACGAGGACGACGACGAGGAGGACGGCGAGGCCGAGGACATGGAGCAGTTCCAGGAGTCCGGCCTGCTCGATGAAGTGGATCCCGTGAGTTGCTTATTAGTAATAACTGGAGCAAGAGTGTGTTGACATCATCTTACACAGATTAACTATGGTTTTCTGCCCCAGGCCGCAAATGGCCAATAGAAGATTGGCAATTAACCGATAGAAGGCGCATGTGGTCAAGTCGAGCGGCCCTTCCGCACGTTAGTTTAGATTCTATCGGTTAATATCGGCATAGCTCTGTTCCGCTCCGCTCATCTCCACCTCAGTGGAGCCGCAGCCTTATCCAAGTAAAAAACCGCAAGTGTGTTGTTCGCTCGTGCAAATGATACTATACGTTACATCTTCTGCGGTTTTGAAACCGCAATCACCGTGTGCGTACCAAGCCTTTGCAACAATAGTACATTGTTGTTGAGGTTAGAAAGTTAGCAAAAGATGGACGAGTTAGTTCGAGGGCCGACGCGTAGCGGAGGCCCTCGAAAGTACGAGTCCATCTATTGCACTTTCGGCCGAGGCTTAACACAGTGCTTTTCACGACTACTGCGAGGAAATAAAAATCCATTCTTATAATAAACTTCACGCTCTCCCGCCAAATTTTACTTTTTTTTGAACGATACCGATAGTGGCCAGTCATTCAAAGGCGTTTTTTAAACTGACGACTCTGACCGTGACAGAACTATATTTCAGATGATTAAAAACAGACATATATGGCTGTATGAAGTCTGATCCCTTTGCCTATCCGTGAAGGGATGAATATTATTAAAAAATAAAACGACTTCTCATTGGCCAATTTAATTTCATATGCAGCACAAGTCGTGTTCTGATTGGTCTAATCAGTGATCAGCTACCGATGTGATTGGTCAACAGAACAGGGCAACTATGTTTTAGAAACCCAGGATAAATTCATAGAAGGCCTGCTCATTCAATGTACAACTATTGGTTGTTTTGGGGACTATGAACAGACCATCTTTCGCCACATTTCCGAGCAGGTGGCGTGAAAAGAACGATTAATTCCTTTATCGTGTGAAAAAATCAGTTAACCGGCGGCTTATTCCCCAGTCGACGGCGCTGGCGCCGCGGCGGGCGGCGCGGGCGGCGCGCGCGGAGCGCGGGGACGAGATCCTGCGCACGCGCACCTACGACCTGCACATCACCTACGACAAGTACTACCAGACGCCGCGCCTCTGGATCATCGGCTACGACGAGGTCGGTCCATTATACTCGTTTTTAATGGTGGGAAGGAATAATATGCTTGAAAATGTGGGGTTTTTGCCATCTAAACTAGTAAATGTCTATGATGGGTCTCCTTGCTGAATTGTTTTTAATTTTAATTTTTACTTGACTTTTAACCATCGTTCATATTTTAAGCATCAACCGTTTATTATTGTTTTTTGCACAGTATTAAATTGTCGGGGATATTGTAAAGGGGCTTCTAAACGGGCCATATTTTCACTGCAATATGTGGCCGGCAACTATTGGTGTCCCTCTCTTACTCGTATGTTAGAGAAAGACACCAAGTTGCCGGCCACATATTGCAGTGAAAATATGGCCCGTTTAGAAGCCCCTTTATAATACCTCTCGCGTAACTAATAAATTTAATAAAGCACAAAAATATGAACTTTTCTCAGTTTATTTACGTATTATTCCTTCTGTTAAATGTGTTAGTTATGTCGTTGCGCTATCCTTGATGTAATGTAATTTGTCTTTTTATTTCGATTATATTGAAATAATCTACACTCATCCCAGCGTATTACCACTCACTCCATTGCGTTTGTATCAAGGTGTATTTGACATTGTTGACAAATATGAGCTCCCCCCATGAACCTGGGTCGTGTTGCAGAGCCGCGCGCTGCTGAGCGTGGAGGCGATGTACGAGGACGTGTCGGCCGAGCACGCCAAGAAGACCGTCACCATCGAGGCGCACCCGCACCTGGCCGGCGGCGGCATGGCCTCCGTGCACCCCTGCCGGTCAGTCCAGCCCAGACTCGCTTTAATACAGCCTTACGATTCTTATACCCGAAACAAACTGGCCATAAAAATTGCCGAAGTTCATCGCCGTCTTACTTTACTTTAGTTCTAGATCAAGAAGCACAATTTTGCTGTTTTTTTCTCACTCTAAAGTTAGAGTAAGACAGCTGTCAACTTCTGCAATTTTTATTGCTAGTGTAAACCTTGCTTTACGCTGCCACGAAATGAGCGATCCTAGGTTTGATTCACGGTATGTTTGTTTCTGCGTCTTGTAGGGATATCATTGCCTTTTACCCATAGAAGAAGCCTAAAACTTAGTTTTTGACGATTGTTAATTTGTGTGACATTTTCCCCCGATTTTTTTTTTATTGAATATATTGATACGATATTTGACTGCCAACTGTACTTTTTACACGGTCATTAGTTGCTGATCAATGTGATAAGTCCAAGCTCAGTGAGTTTACATTAAGTACAGCGTTGATCCTATTTCCTCATTAGATTAGCATCGGGTTAACAGTTTTCTCTTTGTTAATTTCTAAAGCGAGAACTGACATTTAACATTTAAACTAAATATATTAAATTGGATTTAATTTAAACCTTTTGGACACCTTACATCAAATATAAAATATCTCACCAGCACCGCAAACATTTGCTATGCTATGCAAATTAACATTTAATCGCTACGAAACGTCTCTTAAAAAATATTCATTCAAAGTTAAATGATACAAATGGAACAGATTATCTGTCGGTCACACACTAGGCTATACTTGTGCTAGTCACGTGGTATCCGTGGTTGATATTTAATTCACAATTTGAGTCGGCTGTGGCCGACGGTGGAGTCAGTGGCACAACTGTCAGATGTGAGAAGATGTGCGTCAGAGCCGACTGTGGCGTTCAAAATGTAAAATAACAAACAAACCAACATGTTATAGTAGTTTACGTGACGGGTGCGTAATGACCGGCATTACAACAAGAGTGTGGTTTATGAAACGAGCCGCAAGGCGAGTTTCATAATAGATCACACGAGTGTGCCAATTACGCAGAGTCGCGTACAATACTTTATCTACATACATATTATAAGTAATCTAAGATGGGTTCAGAAGCCGAAAGGCAAATGACCAGCATTACCTGTGGTAGTAGGTGACAGCGATGACAACTGTAACGTAATGAAATTACGTTATCGAATATTGTAAAGTAATGAGATCCAAATTTGGAACATCTTCCAAAATTAACAGCTGTCATCGCTGTCACCTACTACCACAGGTAATGCTGGTCATTGCCTACGGGTTTTGAACGCATAATAGAGGACTTATGATATGTGTGTAGATAAGTTTAGTAAAAGTAACATTATGTTGTACCAGGCACGCAGAGGTGATGAAGAAGATCATCGAGACGGTGACGGAGAGCGGCGGCGCGATGGGCGTGCACGCCTACCTCATCGTGTTCCTCAAGTTCGTGCAGACCGTCATCCCCACCGTCGAGTACGACTTCACGCAGAACTTCGCCATCAACTAGTCACGCTCGTTCACACATCGAGGGCTGCTGACACACGATACCTTACGCACGATACTCGTTTTTTTCTGAGGATTGCATCACCATGGGCCTTACAACTGCTCTAGCGAAGATGTAAAGGCTACTGACGTTTTTCTTTTCATCACTCAAATGGGATGACATTCTCGTGCGTTACGATAACCCACGTGGTCAACTGTCATCCAATATATTTTGAGCGATAGAAAAGAAAACCGTTAGTAGCGTTTGCGTCTTCGTTAGCGCCTCTGGGAAAGGAATATAAGGAATCAATCGTGATACCTGTCATTCCTGTACAAAATATAACCTCAAATCCAAGGAATGACAGGTTATCTTCTTTTAACTGTAATTCCACTTAGGTTTAGCCCATCTAGCTTTGATATCGTGATAACACTGTTGATTATAAGCTCAGCGCGAACCGTCAAATGAATAACAACTGTTTTTTGAACAATATGATTACGATATGTACGCAAGATTGGCTAATACATTGTGGTATAAAGGCCCTGTTGTGTATCTTATGTAAGTAGAATTTAATGTGTGATTTCAAACTACGTGGGAGAAATCACGAGGGTCGCTGCTGACGGTGCAAAATATACCTTCTCATGTCCCCGTGGTGTTGATGTATGCATTGATTTCTGTCTTTGTCTTGCCTACTTTTTATTTGACATGGCTTTTAAAGTGTAAAAAAATCCCTCAGAAATTATGAAGTTAATCGTTCCAGCGTCGTGTCGCTGCGAGTATGACAGCGCCCTCTTTGTCTAGCTATAACGCAGCTTCTGTAGTAGCCTGCGAGCAAAAATGCACCTTATCGCGAACTGATAACGTTTAGTTTAGGTGCTGTAGAAGTTGAAAGGTACATTTTTGTCCGGCGATGCCACCAGCCCCATTAGGATATTTTATTTTATTGATCATTAAATTATAAGTGGATTTGTAAAAGTAATTAAATGATATTTTGAACCTTAATAGGTTCAGTGTGTTCAAGCTTGAGCCAGTGTCCCCAATACAAAAATAAATATGGTACAATATTTTGTAGTATTAATTTGGCAATATGATGTCAAGTTGTATAACGTTTATTATTAGGCGATAGTTATTATTTTAACTACCACAAACGGAGAATGTTTCATGGTCTAGTTTCATGACAAATTTTATACGATCTTGCCTCAGTCGAATTTATTTAGACGAATTGTAATTGACAAAATGTGGTTATTATAATTGTTATAAAAACTTATCTACTTTAGAGATTGCTGGAAGAAATCCCATTTATAGAATGTGCGCCTTTGTATTTTGTTTAAATATTGTTTTATAATTGTTATATTTTTTAACAATAAAGAGATTACATACATAAAATCCAGATTCTTAGGACATTTGAATTGTTGGGAAAGTATTTGGATATTACTGGCCCATGATTGAGTAGTTACAGCAACGGATAGCATTTATGATAGTGATTACTGGCACATAACCCCCAGTTCTCTTAACACATTCGCCGCTAACTGCTATCGTAACTAAACGCCAGCGCTGAAAGTGTTAAGTTTAACCGGGAGTTGGGACCTATAGATTAAGTTTATTTGTGCAATTTATTTTAAAGGTAATTAATTAAATAAACTTAGTACAAAACACGATCGCAGTGACCACAAAAAATAATTGTAAAATTAACCTACCCTAAAGAAAACGATTGGCAGCTTAAGCTGCTTTAAAAAGCTCTTAATCAAAAGTTTTGTATATTGAACGTTAGCCGCAGGGAACAAGGTTTTTTTCTCCTATTATGCATGTATAAATAAAATATGTAGCAATTACAACATACCTTGCAATATAAAATATCACTTTTTATGTAATATTTGCTGCAGTGAGATGAAATCTTTCAATTTTGTAGGAATATTTTTATGTTTAGATCTTATTTTCGTTACTCTATTGTAACCAAAAGACGTGTATTCCATTCGTTTGGGAACATTCCCTCGTTCTCTTTAAGATAAGTGTTCGGGCTTGCTGTGCCGATGTATCCGCGCGGTTGGCGCGCCGGGCAGTGTCGGTCGCAGTGCGTCTCTCTTTTATTAATACGTAATGAAAAGGACGTAGGAGACACTGCAGGCAGTGCCAATCTCCCTGGCTAGTGCTAATGCAAATTAATATATAAATGTGGTTTTGATATTATAAAGTAAGCATTTTTCTGGCATGTTTTATTTCAATAAGTGACAGAAAAATTGTAATTCAACAATACATGTAATTACACAATCTTTTTTTAATGTTATGTAAACTTTGAATAGTCCTTCTTAGCACGTCATTTGTATATTACTTTCGTGTAAAATTGTTTTCTAAAATAATATTTTGCTACCACTTTATAGTTTTATTGAAATAAAAACAAAACACAAGAATGATTCTAATAATTTATTTATCACATTCATTATTTACAAATTACCAGTTTCCATATTAAAAATATAAGATACTTTTACCTTACACAACATAATATACAAATTTATACAGAGGTACAACTAATCTCGAACATATTGAAGACGTCGCTGTATAAAACCTATTTACACCAACGAGAACGACTCCGGCCCCGACGCAGGCGCAAGTCCGTCTGCTCGGGGCGACGAAGGGCCCGGACGTACGAACCGAGTTCAATCAAATAAAAACTTACCGAACTGCTATAATGCTCGTTACTCGTCAAAAGTTAAGAGACATTGTTCCACAATAAAAACGCCTGATTATTTTGTGCACTTTATAAATGTCGGTGTTTTTAATTTAAAACCTAACCGGCAACTCGCCGACCGCCAGCAAGGCTACGTGAGGAAGGATATTAACATTATTGAACAACAATACACTTCATTACTACAGGAGTTGGATAACAAGGCGTAACTATTAACAATAAATTGCTGGAAGGTCAGTCAGCGAAGACCGAGTGAGGTAAACGCTGCACTCGGATATTCATAAATTTTGACTAATTAACAGTCGTTACTCCGATCACTGCACATTTATGAAATGAGGGTTTGAGACGGAGAAGTTTAACTGCCGTACTCAGAGACGTCAATTAAATTTAATGCTTGATTAAAGTAGCTGCTGTCACTTTCTTTGCTATGGCAATAAAATAAGACAACACGTCACTAAACAAGCATTCAATTTAATTGACGTCTCTGAGTGCGGCAGTAACTGACTTAAAATCTTGTTAAGTTAAAAAATAATTTGAAAGTATCTCCTTTAATTTTGCTGTTACCTTATTGTGATTCTGGGATAGGATTAAATCTATTCAGGCGGTAAATAAGAAGATATATCCGTAGATGGAGAAAAGAGCAAGTGCTACCGAGTCGTAGAAAAATAATTGTTTATTTGTATTTGCTAAAGCATGACTCGCTGGCAGCCCGTCTTGGTTCCTTATTCTAATATTGCTCTACTTAATAACGCGTTTTTAAAATAATTGACCCTAGTTTTCGGTTTTTACAAATAACCTGTTTTAAACCAACTATTTATTTATAGAAACATTTCTAGTTCTACTTTAGTTTCCCACGTTGCCAAAAAAAGCCCTAAATCAGCCAATCCCGCGCAAAACTGAAGGCAATTATTTTAAAACGTACTTACAAATAATATCGAGCCCGTGGTTAAAGTAGTTTGTCGGAAACGTCACTTGTTCCCGACGCGTTTTAAGTTTAAGTGTCCCTGTGCAGTGGCCCTATTAGCATTATTTTCACCATGAACTCTATTTCAAGGCAATAGAGGCGACAATCTAGGTGCTGGTAAGTCGGATGCCAATTATTGGGTCACTTTTACTTATTCAGCGCGAGTGTTTAAACGCAGCTCGTGCGTCATGCGCGCACTGGTTGCCATGACAACGCCTACAGTTCTCCTACACCACTCGAAAGACAATACTTAATAATCTTTTGATTATAAATAAAGACTAAAATAGCGCTTGTTTTACATCTGGATCTAGACAAAATAGGTGAACAGAAAAAGGTTGAATACATTCCAATATAATAATAAAATGATTTGCGAAATGTGTCATATTCAGTAATAATTTAAACTACCTATAAATAAATAATACAGGTTAAATCAATAATAAAATTCAAAGAATTCTTTGGAATAAATAAAATAACATACAAGTAGGTAATTATTTCAAATAAAAAATGAAATGTACTTTAAAATTACGTAATTTATAGTAATTGTTTGTGGTTTACACTTTACTAACTATTCAATTTGAGTACATACTATAAGTTTGAATTAACGTCGCTATTATATTTCAAAGTGAAAAACGTTTAATAATGGACCTAGACCTGGAATATCAAAGGTCAAGACGGTACGTTCATAATATTGAGGTACTCGTCATATATAATTTTCGACAAATTACTTTTTGCGATATGTTTAGGTAGTTGCTAGTTTATTTTAAAAAACTAGCACGATGTTGAAATGCAAAAAAGATTATTTTAAATAAACGAATATAAGTAAACGAATGCATGAGAAATATGTCAGGAGCGTTTTTATATTCAAATAATTACGACCTAAAAAAAAAAGAGGTGGGAACACACTAATCATAAAAAATAACTTTAAAGTACAAAATAATTTTACATGTCAACTCTATTAATAAAAATTATACATTCAATTTAAAATTCAAATATTAAATGGGCCATTATTTGTCATTTCCACATATTATTTAAAATCTACCGTCAACCCGATGACCCCCACCCCGCTGCTCGGTAAGGCGGGTGACACACAATTTTACTATTTACATAATCACAGGGCAAGTTTGGAATACTACGATGAATTTCCAACATAGTTTTTGTTTCTGCTTCTCGTTTCTCGATTGAAGGCACTTTCTAGGTGAGTATTGCTGCAGTTTAAAACAACAACGAATGAATTGTGAACAATACGGTGCTCCTTCCTGGCGAGTCAAGTCGGTTAAAAAGCCACAATCGTCATAGCCTCAGCGTGTCTTTACATTTGTAGTGTATAAAGTCGAATCAATATGATCCTTTATCCTTCCACGTTCGAATAGATGCCGTTTTTTGCGGCAGCGCGGCCACGTCACTCTTTCAACAATATCTCAGGTACAAACGATAGGTTGCCGCACAAACTCGATCTAATGTAACACTCCTATCCTACCGTGTTGGAAGCCGCTGCGGCTCGGCGCGGCGCCACAGCTATATTCTGATATATTCAATGTCGCGGCGACGCACCGGGTCAGTTCTGAGTAGTGCCGCATCCGCTTCGTCGCCGCTTAAGTGCGTGTTCTGCTTAATTGGAGGTACGGTTAGCTACTATCAACGACACTTAAACGGGATCGTATTTGTTTGTGTACACACGAACCACTGCGATCCTCTCGTCCCGCAGTGCTGCGGGTCCTGCTTGCCGCGGCCCTAGGCGGCGTGCTTGTGCGGCAGCAGCGCCAGCAGCCGCAGCAGCGCCAGCGCCAGCAGCTTGTCGAGCGGGTCGAGCGCGCCGCGCTGCAGCCACTTGGGGATCGTCGTGCGCGCGTGGCTGAAGCCCAGCTTCTGCAGGATGTAGTCCACGCCGTACGGCTCGATCGACTTGCCCGCCCACGATAGCAATCTATAACACACCGAACGATTACGCTCCATGTTCGCAACACGAGTGACGCAGTGGTAGTCGCGGTATAGTTACCTGACGGTGGGCTCGAGGTGCCAGGTGACGCAGTTGTAGTCGCGGTAGTCCTGCGGCGGCGCGCGCGTGCCCGGCGCCTCGCCCCACGTCGCGCGCGTGCCCGTGCCCGGCGCCTGCGCATATACCAACACACATGTTCACACTTATATGACTGGAGCTACAACTGGGGTGCTTAATTTGACTTAGATAACAACATGTATACTTAGAAAGAGAAAGAGATTTGATTGATATGACGTTTCATGTACTATCATTTAACTTTTTTCATTGCCTTATGTTTTGTTCTACACGTGTATACTCACGACGCGCTCCGTCTCCTTGATGTACGAGGAGATGAGGTCGTGCAGGAACAGGAACGCCTCGGCATCCACCGACACGAAGATGTGGTCGTCGAACTCCGTGATGAAGCTGCACTCCACCACCGGTTTCTCGTCTGCGAACGACACGAGGGGGACATACGTTAAACCGATTTTTTTTAATGGTATGTCGAAGGTAAACCAGCTCCCGAGCCGCTCGATGGCAGGATATTTGATGAGGAAAGGTCGGTTTAGTCGGTCAAGTCATCTTAGTAACTTTTTGAGACATCGGTAGTTGAAACTTGTAGAGGTTTTTTGACTAGTAATCGGACTGCAAAGGTGATCACACTAAGACAATTAGTAGACTCGAGGAAAGCTTAAAGAGGGTCTCCGGCCTGACCGTTCTCGGTGGGCGGGCTGCGCTCCTGGCGGTGCTTGGTGCGCAGGTGCAGCTGCAGCGGCGGCAGCGCGAAGATCACCTCCCGCGCGTGCGCCGCCGCCGCGCCCGCGCCGCCGCGCCGCTCGCGCTCGCGCTCCGCGCTGCCCGTGGCGCCTGCGCCGCCTGTCCCAGGACCTCCCGCGCCCGCCTCGCTGCGCTCGCGCTCCAGCGACGGAAACAACTCGATCGCTACGAGAAACAGGCGAAGATACAGGCGGCAGCAGAAGTAGGTGAACACCCACTCTTTATTCCCTTATGGCCGAACCCTATACTCAAACCGCGGATAGATAGGCTTACTTCTGGTTAAAATTTGACACATTTTGTATGGGCAAATGTCAAATTTTAACCCGAGGTAAGCCTTATCTATCCGCGGATTGAATATAGGGTTTGGCCGTTAGTGACTCGTGTGTGATTTTGAGCTCTTCGACTGTCCATCTGTTTCTGCTGCCGACTGTACATCAGTTATTCGAGCGTAGTTACCCCATAAATAAATGCAAACAGTGCTCCCAGTTCCTTAATAACTATCAACAATCCGCTTTTCTCTGTAAAACATGAGTGACGAATATAAATTTAAGTCTGAAATTATTTTTTCATCTCAGCACCTCAAAAAACAAATCTCGCTGTTGGCGAAAGGGTTGTATACGTCTTCCCGAACAACGACAAAGATAATATGTTAATTCACAGTTTATGTCTGTCCTATCTGTCTATCCATCTCGCTGTTGACTATGGCGTAAGTGAGACACTAACCGTCTATCTCGCTGTTGGCGAAGGCGTATGTGAACCACTCGCGCAGCGTCTTGAACTGCGGCGGGAAGAGCAGCGCGCGCGTCATGCGGCACACGGTGCCCACGGACTGGTGCCCGCCGCCCGCGCCGCCGTTGCCGCCCAGCGACGCCGTCAGGCTCTGCGTCACGTTCACCTCCAGCTCGCCTGCAGCACGATATGGACAACGGTCGAAAAAGATGGTGCGTTTAGCGTCAACGTGAGGCCAGGCATAGCGAACTATCTATTCAGCATGGCTTGAAAAATCCATCGTTGTTGTGATATGATATCAAAGGTTAGGTTAGGTTAGGTTAGGTTATAATAGTCTCCCCCTTTGTGTCTGTGAAGCTAAGCGGTACCCGGGGCCGGCCTGAGTGGGGTATGGGCTCGCCCGTGGAGGTCGCTCCAAGTGGGCCCCTTTGAGCCTGCTTGTGACGTGATGGGTGGACTGCGAGTGAGGGAAACTTCTACCCGCAATTAGGGCGGGGCCGCAAAGGAAGAGGAGTGCTGGTATTACGGTGCACCATTGTCCCTATCCGCTGTCACCGGGATTGCGGGGGGAGAGGCGTATTGGTATTTAGATCTGCCACAATCTGCCCTCCGCAATCTGGCGGGCCGCATAGTTGTTTGCGGAGTGGAGTGCCGGTATTACAGTGCGCCGTTCTCCCTATCCATGCGGCCGAAACGTGTGAGAAAAAAGGTTGGGTTGGTAGTAAGTTGTTGCGCTGTTTAAAGGTCTCACTGTAGCTTTACTAACATTCAACAAGTCTTGTTTGTCAAAGTTAGAGCGAGGATGCATCGTTACACGAAACAAGAGCACCTTTGACTGAAGCTGGTCGTAATATTGGTCGAGTACTGACCGTCGCCGGCGGCTATCTGCTGCGCCTCGGTGGCGAAGCTCATGCAGGGGTCCTTGAGGCTGAAGAGCGCCCAGGACTTGGCCTTGAAGCTGTTCCCGTGGAAGCAGGCCAGCGACACGTTGGCGCCGTGCAGCTCCATGGTGCCGCCGAGCACCGTGCCTGCACAATTTAACTTTCATAGTCATATTAATTTATTGATTTGTTGTATAAATAAATAAAAGGATCTAAAAATACAGTCGGTAGCCTCAACACAAACCCTGCAAAAACACTGCAACAAGACAACTTATTTTCTGGGATTTGAATTCGGGATCGCTAGCTTCGGAGGCAGAGTCTAGGCTAACGTGTCGGTGCATACGAGTATAAGTAAGAGAGCGGTAAATGTGTGACTAATTGAATAAGTAAATTTGTGAGCGAATGAATTAGTGAGTGAGTGGATGGTAGGTACCGTCGGTCCCAGGAACGGCGGGCAGGCCGGCGGCGGCGCGCAGCCCGTCCTGCCAGTGGCGGCGGTGGCGCAGCTCGGGCGGCGCGTGCCCGTCGCCCGCCGCCGCCGTCGTCGCCGCCGCTGATCACACACACACACGTTAGTGGACCATGCTGCTGCAGTATCACAGGGCCAGGAACCCTTCTCCCTTCATCAAATGTATCATTTGATCAAAACTTATTTCATAGAACATTATTTTAATAACGATGACTGTTATTACCATGGAAACGCTCATTATAGAAGTGTTTTAACGTTCGGTTACGCTTGTTCGGGTTCGATGTTTAATCGATGGGAAATGATAAAGTTCAGCTGATATGACAGTAAAAATTTATTATTTAAAACTTGATGAAATTATAATAAAGATGAGTGTGCGCGTCTTTCTTGATTGCCAATCGCAAACGAACTAACTAAGTGCAAATTAATAAAGCGATGTAAGGAATTTGATAATTTGATTTGAGCTATAATTATAAACGTGCGTAGCCCGTACAACGCTATAGGTGGTATTCTGATACCATTAACAATATTAATATTAGCAGTTTATATTACACAAATGGGTTTTTTTTTGTCATGCTACACATGTCTCGATAAAATAATAGGTACCCCACAGAGCCTCTATTCCACTGCCCAAATCCAAACTGCCTTTGACGTTTTATCATATTGTTTTTAACTCAACCGCCATTACTGTCAAATAAATAAGAGTTATCCTAACGTTAACAATACAGACCCAATTCTACTAGTATCTAATAGTATCAACAATCTTAGTTTTTCTATGAACCACGAGGGACAAGTGTACTGTCAGTCGCGAGTGCAAGTGCGACAACGTTAACCAGCCGACCGCTATTAAGAAACTAAAATACTGTACACGGTAATTTACAAGATGTTCTTCATCCTACTTTCTAAAACCGCTGTATGAAAAGCAGGATTCCATAATACAGGTAAACTTTACAAACAAAATATAATTTTGATTTAAGACACACTTAAGCCGGACTTTTGCCCAATTTGAACTAAACCTACGCTACGCTAGAACAAAATCAAATCGTATCTAAGCCAAAACTTTCTCTGATCTGCACTGGATACCAGTATACCTCAGCCAGATATAGGTAAGACTTCAGCAAGTGTACTGCATGATCAGCTACTGGTGGGGTACTCACGTCCGCGCTTGTCCCGGCGCGCCGGGTAGGGGTGCAGCGCGGACAGCACGCGGCGCCCCGAGTGGAACTGCTGCGTGAAGAACTCCTCCAGCTTGTACTGCATCTTCAGCAGGTCCGGCGTGGTGCTGCGCGACATCAGCAACTGCAGCTGCCGCCAGGACAGCGTGCCATGCGTCAGAATGATGGCCGGCCTGCGCGCAACATTTCACGATTTAAATTAATAATCTAGTTACATGACACGTAGCATAACTTCAATAGAAAAAAAAAATGTAACAGATCGTCCTCGAAGCGCTCGCCAAATTCAACTTGAAGGCATCATTTTGATGGTGTTCCAACCCGCTCGCTTCACTCGTCGTCCCGCACTGACCTGCCGGCGGGCTGGCGCGGGCGCGGCGCGCGGCCCCGCCACAGCCACTCGTCGCGCAGCGCGCACTGCAGCGCCGACACGCGCGCCAGCAGCACCGACGTGCCCATGTACTCCAGGCGCAGCTCGAGCGCTGCGAGCCGCACGCCGCACGTGTGTCCCGGGTTGCAGCCCGGCTCCTCTTCGATGTGCACTACGCAACAATAATCATTATGTAAGCAATTTAAAGAGAAACATTCTGCTACATCGCAAAGCCATATGTTATAACAAGATCGCTATAAAAAACACATTTAGCCCTCTTAAGCGCTGCGACTGTGTCCAGTGTCCGTCCCGCTCGCACTCACCGTAAGTGTGTATGTCCGCGAGCGAGATGGCACCGCCGACGATGCCGCCGCGCGCGTCCAGCGACGAGCCGGCCAGCGCCACGCACACGAGCATGTTGCGGTGCCCCGTGCTGCCGATGCTCAGCCGCCCCGTGCAGTTGAAGTCGCGACTTTGCCAACTGACACACAATAGTTTACAAAACAAATCGACACGCAATCGATATTATCCATGTCGATTAAGAAAACTGTTACAAAACTGTTATTATATGAACCTTTATTTAGTGAATTGAGAAAAGCATTTGACTTGGTGCATTAGGTTATTTAGATGAAAGAGTTACGTTTTAAAACAGTTGGATAATGTATTTTATCTTGCTACATTGTACTTTTGAAAGAAAACTTACTTAGTAAACATCAATACACCACAACAGTCTCTTAAATGATATATGACATAAGGTGTACCTCAAGGCGCAATAATGGGACCACTGTCGTTTTTAGTGATAATTTTTCGTAAGTATTTAAAAATTGTTTTTTGAAGGCCAATTTAAATATCGCTATAACATACCTGACGTTTCCCATAACATTTCCCATGTTCATATGGACATTAAGCTTTGTAAAGTTCACCGCAAACAACACTAGTGTCTCCCACGCGGCGTTGCCCGACGTCGAAGCCGTTCCGTTTTCTAAGGTTAACATTAACATCTTAATAGTGGAATCTCGAAATGCAAAAGTAAATATTGCTCATTTTGTAGCAAAAAACATAATTAAAACAATATAATCCTCCACCTAGCTAATACCTACGCTTACCTTTCACTTTCTGCACATCAACAGTCTTTGTTTTCTCTCTCTGGGGTAGGACGGGAGACACCGGCCCGTTGCTTGTGGGTCTGAAATATGTAGATTATTTTCACTACAGTTGCCTTCCCTAACTCCTTTAATAATGTGGTTCGACCCTTGGAAAGCCAGGGTCTGAACAGCGTGTGGCTAGAGCTGCTGTCGTACCTGGGGCGCGCGACGCTGAGGTCGCCGAGGAACATGCGGCGCACGATGGTGCGGCGGTACCAGGCCTTGGGGAACGCCAGGATCTCGCCCAGGCGCCGCATGTCGTACTTGAACCACGCCGAGCCCACGTCCACGATCGCTGCAACAACCATTTACGTTTATATGTATCACTTCGTATGTTTGTGCTAGAAAGAACTTACTGGTCAAGAGCAAACGTTGCTACTGGTTATTACGGTTGACCTTAATTCAATTCAATTCAGTTTCTGACATTGGTACTGTACGGAAAACGGTACCTTACGTAGGCATAAATCAAATGTATTATTATGTAGGTCATATAAAAGTATTGTAGTTCAACAAACGATTTCAATCAGCGCGGTTGTTTTGTATCATTACTGCCGCCTGGAACTCGTACATCATTAGGTATCAACTTAGTGTAGCCAGTTTACACTCGCTACATTTATTGGTCCTTCGAACCGGACCTGAACCAAACCTATGGATGTGTTTATTGAGTGCCTCTAAGTTTCTCTCTCTAGTTACAAATCTACAGGGTGGAAAATAAATAAAAAACTTACTGGAGAACCGCACAGTAGCCTTGGACTGGTCTTGCTCCGAGTGGAAGTCCAGTTTCCTCGAGCGGGACAGGTGGAACTTGACGAACTCTACGTTGATGCTCAGGGAGTCCTTGCGCTCCGTGTCGGAGAGCGGCGACCACTGCGGCTCCTTGAGGCTCGACTTCTTGCCGCCGTACGGGTGGAAGATGTATACAGAGAAGTCTGCGAGGCATCCGGTCACGCTGAGACCGCCCATGGCTACTGCTGGCAGCTCTGTCTCTCTGAAAAAGTTTATTAGGGAAGGTATACATTAATAATAAAATCATGGAGTGGTAATGTAATGTCGCCAACCAACAAAAAATCCAAGATTTCATATATCGGGTGGTGGAAATTACTACATTAGTTGATAGATTTGAAGAGTAAATTGTACTGTGTACCTACCAAAAGAAACAAATTTGTAATCAATAAATATTAGGATATGACAGGCGGCTGCCGTGGACTTGCAGATCGCGTGCACCGCACGGCATGGTAAAGGGCCCCACTGAAAATCAGCGCTGTGGCTTGCCTCGGCATCGTACTGGGTGGGTCCCTTATTGACGCAATGTACGGCACGTTTGTTTTTTTTAATCTGTTTTAATTCTTTGTTTATTGTAAACCGTTTATTTGTGTCAATAAATTTATTTTCTTTCTTTCTTTCAGTACTCACTCGACGGCGCGCTTGGAGCTGAACACGATGCGCAGCGAGGGCAGCTGCAGCAGGCACTCGACGCGCGAGGCGGGCAGGCACGAGAAGCGGAAGGTGGACGGCTGCATGTGGAACTGCACGATCACGTCCACCGGGAACGACGCGTACACGTACTGTCCGTACGACGCGCCCTCCACCGAGCGCGAGCGGGAGCCCTCCTCCGTGTCTGGCACACCAATTATAAATTATAAATTGTTATTGCAAGAACGTCTGATAAACATTTGAAGTAAATATAATTGTTAGCAAAATCAGAATACGGCGCTTGCAGCTCTGCTACGGAAATATTTTATTTATTTAAATAAACACAGAAATCTAAAAGTAGGTAGATGCAATTAAATTACATTTTTTTCCACGTACATATAAATTAAATATATCAATACTAAATATATACATACAAATATGCGACTAGTTAACAGAAATAATGACGATATTTAAGGCTCGATGAGAAGAGACGAAAAGTAAAACTCACGAAGCTGTTCCTATATTTGTAGTAGTAACGAATTCAAGCCTCCTTATTTCCCGCCATTGGTAAAAGGGGTTAAGTCAGGGGAACATGGCGGCCGAGGGATGCTGTATAATCCATTACGTACGCCCCAACTGAGTTTTCTATTATTTCTACTTTGTACCGAAATTTCTGCTTTGCCCAATACTTAGCAAGTAGACATTTCATTTGAGAAACTATTGTGCAATTTAAAAATATAGAATGACAGAATCATGGAACCAAGTTAAAGATAACGTTCTATTATGAAATAAAACTACAAATACACAAGAGGCTTACCGGGCGTGGGTGCCGAGAAGGCTTTGGCCGGGATGGGCTCGAGGGTCTGCTCCAGGAAGTGCAGGATGTGCGGGCTGATGACGGTCTCCTCGGGGATGCTCTGCAGCGTGATCCACGCGAACAGCGCCGCCTTCTTGAGCGCCTTACGCCCCGCCTCCTCCCACAGCGTGCGCGACTCATAGTGCACCTGGAGAAGAAGAACTGCGGTACAACCAGGAGGGTGGACACAGTAATATGTGTGATTCTTGTTTTTTTTTTACAAGAACTCGATTCTTAAGAGAGACAAACCGACAATTTCCAAGTGGCTTGAAAACTCTTCAACTGAGATAGGTCCTCCAAGAAATTAACATTAAGAAGCCAATCGATCACGCACTCGGTGTGAAGTGGACTCGGACGCCCAGATGTCGATGAAGGTTTGCAATCTCACACAAAAAGATGAAATGCTTCAGTGGTAGTCATTACCTGCTGATAATTAGTCACGAGAACACACCATATAAAAGCACATCGGTCGTGTATACCGTCAGCAGACCGCAGCTCACCTTGAGGTCGAGGCCGGGCACGCGGAACACGGTGACGTCGGGCGCGGGCGGCAGGCGCGGGTGCGGCGGCTTGGCGCGCCGCGCCGTCGGCGAGCCCGGCACCTCGCCCAGCCCGCCCGACGCCGAGCGGCCCACGCGCATGCGCGAGCCCCTGAAACAATCCATACAGCGTTTTAGAGCCACATGTATAAACTGAACTGTGGACCACTCTTTATTTACTTCCCCTGGGAACAGCATACACGCATTGGCCGCTAGTCACCCCCTCTTCATAACCTGGTCTCCTGAATCCTCTACTCACATCTTGAGCTCATCGTCCTTGGCGGGCTCCTTGGTGTGCAGCACGCACTGGCCGCTGTTGATGTGCACCTTCACGTCCAGCTCGAAGTCGATGTTGGGCTCGGCCGTCTTCGCCTTGGTCTTGCTTTCGGAGCTCGCGCCTTCCGATGGTGTACTGGGAATTACATAGGTAATAAGTTAGATGTGGATTGCTTACGATCGATTTTTCATAAAATGTTATTAAATGGTAATGGTAATCTCCGATCCCCAAGAGAGTCGTCATTGAGTGTTCGGACGTACTCTAGTGTGAGATATGTCTGTAAGGTTTGTGGTGACAAGGCGATGAAGACTCACGGGTCGCGGCGGCGCGGCGGGTCGCGCGCGGGCCAGTGGTCGGGCGGCGCGGGCAGCGAGCTCTGGCGCTGCACGGGCGGCGGCTGGAACGACACCGAGCGCGCGCCGCTCGTGTGCCCGCGCAGCGACGCCGAGCGGGACGGCCCTGACGCAACCAGAATAGTTATTTGTGTCACAAGGGAGCAAAATGACATATTTACGGCGAGGGCGTACATTGAATCCAGAACGAAGCGAAGGATCCTATAATTGATTCTAAAATAGAATCCTGAGCGTAGTGAGGGATTCAAGGGTTAACGCCCAAGGTGGAAATAATTTTGCTACCGTATGACACATACTGCTTTTCACATCACCTATGAGGAAAATAAAAGATGATCATCATCATCATCATCATCATCATCATCATCATCATCATCGTCATCGTCATCGTCATCGTCATCGTCATCGTCATCATCATCATCATCATCATCATCATCTTCATCATCATCATCATCATCATCATCATCATCATCATCATCATCATCATCATCATCATCATCATCATCATCATCATCATCATCATCATCATCATCATCATGCTAGTAAAATAGTAATACACGTAACAGATTAAGTACAAATTAAAAAAATCAAGTCAAGTCAAGTTTGCAACAAAATGTCCTTGAACAGAAAAGTGCCACTGCTCCCTCCTAGCAGGGAAGCAAAGTGCCCATTCCGAATAGGTGATGCGAAAAAACATGATAATACACACGTAAATATATGCAAAATATGACCACCACCATGGCAATGTTTGGCCACTTCGAAAGCCATATGGCATGAGCTCCCGTCTCACAATGTTACCACTAAAATCAAAGATGAAAATTAAAAGGTTACGCACTTCGACCGACACAGCCATCCGGCATGGGCTCACGTCTCACTATTTTACTACTACCACCGAAACCAAAAATAAAAATAGCAAGGTTGCGCACTTCGATACGGCCATCCTGCATGATCCACGTCTCGCGATGTTACTACTACCACCTAAACTAAAAATGAAAATGGAAAGGTTGCGGACTTCGTCACAGCCATTCCTGCATGGGATTACGTCTCGCATTGTTGCCACTATAACCAAAGATGAAAATGACAATGTTGTGCATTTCGACACTGCCATCTTGCATGGAGTCATGTCTCAAAATGTTACCATAACCAAAGATGATGAATATGGTGTAAAGATGAAATTGACAATATCACGTACTCCGACAGCCATACTGCACGAGTTCTTTTCTACTGTGTATAGTTTTAAATAAATGTAATTTTACGACTTATTAATTAATCTACTGATTTTGCAAAATGATAATGCCCAAATGTGTTACGAGGTGTATAAAAGATTACCAGTGAGTGTCTCGCTCTCCATGGAGCTCCAGCTGGCACCCTCCATGATGTCAGCGAGGCGGTTATCATCGTCGCCCAGCAGCAGCGTTTCACCGGAGTCGCCCACGGCGCTCGTCAGCGCCAGGCCCGGCTCTACAGTCCTGAACATAGGACAGCGGCTTTTATAAAAAAATATCATAAGGACCGCGAGCTGATTAAAGAGGTGATATTTAGTGAAAACCATTATAAAATTTGTAGCTCATTCGTAGCTGTGAATAACCACAGATAAAATCATAACGGGGATTAGGCAACGACGTCTCTCAATTCGACAGCTACATTTCAATGTCAAATTTCAACCGATCCAACGGCGGCATAGTTTATTTAACTCGTGTGACTGTACCTAGTTCTAAATTATCTAAAAAAACTCACTAAAAACATCTATATGCAACAAGAATACGTATGCTCAAGCAAAGAATAATTAAACCCAAATCCAGTAACAAAGCAAACCAAAACCAAACCAAAAATAAAGTTTTCTACATACAAGGGCACATACTCGTCGAAGTCCTCGGGCGGCGGGTCGCTGGAGATGAAGGACCGCGAGCGGTTGGAGCCCAGGCCCAGCTTGCCCTTCGTGATGGAGCTGGCGCGCACGCTCTGCCGCCGCAGCTTCTGGATCATGTCGCTGCGGGGAGGGGCACACCATCAGCACATCGTACATTCACAAAAGCTCAGAAAATAAAAGATCAGTCGGGTAGGGCCACCGAAAATGCCTCAAGAACCAATACTTTAGTCAGTGTGAACGTAGCATATGCGGTAAGTTTAAGTCTACAGGGTGTCCCAAAAGTACCACGCCACAGTGACACCGGAGGTAGGTCAGCTCAAGAGGAACCTAACCAGCCTAACATGACCTCAGTAAAATGACATTATTTTTTTCAAATTGCTAGACCAATTTAATTTTAATTTGCAATTGGTCTAGCAATTTGAAAAAAATAAAGTCATTTTACTGAGGTCATGTTAGGCTGGTTAGGTTCCTCTTGAGCTGACCTACCTCCGGTGTCACTGTGGCGTGGTACTTTTGGGACACCCTGTATAAACAGACACATAAGAAGAAGAATAGAATAGAAAATAATTTATTTGTAGGACGTGGTAGTGTTATTGTATAATTCAACACTTGTACTCAATAGCCAATTTCTATGTAGTGTGACCAAGAACCCACACTCTTTTTACTAACTGGCGCAAGTCCTTGAACAATAGATACACCAGAGGCCTGTTTTATAAAGCTACAAATTACAATTTACAAGTTACAAGTTTCCATTTGACACAACCTCGACCAGTGACGACCAGCCATTTGAGCAGTGTTGCCAGTTTAGACCTGTAAAATTGTAATTTGTAGCTTTATAAAATAAGCCCCAGCCTTCATCTCGTGCTCCATCGTGCTGTGGCTGGTTCCCTACGCTTACAGGATACTGGTGACCTTGGCCACCCCATCATCTTAAACAGTTGTTGGCCAGACCCTCATTTTGTCTTCAATTACCGTCAGAAGTTCTTGAAGGTGAACTGGCAACACCAGCCGGTTTAGACGTCAAAATGGAGTGCCAGTTTTGATAAATTCTTTTTAAGTAGTTTTAATGTTTAAATTGTTAATTTTTTGGACTAAAACCCAAGATAAACACATAAATATTAAGTGTACATGGTATCACGACTATATGTGCTGTGAAGGAAGTATTATCACGAATGCAAAATTTGACAAGTAAATGGGTCAACGACTTCGTGATTTGAAAATGTCTTGAAAATTACACCGTCGGCTGTACTGATTTATCATCAACAAAACCAGGGGAGTATTCATTTTGTATAATTTCGTTATTACATTTACTACTGCATTAAATTTTAACGAATATACTGTAGTTGTAACAAAGTATTTTGATCAAATTATGTGACATTGACAGCACGAAAAGGTTTTAGTTTTTAAAATGTTTTGGTAAAAGTGTGGCTTATTTCAATCTTTAGTTAATAGTATTGTAATAGTAAAATTATTGCAGTCATTAATATACCTACATTTCCATAAGAAATTAGTTTATTTTTGTGACATTGTCACTTTTAAGGCAATTAACATATAATTTAGGCTAACTATTGATAGTGTATCTTGTTTAACTGTTTTTGTGTTCTAGTACTATACTCTGTCACCATGATTTCAGCCACTACCACACTTTTTTTTTACCGATCATCTGTAGCTTCAAACCCTGACACTGGCAAAGTTGTCCATATGGACAGAAGCCATTCCGAGGAAAAATTGAAATTGAAGCCCACAACCCGTCGGGATGTCCTGGTGAACAAACTCCAGAATACTCAGTCTAAGCTTAAGACAGTCAACGAGCTCAATGCACGGGTGTTGCAGGAGCGCGACGAGAGTGAAGAGGAGGTCTTGCGCGTCATCAATAATAACAAAACCCTCAAGCCGGACTTAGAGTACGATGACATGCGGGAACAGCGGAACCGCCTGCAGGCCAACGTGGACCAGTTCCAGCAGTGCCGCGAGACGCACGAGGAGGCGCTTCGGCGCATCCGGAATCTAGAATAATTACTGGAGGCGCAGCAAGTGAAGCAGGAATATTAAGCAGTCCATACCTTTAGTATATATTACACACCAAGTATTGTATCTATCTCCCTAATGCTGACTTCACGATGCCTGAATTCGGGTTGGCTCCACCTCCCGTCTCTCCCATCATATCGACTGCAAACCCTACACTCCTATCCTATCTACTTGGCTCTCCGGTATCTCGGGCAGGTGCGCTGCTGCCTGCGGCAGGCGGAGATGGTTGGTGCAGCAAAGGCGACGAAGCTCGCCTACCCTAATCGGTTTAGTATTGGTGGCTGGTCGGTGCGGGTTAAGGTTCTCGTGCTCTGCCGGCTATACGCTACTCCTACCGGACCGAGTGGGGCGGGCGTGCTTTTCCCCGCTAGCCTAATCTAACATCTCCTCTCCGTCGCTGTCAGCGCGTACGGGTCCTTGCAGCAGAACTGCTGGCTGGAGATGTCACCAGAACAGAACAGAACAGAACAGAATTACCGTCAGAAGTTCTTGAAGACCACAACCTCCAGCTTTTTCATCTCGTGCTTCACCATGCTGTGGCTGGGTCCCTACACTTACAGGATACTGGTGACCTTGGCCAGCTCATTCATCATCCTAAACAGTTGTTGACCAAACCCTTACTTTGTCTTCAATTACCGTCGTAAACTCCTTGAAGACCAAAACATCCAGCTTCTTCATCTCGTGACTGGTTCCCCGCGCTCACATGTTTGTGGTGACATTGGTCAGGTCTTTTATTTTCCTAAATCATCATTAATCTCCACTTACCGTCGGAAGTCCTTGAAGACCAGCGCCTCCAGCTCGTGCAGCCTCTTCATCTCGTGTTCCACTGTGCTGTGGCTGGCGCCGAGCGCGCGCAAGTCGTTGATGATCTTGGCCTGCTCGTTCATCTCCTTCTCCATCAGCTTGGAGCGCTTCTTGGCGTCCAGCGAGCTGTCGAACACGAACGCTGGCAGGTGGTCGGGGCACTTGCGACGGATCACGATGCTTTCCTGAGACCACAAAGAAAGACCGTCATGATACTGTTCCACTAGTGAAGAAGGTTCTGATCTGTGCATGAATGACTTATTCATTACGACTTACTTGTGAATCTTTACTATTATCCGCCTCATCGTCCAAGTCGCTTTCGTAATCCATTTTGAGATCCTCTTCTTCGAAACCTGCAAAAGACCGGAATTTTCCAAAACTTCAATCAAGGCTACACACATTATAAACTTACGTAAAGCATCAGCGAAATTATTGCGGATGTTTAGCAGTCAATGGACCACTGTCACTTCTAGATGGCCTTTACAACACAATCGCTATAGACCCAGAGGGCGTCGTGGTAACCCTTCCTGATCAGGTACCAGTAAATCACAGTTACTATGGGAAAAAGTAGATCTGGCCAGGTGGAATCAGGTAGGGTTGCCGACGGTACCTTCTGGGTCTAATTACCAGTGAGCATGGTGAGCGTGTGCCCCAGCGCGGACAGCTGCTTGCCGACGCTGACGTCGAGGTGGATGTCCACGCCCTCCATCTGCCACGACACGTTCAGGAACCACTTCGCGTTCTCTGCAACGGAAAACACATAACATAATCCTAAAAAGCTAATAACTTCATTCACATCGTTTCAAGGTTCACATTTAACACAATGTTCAATATGTAAAAATACAATACATTATTTGTGGTAAGCGGTAAGAAGTGAATAATGTGACCGAAGGAAACCAAACCCTGTTTAAATAGAGCGTCAGCCGACATTTCTTCGCCGTGTAAGGAGATTTCGAAAACTTCTCTTAAAATATCTCAAGATAAATAAAGATAAACGATATAGGTAGCTAATTAATAAGAAAAGCGTGCAATTGGTACATATTCTGAAAGTATGTTAAGGAGAATCACACGTCAACAATTAACCACCAGTATATTATGACCCGTAATTTCTCACAATCTCTACAATCCTAAGGTCTAACTAGGTTGGTATAACAACAGACGGTACCGTTCTGCTTGGCGGCGCTGGTGCGGCTGCACACCTCGTAGGTGCCCTCGGACACGCAGCAGAAGTTGACGGCGGGCTGCTCCGGGTCCGGCTTCCAGTCGTCCAGGGACGTCTCGAAGTCCTCCGCGAACCGCAGGCAGAGCCCTACGAAGCGGCCCTGCACAACAAACTAAGGTTTAAGATAACCGTTCACTTGACACATACTAAATGTCTCAAATTGGTATTCAAGCCACCGAGAACCTTTTGCAAACCAGATATAAATGCTCTACAACAGTAAATATTATGATAATTTAGGTCGATTCACAATAGATGCCACGAATGGAGCGAAAGAAACGTACGTCACCTGTGATTGTCTGAGTGCTGTGCTTTAAGAACCGTAGTTTAAATATCAAACCCAAAGCCTGTATTCATCTAACGCATATGTATACTATTATTTATCCATCCAACCCCTTCGTTGCAAATCTTGTGAATCGACTTATACTGTAAATTGAGTGGGAGTTCCTCACGGGAAACCTAACCCAACCTAATGGTGACATTGGCCGGCTAGATCTTATTGGGTAAACTTTGTCTGCGGTAAAAATGTTTTTAGCAGGACATGAGGTTAACCATTAGTTAGTACATAGAAACAAGGGTCTCGTCTCGTAGAACTCTCAGCACAGGCCAGGCCGGTCCCTACCTTGCTGACGAGGCTGCCGGAGGAGCAGGCGGAGATGCTGGTGCTCTCCAGCGTCACGACGACAGCGCCGCGCGACTCCTGTTCGTACCCGCCGCGGCCCCATGTTGTCTGTAAAAACCACGTTTTAATTACGAAAACATTAACCTAACGTTTTTTTTTACAACAAACCCTACGGCGATCCAAGTGTTTACTTACCACCGGCGGCTGGTTGAGCGGCAAGCAGATCCCGATGTCATCCACATTCAGCTGCAGGAACAACGTGCTCACGTGAGGGGTGGTTATTTGAGACGTCAGTTGCACCTGCCATAGACAATACTTAGATAAATTCCTGCTAAAAAATTACTCAAAGATAATGCAGTTGAATGATTGATGATTAAAATATAGCTTGAGATATGCGAAAACCAAACAGGCATCGCAACAATAATTCTGTAAACAAACTACAAAATAAAAATCAACTCCTTTTAAGTGGATCTTGATTTACTCGGTCGGCTTGTGAACCGTTGTGGTCACAATTCCAACGTCACCTATCTTACCTTCTCGAACAGCTGCTGGGTAGCGGCCAGCACCTCCTTGTTGAGGCTGCGTCGCTTCTCGGTCCAGTACTCGTAGGCGTTCTTGTAGTTGAGCCACACCAGCACGGCGCGGTCCACGGCGACTGGCTGGATGTAGACCAGCGGCCGCTTCAGTGTGATGAGGACCACTTCCTTGTCCTCGCCGCGGACCATCTCGTCTTGGAAGGCGTTACGCATTGCTAGGGACCAGACAATGTTTAGGCCAAGGGGAAGAATATACTTGGAACGAAACTCTTCGTGTGCGAGTATCATTTGCCTTAAATAGATTTGATTCATTTTCAACGTTTACCTAAATTATCTACTGTTTAATTGTTTTTTTAGGTGTGATCAATAAAAATGGAGATTTCCAATATTATAAATATTGAGAAACACTATTACTCGAAAGTCAAAGCTTTTCTGACCAATGTCTTGAAGGCCACATAGCGCCTTTTCTACTGTCAAAAATGATGACCAGGTCGCGAATGGATCCCTAGTCTCTACACGTGTCTATTTGTATCCTCTGTATAGTGAATAAATATATTTCTTCTTCTTCTTCCTCACGAAACTCACCTATCCTCGTGTTGAAGAAGGCGTACTTCTGGTACTCCGGCTCGGCCTCGTCGAACATGGCGTTGCGGATCAGCTGTCCCAGGCTCACGTTCAGGTCCACCTGTTCCAATACCATCAAAATATCACAGATATTGTCAGTCACAAAGAAAATCAAGAGCTGCATCTAGATAACAACAGAAATAGCTAAGCAGAACGCGAAAAAGTCGTGAATTAAAACCCCTTTTTTTATTTTGACTCAGCATTAACAAGAAACATGACCATTATGGTATGTTCATTGTTATGAACACTGTCAAATTAAGGGTTAGGTTAGGTTATACTAAAGGCCAACGAGGGAACGTTGAGGGGTTTTAGAGGGTAGGACTCCTGCCGAGAGTCCCACATAACAACCACGCTGCTCAAGTGGGTTAGGTTAGGTTAGAAATATCTTCGCATTCTCTTATTCTTTTGAGTATAAGTTGATGGTGTGTTTAACCACCAGGATATTATGTTTCAGTAAATGAAGTCTCATCAAGTTTTGTGGGATAGGGGCTGATCGGTTGGTGACTATTTAAAATTAGTTTCACTTGTAAGAACGTAATAAAATCTTGGAAGTGATTTTTAACTGCTTGTGGTAGTTAGCTTGACTACTTATACATATAATTTCGCTGGTATGTTGATGGAGGCAAGGTGGCCATCAGGAAAAGGCCTATTTTTAATAGCAATTTGATCATCAGTGTTAGAAGTTCAGTTGGCAACAAAGTAAACTAATGCTTTTTAATGAACAATATTGGTGTCGCTGTCGGTGTGTGCGGCACCGCCTGCCGGGTGTACCTGCGCGCGCGCGAAGAGCCGCAGCGAGTGCGGCTCGGCGACGACGTTCTGCACGCGGTTGGACAGCTCGAACTCCACCGCGCCCGTCGCCAGCCGCACCGCCGAGTTCGACGGCGTCGTCGCCGTCAGCTGGATGCTCTGCCGACCACACCAACATTACAACACTGCTTCATTCACCCTTTCGGATAGGTACTGTGTGACCCTTTAGGATCTTTTGTGCAATTACCCTCTTACACACTCAGCTGTTCGAATGTGCAGGTTTCCTCACGATGTTTTCCTTCACCATAAGAGTGTCGGGTAATGCATTTAAGTTATAAAAACTCATTGGTACATGGTACATTGGTACAATGAGCTTTTTGGTTTTTGGTTCGAACTCGATACCTTACGATCACGAGTTGACCCTCTAAGTCACTAGGCCACCGACGCTTTTTGCACGTATCTAACATATCATCAGGAAGAAAGCGAATTTTGTAATAGAATCGCAGAATATGACGGACTAACAAAATGAATGAATGATGTGTACCTGGATCCTGATGAGCAACGAGAACAGGATCCTGTTGAGCGCCGAGGTGGAGGCCTCCTCCTCGTTCCACAGCGGCACCGGCTTCTCTCCTCCGTATACTTTTTGTACCACCTCGTTTACTTCCTACAACAACACATACTCTATGGTACTCGTAAATAAAAAAGTTAAAAAACACTGCTACGTAGTTTTAAAAATCACTGATGCTACTGTGATGATTTCCACTCGTAAATATAGTAGGTTTTCCTGTCACCAACAGAAATAAGTTTCCGAGTAAGCTATGTTCTCTCGGTTACCTTCATGAAGACCTTCTGCACGAAGACGAGATGGTTGAGCAGGTCGGTGGAGAGCGTGTGCTCGAAGAGGCCGATGTCGGCCGTGGCGGAGAGGTAGCGGCCGGCGCGCAGCACCACGCCGCCCTCGCCGCCCGGGCCCGCCGGCGCGCCCTCCAGCACGCGCGCCGCCGCGTGCGCCGCGGGCAGCGCCACCATGGCCGACGCCGGGATGTTCGCCTCCGACACCTGCGCCACAGGACCGCGACACATCTATATATATAAAAGGTTAAACTGACTGACTGACATATCAACGCACAGCCGAAACTACTGTACCTAGAAACTTGAAATTTGGTACATGGGTTCCTTTCATGATGTAAGTGAGCACTAAGAAAGGATTTTCCGAAAATCGACCCCCAACGGGAAGAAATGGGGGGTTGTAGCGGGAAACTAATTCTACACGTACGAAGTCGCGGGCGTCCTCTAGTTATTCATAAAACCCAACCAGTGATTGGTCGGGTAACCAAACAACGCAAATAAAAAAAAAAAGTTTAATTCTAATAAAATTTTAATTTTTAATAACGTTTCATTTGGGTTAACTGTCATTCAACCTGCAGCTTACACTGCGACTGTCCTACCTGCAACGTATCTTGCCCTATACTACCTGCAACTTATACAACTGTCCTACCTGCAGCTTGGTCACGAAGCTGAGGCAGTGGTGCGGCAGGTCCACGGTGAAGTGCGCCTCGCGGCCCGTCACGCCCGCGCTGTGCACGTGCTCCATCTTGTACTGCGCCTGGAGCGACGGTAGCAGGGCTGCCGTGATGCTCAAGCTCTGTCAAACAAACATGACATTATCAGAATCTCCCGTTTATTTCTCTGTCATTTTAGGCGCAGAAGACAAATAATTAATTTTGAAAAAAAATATCCTCTTCTTTTTGATGTGTTGATCTGACTAGCGAAGTCAAATCCACAAGTTTCTCTTTATATATTGCGAAGCGAAACAATTATTTGGGAGACCAGATTCCTCAACCATGACTTCTTCCTTCCTACGGTTTAAGCGTAAGTATCTTACTTTGCCTATCATAATAAATTGCAAAAAATATTGAGCATATTGTATCCAAGACATGCAACTTCCCCGCGAGTAACTTTCTAAACAGCTCAAATTAGTCCGGGTCCAGAATCAGCAAGATCATTAAGGGTGAAAAGACAGATCAAGAGAGCAAAAGGCAAAAATGTAGAGCAAGACAAGTGATCGTTGGTATTGTGTTGTTACCTGCAGCACGATGGAGAAGTGCACCTTGGGCGCGTAGGGCAGCGCGGCGGCGCGCGGCGGCGGCGGCGGCGGCGGGCCCGGGCTGCCCTCCGAGTCCTCGGGCTCCGCGCCCGGCCCGCGCGACAGCCGCGACGACGTGCGCGTCACGCCCAGCTCCTGCGAGCGAGCAGGGAGGTCACACTCTGGCATCCTTCTCGTGTCAATGGTATAAACTTTGACAAAAAATAATTCGAAGCCGTACGACTGATGCCACCACAATATTCTCATGTAGCAACCGCTTCATTTAGCAATGTTTTTGGAGCCAACTCCACCCCAAACTGCGACCTTTTTGTCATCAATATGACGTTGTGTAGCAGCAATTAATTCTGGGAAATTATTTAGCAGTGGACTCTTTCCCAACCGGTTTCGAATAACTAGCGAAAAGTGTGAACGAGTGAGCTGTCAGCTTAATTAATAATAAAAAATAAACTATTTATTATGTGCATGCGGTAAACGCTCTGAAAAAAAGGACTGAACGTTGAAGTGTCCAATAATTTGAACGGTGTGGTAGAAGTGTAACAGAACAGTACAATGAGCTCCGACGAGTACGGGACTCGCGACTCGTACCTGCAGCGTGGAGGACAGCTGCCGGCTGGAGCGCGTCATGACGCCGTGCAGCGCCACGGGGTGCTGCGGCAGGTCCACGCGCACGCCGCCCACGCTCACCAGCGCCGCCGCGCCCTCCCCGCCGCGCCCCGCCTCCCACGAGTACAGGGCTTGCGACTTGCCGATTGACACGCGCACAACCGTCCTAAGAACAAACAACACAGTCAATCATAAAAACAATGCAATCTAGCATGCATGCTTCACAGTTGATTTGAAATCTTCCTTTTGAATAATCCAGATGACTCAAGATGGAACAGGCATTTTCTGGTTAAAGTTGCTCTGCGCTCCGTGCGCAGAAAATGCCTGTTATAGCGCATGGGACGCGGAGCGACACCTTCACTATAGCTCTCCCACACCCAACCCACACCATTAAATAGCCACAGTTCTACCATCTCCAACTATTTTCAGCTGAAGTTAAGAAAAAGAAGTTAAGGAAAATCGTGGATCGATGGTGAGATTACCATCGATCCACGATCCACCCAGGAAGATCTGATGTCAAGCGCAAACCTAACATTGTGATCGCAAACCTGTTACGTAGTATTAAGGCCTGTTTCACAATCGACAAGTAAATTTATGTGCCAGTTAAAGTTGGCCCTCTCCTTGTCTATGTTCAAGTGTAAGAAAAGTAAAGGGCTAAAATTATGTGTCAGATATGCTTTACTTGACGATTGTGAAACAGGCCCTTAGAGTACTCACTGATGGTTGGGTGCGACGCCCTCTAACAACACGATCATGCTGCGGCCCACGTTGCCGGTCAGCGACCACTGCCGCGCTCGAGACGCCGATAGAGAAGCCTGTAGCGAGGTGATCTCCGCTTCCAGCTTTAGGCCAGACAGAGACGCTAGAAGGCGGGTGCGGTGGATTCTGTAGTAATACATGATCACATTATAGACGACAAAACAAAATTTAATTTTTGACATGTCTTGAAGCGAGTATCGTACAGTCACCACAAGGGAATGTTAAGCCACTTGCTACTCTTCATAATTTATCCGAGTAATACATACTGGATACACGAGTATACCAGACTAAACCAAATTTGTATTACACGACCAAAATACGAACAGTGGCAAGTGGCTCAACAATCCCGTGTAGTGACTGTACATAAGGACAGATTAGTAACGGCCTTAAAGGAGTGCCAGGCCCTAGTAGGTGTGTTACTAAGCTACAGAAAAGGAGGGCTACAAAAACATAGTGTCGTGAGTCCATAAAATGTCCGTGAGGCAATATGTTACATATCCCATGCTCTTCACATGTTACAATCCAGTTGTTTCATTCAGTTTGTAGACCTATAAAGAAACTAATATTGAAGCCATGGTCGCGCGATACTACTCAGGTAGCTCCGCCGTTACCGAGAGCCTGCGAAGAACATGTGGGGCGTACTAGCCTGGCTCGCCCGACCACGACGATGCCCATGCCGTGCGCGCTCGAGGACGAGTTGCTGGTGTTCTGCTCGCGCGAGCTCGGCCGCGCCGCGCGCGAGGTGCGGTACTGCTCGGGGAGCTCCGTCGTCACAGAGAACCTGCGGAAGAACAGGTATTATGCAACGCGGGTGGCAACGGGAATGAACGCCTGCATTTCTAGAAGTATCAATAAAAAAAATCCGTATTTAAGAAACAGGGGAAGTGGGATCGGGTCAGCGGGAACATTACGTCGATGATACGGGAGGGCAGAACAGCTCCGATTGAGCTAGCGACTTACCTGTGCGTGATGGTGTGCGCGTCGGGCACGTCGGCGTAGAGCCGTAGCAGCGAGTACACGGTCTGCCAGCAGCGCGGCGCCAGCGAGCCGTCGGCGGCGGGCAGCGGGGGCAGCACGAGGCGCGCGCGCGCCGCCACCTCGGCTGCCGCGGCCGCGGCGTTGGCCGAGCCCGGCACGCCGGCGAACGGCGTGTGCGCTCCTTCGTTTAGTGAACTGTAGCCTGGCCAATCATTTTTTAAACTTGTAATTAACACGATTTATGAAACTTACTCGTATCTTAAAGGATAGTTGGTCCCTTAAACTTAATTCATTCATTCATTCCTTAGCAAAGCTATTGTAGAGCCAAGAGAAACTTGAATTGATTTTGCGATTCAACATCACGGATATCAAAGTATCAAAATCTATACGTAATTAATGATAATGATGGTGTGTATGAGTTTAAACACAAAACAACATTTTAATTTTATTTATTTATTTATTCATTAAGAAACAAACAGTCACATATTAGTTATAATATAACACGATTTAAAATGACTCCAATTTAGGGTTGCAGTCTCCTTAAAGAGGGCCCTATTATTAAGCCCCCGATTTCCGTCTCTCAAATCTGTCAGCGGGCTGTATCTCGTGACAAGTAATGCACTTGAATTTTTTACAGTGTGTTTCTGTGATTACCGCTATAACAAATAATACAACTGTTCCCAATCTCGTTCCGTTCAAAGTGTATGTTACTGAGGCAATGCCAATGGATAGTGACTTTCAGGTAGATGTTATACCCTCATCACAGCAAAGCTTTGGATTACAGGATTGATCATGGAATAATTTTGTTGAAATTATGTGGTACGGTTTTCGTCTTATATAGATAATAGATCCCAAGCCGTTGTTGTCAAAAATTATATGTCTGCTTGGGTACCTGTCCCTCAAGGTCCCTGATGTTCCTCAAGGGTCAATACTGGGGCCATTGCTGTTTAACATATTTGTAAACGACATCAAATGTTTTGTCCATTCTAAACTTGCGTTTTGCCGATGACATGAAAATCTTCATCAAAGTGCTAGTAAATCTAGCTCGCCGCGGTGAACATTGTCAAATAAACGTGCCGTGTTTAAATCTATCTAAGTGTTTCTCAATTACCTTTTCACGTCAACATAAATTAATTTCTACTTCTTATGCTCTAAAGGACTAACATTTCCTCAAAGTTCCACATAAAAGGTTTAGGTGTTGTTCACGATTCAAGTTTTTTTTTGCCAAACATGTTAACGGTATTGTAAGCAGTGCCTGTAAATCATTAGGTTTTATAATGCGTAATTCCGTCCATTTTATTCAAGCTAAAACTTTGAAAATTGTCATATGACGTCCATTGTGTCAACAATTCCACTATGTCAAAACATCCACCGTGTCAAAACATCCACAGTGTCAAAACATCCACCATCAAACTTGTTCTGATGCGGTGGACGTCTTGACAAAGTGGACGTTTTGATACAGTTGACGTTATGACAGAGTGGACACTATGGACCCAAAGGTACCTAGCTAAATATTACTAGCGGTATCGTTGACAGTTCTGAGTTGCTTTCTAACGTTTCTTTTAGTTCTCCCCCTCGGTCTATACGAAGGCTTAGTGCAGCAATCTACTATTATGATAATGTCATTTTTTTTAATACAATGGATTCATTTTTATGTGACCATGTGATGAATGTTAAGTTCCCAAGGAGAAACAAACTACGGGAAAAAATATGTTTTATGTACATTAACTGTGTTTCTCTAAATCTAATTGTACACGAATATACACACAAACATTTTCAAAACAATTCGGAAAAAACAACCACCAAGTTTCAAATATTTATTCAACACTCTTCTCATATTCCCAACAACTTACCCAGTTTTCCCTTGACGCTTTTCCCCGTAGAGCGCAGTTTCTGCGCGAAGCTCTGCGGCCGGGTCTTCCCGCCGGGCAGCTTGTGCTGGCTCAGGGACGGCGGCACGGCCAGCTCGGGCGTGGGCGTGGGCGTGCGCAGCTCCCACTTGGGGTCCAGCACGTACTGGCTCTCCTTGTCCAGCGAGGACACGCTTACTAGGTTCTCGCGGAAGTCTGAAACTGAAGCTGAGCGTGAAGTGTATGGGTATTTATTGAGGAAGGGAATCGAGAAACAAAAGTATGTCGATAAAAGGTTTCAAGTACCTGTATTAGAGTTTCGATGAACAGTTCTGGAGGCAGTTAACACCAATTGAATTACTACACTTCTCAACTTCGCGTAGCGTTGGTATTCTATTGTCGTATTTACTATTCTATTGTATTATTTAAGTTCAGGCAGACCCAGAGTGAAATTCCAACGCAATCGTGGTTTCTTATGTGGCCATTCCCACAACTTGTGTCCTAAAACCTTTAATCCCCCACAAACTGCTGACGAAATCGACGACTGATTATTTTACCTTCACAAACTTTTAAATTAATAAGAACAACCACAGAATTTTCCGATGGAAAGAATGCAATATTCGGGGGCAGTACAATACAATAGTCAATAAGATAGAAGCTATTGAGAAAAGAAAAAACATTTTGACTGTAATAGATAGGACGTACCGGAGTCTGCGGCATGCTTGCTCTGCCGATGCGAGCTCTTGGTCTGGGAGCGCAGCTCGGTCTGCGTGTCCTTGACATTCTGGTACATGTTGCTGATCTGATGCAGCAGTCGCAGCAGGGGCATGTTCACCTGGAGACAACGCGGTGCTGGTTACTTCCTCAAACCCAGAAAGTACAGAGAGCATTATAGCCATCTTATAACTCCGTTCCGTTCGCTGCCAACCTGGCAGGTCATGACAGTTAGGGCTTCTGACCTGCTGCGAGATGAAGCGCACGCTGACGTTGAAGTTGAGCATGGTGCTGATATGCTTCTTGAGCTGCTGCCGCGAGATGTACAGCACGTTGCGGCGCTGGATGAGCTCGTCCACCGCCATGTCCGCCAGCTTCTTCAGGTCCACGTCTATCGACACTTTCTCGCATAAGAAAGCTGGCGTCTCGGATGGGATGTCGACGTGAGTAGGGTGTCCTGGTGAGAAGAATTACGCAGAAGTTAATCACTTTCAAGGGTAAATAAACGGAATGCATGCCATTCAAAAGAGCAACAACGTCCATCAGTACCTTTCCCCTTGCCGCTGTGGCGACGATCGCGTGCGCCGAGCTCTCCAACGACGATGTCGACGCGCAGCGAGTCCATCCAGGCCACCAGCGACAGCTCCGAGCCCAGCGACTCCAGCGCCGGCGACGCGCTGCTGGTCTCGCCTGCGCTGGTAGCACCCTTCGATTCCCCTATACACAAAAAACGTTTTTAAATATCTTTATTAAGAAAAAATCCTTGATCAGCAGTGACCATGCCACCCTTAATGAGGTCACAATATTACCTAGCAATCATCTACAGTTAATATCAAATTAACCGTTTTAAATGAAGCATTGACTGACAGAAGTTACAATTTAAGAGTAAGATAGCCACGAGGACCAAGCTGACGTAACTTCTGACTTCAATCAAATCAAGGCTTAATGCACGACATCAGACCTTAAACACGAACGATAATTCCAACTTTATTGGTAGCTTTCAATACGAGCAGACGCTGACCTTGCGTGACCTGCTGCGGACACACGCCCAGCGCGCCCAGGAAGGGCTGGAACACGAGGTGCGCGTCCAGCAGCATCAGCGAGCCCTGCAGCGGGTACAGGCTGCACGCCGGCAGCGCCGCCGTCATGGCGCGCGGGTTCATCTTGGACTGAGGGATCATCGGCTTTTTGTTCTTCGACTCCTGGATAAATTTATACGGGTTGCTTAAAAAAATCACATGGTGAACTGCCAAAGCTCGTGACGCGTCACCTCACGACAACACTGGGATTTAAAGATATCCGAAAAGTTCGTTAATCTGATATGAATATTTTTTCGGTGAAAGATGAAGTGAACCATAATATTCTTACTAATATTATAAATTCAGAAGTGTGTTTGTTCGTTCCGTTTTCACGGCTCTACGCTTTAACTAATCCCTTTGAATTTTGGTACAGTGATAGTTTATAGCCCGGAATAGGTATAAGGAACTTTTTATCGAAGAAAATTGGCATTTTTTAAGGGAATAACGGTAAATGTCGATAGGGTCGCAGCCAAATGCTAATTAGAGATAAATGAATCCACTGACCACTTTGATGGGCTCCTGCTTGGCCATCCACTGGTAGAGGTCCTCGCGCGCGCGGTCTTTGCGAATGTTCTCCTCGCTGCCGTGCGGCGAGTACAGCGACGGGTTCGACCCGACCGTCGGCAGGTCCTCCTTCAGCGTGCCGTAATCTAACACAAACAGGTCGTGAAGCAATAGAATTAACGCTGGGTAGTGTCGCTGCTCTACTTGACAGGGGGTTCAAAGCAAAAACAAAAACTGAATCACATTTTGTTAATGGTTACTGAATGGGGCGGACAAGTTTACGGGTAAGATAATGGCACTGACTTAATGTGTGTCTAATTATCACAACACACAATCGCAAACACAGAAAGAAAATTTCAAAACTCCAAATGGTTAGGTTACTTGTCTCTTACTTTCTTCAAAACTGAATTGATCGAAAGAGAGAAATAACAAGGCTTTGTAAATAGCTGCACGGTTATGAATGGAGGGCTTTAGGTATGTGAATTTTGTCCACCTCACATTGGTTCCATTGCCTTACCAAGTGATTGGTCGGGAATGTTTTATTCGAAATATTACACAAAATTAAAAAAAAAAACGAAAATATACATGTTTTTATCGCTATAGCGTAGTGGTGGTTTTTTTTGTTGTTTCATCATTACGTTTATTGTGGATGCACTAGTGAGGCAGCGATTGGTAAGCCACTCAAGCGGAGCAGGGCGGTGAGCACAAGTCGCCCGCGGGTTATTGGTCGCACGATAATCTCTCTCCGAGATGCTCCGCTCGAGTGGACTCGAGCCCTAAAGGGCTTATAACGGGCTACATCTTTCTAAAATTAATAATCAGCAATATGTTGGCCGCTTGATCGGGTATCTTATTTTGTACAAATGGACCCGTTTTGTATGCACATCGATGCTTTTTCCATCACAGTAAGAGCATCGTGCAGTGGACTTCAGTTTGAAAAACTCAATGTCGCTCTGACATACGAAGTGATAAAAGGATAGCTATCGTTGCCGGTTATAAAATTGCAGAAATAATTTGGAAACCCTAAAGGTGATGAGATGGAGGTACTCACTAGCGATGGCGTCGTCGTGGAAGGGCGGCTTGCGCGTGAAGGGCAGCGAGGGGAAGGCCAGGCTGGCGCGCCCGCCCGCCGCGCGCACTGCGGACACGCGCACGGTCACGCCGGGCCACGGCGAGCCGGCGACCTAGCGGCCGGGGAAGTCGCGAGCTGCGCTCGAGGCTCGGTTGATACGTGCTCTTTGTAAAGAGTCGAGGCCCGGGCGGCTATGCTTCGTTCCAGTTAAACGAAAACGTAAGAGACGAAATGATAAAGTGGCGGAGGCCTTGTGGAAAACTTAGATACGACGCCCGCGCCTCGATACCGTCTCGGCTTTTGAGCGTGCGAGCGACTTCCCTGAAGCGTTAGCTCGCCGACTCGTTGATGATCCAAACATTCCACTCTCGTGTACGGTCTCAGGGTAGCAAGCATGCACGAGCCAGGCTTTTTGGGTGCCCTATTAGCGGTTTATACTTGCTGCTTATTGCGATCTTACTTGCCAATAACTCGCTTTAACGCACGTTATATAGATTCAATCAACACCGTCTCATAGTCAACTTGAGTATATTGTCAAAGGGCTGCTATACATATAGTGAATAGTCAAACGACGTCTAGTCAACTTTAAGTTAACTAAGAAAGCAATAATATGAACTAATGCGGACAACATATGTATACGTATTGTCGTTTAACTACTTACTACATCTTTACGTTATTAGACGTTAACTAGTGGCGCGGCATCAGTAAGCAGACCGCGTAGCATCAACGAAAGATGTTTATTATGAAACATTAGCCGGCGACTCGTAAGCGCGCTCTCCACACCAGTAACGTTGGCGTTGGGTCGGTTCCAATAAATAACATTTAATTTCCGATTTGCTTCGCTCAATTTTATCAGCGATAGTCTAGATTATGTTCGCATGAGCTTTAGATAATTGTACTTGGGGAATAAACACATTTAACACCTCATGTTATTTGTACAATACATGACACGTAAAACTATGAATTACATTATTATTTAAAATACGCAATAAAATATTGTTAATAAATCCGTTGTAAAGAAAAAAATGCACGATATAATAAGTAAAGGTTCTAGGAAACGTTACTAGTCTGGAATTATTTACCAATTCCAAATTCCCGATAATACAATCAAACAATAACTACTTAAAACTATTTCCAGATTAATAATTTACTGTAGGATTTCGGTCAGAGAAACTTCTTCGTCTGTACCTCTATGTTTACTACTAGACTGTTGAACTAAAAAAATCAAATTTATTGAAGAATTAATCTAAAAACTAAACTTTTCGTAACAATATTAAAATAACAATTCAATTTTAATGACCGTGCAACATACAGTAACAACAAAATGTATTAACACAAAACACACACTAAGACACACCAAACAGTTAGATACAACAAAGGAATTAAACACACACATACGCAATACAGTAATTACGAGTACTATTTGACCATGCGGTAAAATCATAGCACTAAAAAAATCACACACCAACAAGAATTGTTCAAAATAATATTAAAATTAAAATTCATTAAGAACAACTCTTTTTCTAAATTGATACTTGTGTTCATATAATATTTAAAGCATATGGTTCTGGTTTGTTTCGGTAGAATTTCGAGTCAAAAAATTTGAATACAATGTTGAATTACCCACAAATTGACAATAATAAAACAAATTTTGGATAAAGGAAGTGATATGGTTGAAGAACTCTCTTTTACTGGTTGTACAAATAATATTCTCGTCCCGTTTTATAATCGCAGTGATTTTTAATTAAATATCTAATATGTTGCTGCATAAGTTCAAAGGAAATATTCGTGTCCTTTCGGTTATTGAAAAATTAGTAAGTATAAAACGTCAGTATTCTCTGCATTAATCTATCGCAACTTTGCGAAGTAACTAAAATAATATAAACCCTGTCTTTTTTTTCCATTTAATATATTTTCTGCAAGAACTCTCCAACCGCATTACGTCCTGTATCAGAACCAAGCCGTGAGTCGAGGAGATGAACACAAGCACCGAGTGGTAAGAGACGGTACCAACCGGAGGGCGGCGTGGCCGTGGGGAAGGAGTGCGGCCGCGGGCTCGACTCCGCTGCTTCAACACACCACCGTTACTATACTCGCCGGGACACATCCAGGCATACAGGGTGCTCAAACCTATCTGCCCTCTATCAATTACCATCTCAAAAACCATTAGGCTCATACCATTCTACAGTAAAATATGTCCTACGCCAAAATGGTGATATTGCGAAATTTTGTTAAAGAAGGAAACTGTAGTTCTTTCGGTTTTCTTTTAATGAGCGTGGCTTTATTGTTTTAATACAGGCAGCATGCGTTCATCGCATAGTCTGAACTCCACTCTGTTGTTAAAATCGTTGAAGCGTTATCAGATATTATGTTTGATCATCCTGTATGTTCTACTATATTTGATGGCGATTATACAGTGCATGCTACTAGCCTACTGCACCACGCTGTGAATACTGGACGGTGCTACTTGACTAGAACATGGACATTTCAGGCGCTTGACATAAATAAATAAATAAAAAGTGGGGAAAATAAAATTCAAGCTACGTTATCTCAATCTCTTCCTTACGATTGAGTCTCGAAGGACGAGTGAAAAGGCTGGGACATCCGAAGTTTCAAATTGAGTGTTTTGTAGTCATTGTTATCCATAGACGTCCTTTTCATTACAGAAACAATACAGTTTTCGTCCTCATACCTTGCATACGACGCCCAATCATTCCGATCCTTATCATTTATTTCCAAAAATCTACATCATGATTTAAAGAGCTACACTATAAATACGTCCAGTACTCACAGCTTTTCCAAAAAATATACCCACAGTGATTTTTAAGTGCACCATCTATTTAATAGTTATAAAACCAAGTCTTTTCCACCAAGAATATTTTTATCATTGAAACTATTATATGGCTTTAAACATATTTTTCCACTTCCCAAGTGCAAGTGTACCATTGTTTACGTATACTGTGTATTCTAATACATCTATGAACTCACCAGGCACTTCGATCTTGTCGGTGTCCATGTTGAGGAGCAAGCAGTTCTCGTCTAACGCCTCAGTGTCCACCTGGTACTCCTGCCAGCCTTCCACGGAATCCTGTTTATAAAATATCACCTGTACAGTCTCAATGCTAATAAGCCCCACAGCTCAATCACTTGTAGAATGCATGCAATGACGCAACTCCATCCCGAGATATTTAGGCTGTACGAGCGCAAGCGATTACGCGTATATTTCGAGGGTGCAATTGATTCTTTCAATCGAGTTAAAATAGTAAAAATCAATAAACGCACAACCTGTATATATCAAAATCGTTCTCGCACGACATCTGTTAGACCCGCCATACGCGGACTGCTTTAAGCAGTCAGGAACCGACTGCACTTCGTTGCTATTGGTCGGTTTGCACTTTCTAGAGCATTGAAACCGCAAATCGACCAATAGCAACGAAGTGCAGTTGTTTCCCGACTGCTTAAAGCAGTCCGTGTATTGCGGGTCTTACACCGTTCGTTCCCTGACTCGGCAGTATTCTTGCAGTAAATCACGGAATTGGCAAAGGCTGCTAGACTAGCAATCACCGCGCATCGTTCATGCATTGCCAAGTTAGCGGAATTAAGGAAATATTAATAATCGTTCCTCTATTAAAAATATACCTAGCTGTATGAGATTGAAGACGCAGAGTTTGAGAGTGCTTTTCAAAACCCCAAAAATCCGCAGTTTGCAACAGACTCATATAAATTAAAAAAAAAAACAAATCTTCCAGAGATAGGTGGAATAGTAAAGTGATTAAAAAGTAACATTTTCGCAGTGAAGAGCGTGCAGAGTGCTTGGTGGAATACCCAGCTCACCTCAATGAGGTCTGGCGGCGCGAATATGATGTTAAGCGGCTGCATGGCCTTGCTCTTGTAGTTGTGTTCCAGCAGCAGCGGCGTATACAGGATGTTCTTCCACTGCCGGCTCAGCACGATAACGCCCTGCGGACAACACCCTGTATCACTACCATATTATAGACCATAATTGTACATAATTTGCAAGTCACTTTCAAGGCTTCACGGAGAAGCAATGTTTATTAAACTAAAACTAAACTAATCCGCCCATAGCGTTTGTTTTTTATATATGCCTTGGTTGACTGACCTGTCTTAGTGTGGAAAGTGCCGGCAGATGGCGCTCGGCTAAGTCTGCTTGCACGGCGGCCGCGTCGGCTTGTAACGCATAACGCAGCAGCACGCAGCACAGCTGCAGCGATGGTTCCTCGCGCAGCTGCTTCGCCATCGGCGTGTGGCGTCCGTAGCGACTCTGTTTAAAACAGTGCTAATAGGTATAGAAGAGATAGTTTTCAGATACATATAACTATATTTACGATAAACTTTGGTTCTATGATAAAATACAAGAAGCCGTTATAGTCGCGGTAGACCAAAGGAACTAATATATGAATACTAATGGTAGAATCTGAAAAAAACCCTGTAAATATATATATATGAGGAAAGCTTTAGTACTCTTCTCTTTAGGACAGTCATCTACTGCTTATCAAGACATAACTCATTCGGTCAAAATTAAGCACAGCAGAGATCCTGGCATCACTTTTCGAGACAATAATCAGAACAGGTCTTAGACACATGTAGACTTTGTCACCGGGTTCCAAATTAGATTAGTGAATGTCTGAAATGAGCCCTCGATAAGATAGATGTTTAGAGGAGTGAGGACCTTGGGCAGGGTGTGGTGCGGCGCCAGGTCGAGCGCGGCGGCCATGAGGCTGGCGGCCGTGGCCGTGAGGCGGCGCGCGTGCGCGCGGTACAGCGCCACCACGCGCATGCCCAGCCGGTTGCTCGGGTTCAGCCACGCGTTGATGGCCGGCGACGCCGTGCTCAGCAGGTTCCAGTCCAGTCTGGAACCACAAAACCACGCTTCACCACCACGACACGACTAGCTATTAATGTTTCATTCGCTTTAAGGTCTTCTATTTATTCGGTTCACCTCATGTCCGAAGTAAGCACCACTCATACCATTATTATTATTTATTATTATTATAAACCCCTGATACCATCAAAAAGGTATTATTATAGGTATTATAAGCTTTTCCATTTCGGTATACAGGATGATTTTTTCCGTCGGATAAAATCTTATGAAAATCGTTCGCAAGCTGTAGCGGTCGTTGGATATTCATCCCAGTACAAGCATATTACTTCAGGTGTTCCGCAAGGGTCTGATTTGCACCCCCCGTTATTTATCCTGTACATCAATGACATCATTTGATGTATTATAAAGATTCTAACATGTCCCTATACGTCGACTAAAGAGACTGTAAGTCTAGGATTTTAGTAAGTTTAAATCGTATTATATTATAACTATATGAGACTGTTCGTTTCTTAATAAACACATAATTAATCAAATAAAAATATGTCAATCAAAAATTCTAAAATCTATAAGAAAGCTATAGAACCATTTTAATGAGAAAGCAAAATATTTGTTATCCTACCTCGTGTAGTCAATTTTCTTGGTGATCGGCGTCCTCGGCGGCGCGGCGAAATTGAACCACACCACCTTGAGATCGATGGCGCACGAGGACATGTTCCCGTTGTCCTTGGCGGGCACGACGGTTGCCGAGCTGTCGTGGTTGGACGCGTCCTCCGGGCCCGGCGTGGCCGGCTCGGGCGCGGGCGCAGGCGCGGGAGCCGGCGCCGGCGCACTCGCGCCCAGGTTAGGAGTGCTCGGCTTGGAGTTAGACTCCCGCTTCCTAAACAGCTCCTCGATCCCCGAAGACCGCAGCTTGCTCTTCTCCTTATCAGGCTTGAGCTCCTCGGCGGACTTGACGGACTCCCTGCAGCTCTCCGGCTCGGGCTTGGCCGGTTTCTTCTCCTCGTTGGGCTTGTGGGTCTGGGAGTGCTTGGAGACCTTGATCGAGACGCCCTCGAGGCCGCACTCGAACATTATGTAGCCCGTGGCGTTTTCTTTTTGAGCGTCGGTCGCTCCGTTTTGGCAGCACTACAATGTCATACAGATCGAGCATTAAATATAACATCAAATAGTGAGTGAATCTACAATAGAAAACTGTATCATTATTTTATTTATTTATATAATAGCTAAGTTAGTTAAGAATACAAACTTGTTAGTGTTTATAATGAAAAGAATGACTATTTTCTTCAATGATTATACAATGATTTACCGTGGGCTCGCACGTCTTCGCTGTTGGATCAATTTTAATGAATTTGAAGGAGACTTTCGAGTGTTGGCACGGAATGCCGGTAATGGTCGCGTCCTTGAGTTGCGACGATTCATTACGAATCCTTCTCAGCTGCCCGTGGACCTTCCCTGGAGAAGGATAACAGTAAAGTAAGTCGTTCAATTTCTTAATATCTCACAAGAAAAACTTAATGTTATGTTCGCTACTTACCAACGTTCAAAGTGATTGCGGTATCCTCACACTGGTGCTGTGAAGTCTCGATATACACGGGGTCCCCTCTTTCAGGAACTCTCTTTCTGCCAGAGGACTGCGTCGAGATCAACGCTCGGGGCCCCTTTATGCCGAACGTTTTCTTGCTCCCTAACGCTCGCATCGTCGGCCGGTAGTACAACTGGACAGACTCTAACGTCTTTCGCGAGCTGACGTATTTCGCAGTGATGTTTTCTACCGAAACTCCGAATAGGGAAACGCAGGTCAAGTCCTGAATATTGTCCAAGGCTGAGAAAGATATCATATCTTCGACTACAGAAGATTGTATCAATATCACGTTGACTCTAGGAACCGTGACGGTCGCTTGCAGTTGATCGCAAATGGTCTCCTCGTACACGTTAGAGTGCGGTATGGTGGCTAGTTTGCATTTGTCGTCTTTTTCCTTGGCTATGTTGGATTGGTTCTTCGATTGCATGTACGGTAGCCAATGCAAGGCGTATTGCTTTTGTTTCAGAATGTTAGATTTTTCTACTGCAGAAATGCAAAGCAACCGTAAGTGGCTAATAACAGTGATGGGGTGAATGTTAGCCAGTATGGGAGTGAGCGACTCGACGAATTTCTGAGTACTCTCGAGGACGAGCGGTGTGAGCATGATGTCGATTTCCCCTCTCAACTTAACGGATAAACCGTTTTTGCTGTCACTTGTGGTAGTAGCGGTGGACGTGGTGCTTTTGTCTGTTGCATTCTCCTGGTTCTCCGCGAGGTTCTGCTGCAAATCCCACCACGCTTGGGGATAGGGGTGCGTTTTGATCTGCGAGTTGAAATGCGGCGTCAAATTGGAAAACGGCCCGTGCTGAGTCTGACTGGAGTGTCCTTCTTTTTTCGCGACCAGTTTCAAAATGTGATTTTTCCCGAAAGCCTCGAATTTCGGCAGGTACTTTTGTCCCACGTAAATCAAGGAGCCGTCGTCGGTGCGTTTGAATAGAGGTAAAGTAAAGACGTCACTGCCGCTGGGTAGCGAGCATGTGCCCCAGTTGGAGCACTTGTACTGAGGCAAATTCTGCATGTAGCTGGCCATGAGAAGGGGCGAGTCGACGATGGGCTTGTTGGTTTGCATGTGCAGGTTTACGAGCGTCATATCCTCCTGAGAAGAAATCGCGGAAATGAACGACGTGGACGACACGGAACCACTCTCAGAATCGGGCTGCGCGCCTGTGCTCAAATTGCTCATCGTGTCCGGGCCTTCTACCACTTCCGATCTTGGCATAGAATTCGTCCACTTTTCATTTGTTATGTCGTTGATACCGAACGAGCTCTTGTCTTTGTGGTTGCTATGTCGACTTCCGAAGGAGTGTTTGAGGCTCGACGATCGACTCGGGAACATGTCCTCGTCGGCGGAGAAAAAAGCTTCAGAATGATTTTCACTGGTGATGGACATCGTTCTTTGCACTTCCAACGGCAGCGTCTCCTCGTGCGGCGCGGGGTGCGAGTTGAGCGAGTAGTGCGACTCCGACACGGCCACGCTTCTTACCGGGACCTTCGGGACGACGAAAGATTCCACGTCAGTCTGTGCAGGTATCTTCTTGTTCAGGTTGGTGTTCTCTTTGACCGTGCAGTTCAGCGCCAGTTTTGAGTCAGATACGCTGCTTTCCATCTGAGGGACGCTGAGTATGCTCTTGTGAAGCTTGGAGTCGCTGTCTATCTTGGCTCCCTGGAGCTGGGCAGAGGAGTCGACGAGGCGCGCGTATGGCACATCGCTCTTGTTGCTCGCGCCCAGGACGTTGCCGCTGCCCTTACCAACGCTGGTGTAGGAGAAGCGGCGCGTGAGGCTGCGGCGCTCCGCGCCCTGCGGGGAGCGCGACAGCGAGGGCGGCAGGGGGGACGGCAGCAGCGTGGGCGTGTTGGCAGGCTGCAGACAGACGTTGAGTCCGCTGTAAGGCGGCGTGTGGAACACCAGCTGTCCCGGGTGTAGCAAGCTCTGCCCGTACCCGTACTCGCCCGACACCTCGATCACGTTGAACATCGCCACGTTGATCCCCTCCACCAAATCTGAGGGGTTCGGCTTTAGGAAGTTACCCCCGTTCCTGTTGGAGCCGAAGAAAGCGCAGCCGCCTATGCACCCGCATTGCGCGTTTTTCCCTTCGTTCGGCCACATGAACCACAGTCGCTTGCTCTTGTCGTCATGCAGCTTCAAGAACTTCTGCTGCACCTGATGCAAGTTCCTGGGGCTCTGCGGCAGAGAGGACGCCGCCTCAATCAGCACTGGGCCTAGAGAGACAGAGCCAACGCCGACCCAGTTCTCACTTTCTGGTACTTTATTCTGGCTACTGTTACTTCCGTTTGATTGGTGATGAGTGTTGCTTTGCATGTTCGTCTGGGTGAACAGCGCTAGCTTTATATTTGGTAAGAGACCAGTCAGGCCGGCCCCAAACCCGGATCCGTGTAAATTGCAATAACTCAGTCTTACAGGCGAGATCCACGTCTGAACCGTTGTATTAGCATCTGCGATGTAGATATCGATCAAGTCTGCGGCGACGCGTATCATCTTGTACTTTATTTCATTCGGGGTCGGGCAACGGTACTTTAAAGTCAAGTCCGTTTCGGGGCATATCGCATTGTTCAGACCGTGGTGACAAAACTGCAATGAATTAGGTGGGGTCAATTCGTTTTCGCTATCACACAGGAGCAGCAGGAAAGTCTCAAGGGAAGATACGATTTGGTAGAGCTGTGGAAGAGTCAGCCGGCCCGTGAGTTGCCCCAGTTGCAGCTCCATCATCCATGCGTATTCTATCGTGTCATCATCAACGGAACGATTTGTGTCGCTAAAGAATCCGTGTCCCCGCAATTGAAACGACGAGAGCATCAAGTGGCCTTGGTAGAGAGCTCCAGAATTATTCGGATTAGTCCGGGATAGGTTATTCGCCGATACCAATATGGAAGGACTGAGGAGGAGCTGGAGTTTGGTTTCCTTGAAAGTCTTATCCATTTCGAAGCCGAACCTTTCAATGAGCACGACAGGGCAGGATGGCTCGTTTTCGCTGCAGTTTTTGACTAGATGGGCTTGAATGTCGTGTATGATGATGGACACGGAGACGTCGAGCGGCCGGTAGCGGCGCGGGTCGAAGGCGCACTTGCTGGAGTCGGACACGTCGTCCGCGGCTAGATCGGCGTGCGGGTTCAGGCTGCTGCGCTCCGGCTTGGGCGTGTGCTCGCCGGCCCATGGGAACGTCTCCATGTTGGGGGACTTTTGCATGTCCGTGAGCAGCTGGTCCTCGCCGAACATGTTCTCCAACAGGTTCATAAAGCTCGTGATGATGGTGCCGTAGGCGAGGAGAATGGAAGGTCCCACTTCGAGCTCTAGGGTGACCTTGTCGGGCGCCAACGAAGCACGGTCAAAAGAATCAGCGTCTATGGGCCAGTTGATCTGCGGCTGCTTCCTCATGCGAGGTATCCTCATGGGAGATAACAGTATCTCCTCCTTTTCTGGGGTAGTGATGTCAGCCTGGGGTTCCGGACCCAGCGGCGGCACCGGGTGGTAGTTGTACCGCACGCTTAGAGCCACGATCGGCACCGACCAGCATTCCACCCAACCCTGAGATTTGACGCATTTCCTGCGCCATTTGGACGCTTTCAGTCGACACGGGACCAGTTTCATATTTTTGTCGAGCGATAGCAAAAGTAACCTGGAGGTGTTCACTTCCGGCAAGTACAGGCTCATGTCGACGGCTTCTCCTTGAATCCAAATCTTCAGCGGTATCACGTCTGGCAAGAAATCCACGAACGGCAGATCGAAGGACACGTCCAGCAGGTCACCGCAGAACGCGACGTGGTTGTTTTCCTGGTTGGTGGAGCTGCAGTCTATCCAGTTGTACTGGTTACTTACAGTCACCACTTCGCATTCTTTCAGCAGCAGCGAGATCTTCCACGTGTAAGGAACAAAGTGTAGAATGTCTGGTCGTGATTTGGTCGACCAGTCATTGATTAAATCCTGGATAAAGTCTATGTGCGTGTAGACGAGGTGCGCCGTCGCCTTGCAGCCGGTGAGCCCCAGCTGCCAACACTGATGGTGGTTCCAAACTAGAGGGTAATGGCACTTGACTGTGTACTCGAGAGTTTCGCTTTCCGCCAAACTTCTGTACGCCAGACTGGTCGTGGCTTCTAAATGGAGTAGCTGCCCTGTTATTTTCGTCGTGTATCCGTCTTGCAGGACGATCCACGGCAACGTGACCTCCAGGTATGATCCGGCGCCGATGTTTATGTGAACGGCGTTGGTTTCTTTATTCTTTGTAAATAAGATGTCTATAGTGGCCTCGTTCAGCGTCGATAACCTGATGTCGAATGACTGCGTCTGTCTTCTGTCTCCAGGCTTGGGTTGAGGCGTCACTTCTAAATTATTGTAGTTCGGCGGGAAGAAGAATTTGAACAAGTGATCCCGCTGCCTGTCCGCCCACGGGCCGTAGCTAAAATCCGTGCCCTTGCCGCACTTGATATCGACGCCCCATATCGGCGGCGCGGACTCTACGACGTCCCCGTTTGCTAACTGCAGCAGAACAGGCTGCTCCGGGACCAAACCCGCCTCGTCCATATAAAAATACACCTCAATATAATTGGAGCTCATAACCACGAACCCCTCCCCCATGTACCTAGGCGGTTCGTCAACCATGGCCGTGTAATTGGGGCTGGGAGCCAGCATGACCTTGCAGTTCTCCGCCTTGGCCTTGACGAAGTGCATTAGATGGTCGAGGCTAGAAGCGGGCGGCTTGGTGCTGTAGAGCAGGTGGCACTCCTCGACGCTGACGGACAGCGTGGTGGGCACGAGCCGGTTGCCGAACACGAGGCGGCCGGCGCACACGTCCGCCTTGATGACGGGGATGAGGTCCCGCCAGGTGCGCGCCAGCGCCGCCTCGGAGCGCACGGTGTCGTGCGCGCGGCGGCGCTTCTCGTTGGCGTGGTTCATGGCGCGCTCGCGGCCCGCGTCGTCCTGCTGCAGCCGCACCAACGGCTCCAGCCCGAAGGTCTTCTCCAGCTCGCAGTACAAGTCGCATCGGTTGTACACGTGCAGCTCGAAGCCGTTCAGCATTATAGACAGCCGCGTGTCCGAGTGGGACAGGTCTGGAATCAAAACGACCAAAGCAGGTGTGATGTTGGCAGTGTTTTAGATTTACCCTAAAAGAGTGAGTGAGTGAGAAACGGCGATTGGCGCCGGCAGATTTGCATAAACTTGAAGCGAGTTAAATAGTAGTAAATGCTCGACAAGATTTATAATTATTTATTTTACTGTACCTATTCATTTTTTTATGAAGTAGAAAAAGTAAAGTAGTTTCAACCGATGGCACAAACGTCATACGGTCACGAGCGTTAATTTGGGACCCATTTTAAGAAAAATATGCTTGAAGTCGTCAATGTCATTAGAGATGTCAAGTCATTTGTAACTTTTAGGAAAGTCAACCTTATTGTTGTAGAATGTCAGATTGACTTTGGACCTAAGGTGGGTACCAAATTTAATCTCGTGACTGTACCTACATCAGATAACTAAACAATGGTATCAGTCTACGCATGACTAGCTCGACGGCATGCAGCTAGCTTTACGGTTGTTTATGGACACGCAATTGACCGTCTATCACTTGGACAAATAAAAACCAAAAATACCAACATACATATACATCGTAATGTCGTAAGTTAAAAGTCAGCAACAAAAGATTTAAGCTTCAAAAGATCAATATTGTCTACTAATAATAGGAATTAAAGTCGTGTGCAGACCTCATCGATGCTTTATTGTTTTAACGCTGACTGAACCACGTCCTTAACTCCTTTTTGTGCATACCCTCGGAGACGTCCTTGGGCACGTAGCTGCGCCACCACCGGAAGATGAGGTAGCCGTCCTGCACGCGCAGCGTGTAGTCGTACGTCACGTACACGATGTCGCGGAACATGATCTTGCCGGAGAGCGCGTTCAGTGTGAACGAGCCTGAAGCGACAACCACGGAGTTACAATTAGTGGATTGTGTTTGAACTTTGAATCGAGGAAATAGTGAGAATGAAACCAGTAGTAACGATTGTGCACGTAAACGCGCAAAAATAGATGGGGCCCTAGCAGAGATGCAAACGCTACTTATGTTTTTCTTTTCTATCGATCAAAATGTATGAAATGACAGTTGACTACGTGGTTTATCTTAACGCACGAGAATGTGATCCCATACATTTTGGGCGATAGTAAAGAAAAACGTTAGTAGCGTTTGCATCTTGGCTAGGGCCCACGTTCGGAGGAAGAGGTGCTTGAACAAGGGTAGATAGAGCTCTGACTAGCCGTTTTAACAACCACCCCCAAAATAACACTAGTATACCTATTTACCGCAACCTAAAGAGCTTATAACACCTTCCTGCAGTAACTAACGAGAGGGACGCCGCAATACGTTACACACGTATGGAGATATCTTCATCCCATTTCAATGTACTGCTGTCCCAAACGTCAGTGTTAGTCAATTTCAATCAAAATATATATATTTTACGTGACCGCGATGATCTTGAGACATTGGAATGTGGAAATGAAGTTCTCCAAATCATGAGGGCGCCTGGTAGTACATTAATTTACCGACTAGGTTTTGGCTTAACTTTTTATCTGTATTAACATAACATGTTGCAAAATCGACGCACCAGTCGCTTCTTGTCTTGCGCCGCTACTTACAATATGTATTGTATACCCCACCATATAAAGTGTACTTTTGAACGCCTTAAAGGTAAGGCGATGATGCCGAGTCTTTACAAGTCATTTGAACTTTAACCTCCAATAGTTATTTTTTTCTGCATGAGTCAAGACAGTTGCGTTTGTTATGTAATTAGCTAGCGGCCCCGGCTTCTAACGGGTAAAACAACAATGCATATAAAACTCTTCCGTGAGTAACTGACTGATTTAATTCTTCTTCTCTGTACGGGTCATTCATGCATTTTCTGACTGAGAAAAGGCACAGTCTAAACCGCTGGACCCAGGGACTTGAAACTTGGAACGTATATTCCTAGGGTACCCAAGGGGCGCGACAAGATTAGTTTTTTCGAAAATTTGATAAAAAGAAATAGGAGAAGCGGGAAACTACTGCAGTTAATGTTGTGCGAAAGTGTTCTATAGTCCATATGATGGTGAAAACTGCAACAAAATCCGTTTAGTACTTTCTGATTCTCGTTGAAATGAATACAGAGAGACGCGGATTTAAAATATGTACATAAATCAATTCTCAGATACTAAATAGATAGTAGATGTATCTAAGATTTTGAAATCGATAACAGTGATTAGATAGCTAATAATCTAGTTGACGGATATATCTATAAAATACATCGATAATCAAAGAGTAGGAGTCGGTTAAAAATAAATTAAATATTCAAGACTAACAGCTTAGCAAGGTATCACAGCCAGGGCTTGAATACCGGTATTATTTTCATACAAAAATACCGGTATTCAATTTCGGTATCTCGCTTATTATTGAATATTTTTGCTCTTCAATGAATTTATATAATAGAATAGTGTTATTACCTAATTTATAGTCGAAAATATCAAGGAAATAATGCAAATTAAGGAAGATATTTCAATTTTAATGAATACCGGTATTAAGCCCTGATCACAGCACTTAGCAAAATCTTTGACAGGACACTCAAGTTTTAAGTAACCAACCTAGCAAAATCCAAATTAATTGATGGTTTACTTTCAAGCCATATATTTTTGCATTTATGTCTCATATTTTTTATATGATTTTTCTGTGGAAAAGTGTTATTGAAACAATGACAATGAGTTCAAAACACTATAGACATTAATAATAACCATTATTTATCCTGGAAACTAGGACTGGAGTTCTCAAGGAAATAACAAAACACGACATCTATTTGGATGAATATAGATGTCTATAGTGTTTTGTAAAGCTAATTAGGAAATATAATTTAAAAAATCTTTAAATCTTCTCAAAAGCTATCGAGTTAAATTTGTGATTGTAGTTGCTATCATTGTGACTCACTCTTTTCAAGTTGAAATTATCCAATTTATTATAAATTTTATCTTGCCTAATTATACAGTGAAGTTTTAACATTCATTACACAGCTGCATATTGAAGGTCATACATAATAAATAGGTATTGAATTATAATTAGTCACTAAACACGATATAAACATACCAGTTGTATTTTGATGTTTGTTGATTAACAAAACAAAAAAAATAAAAACAAAAACAGTGTACTAATATCAGCTTTTTTTACAGATGAAATGATCTAGTACAACACAAGATTAAAAAAAAAACTTAAATTTTACTCTCTGAGCTCTTCCGCAACTGACTGACAGACCGACAAAAAACAGCCTACACTGCACTACCTAGGAACTTGTAATTTAAAAGAAATAAGCCTTGGGTATCTACCTCCAAAGAGAAGAATAATAAGGACGGCCGCAAGAAACTTATCCTATACATATTAGGTTGTGGGTATTCTGTAGTAAAATGTACTATTGGAGCATTCCATGAAAAACGGTAACTTAATTTTATTTTTAATTCACCTTTGTCTCGTGTTTCGCTAACATATCCAAAAATATCACCTGTTTCAGACTAGGTTGATTTGCTGTCGCTTACGTGACGATTGGTTTACACCTAGTTTCTTTACGAACTTAGGCACTTAATGTCAAAAGTAGTTCATGGTTTTTTTAAGTACACATTTAGTTTTGATATTTTATTATTAACAAATGATGGAGCCTCAAATGAATGGAGTACCAGAGCTGTAAAGTCTTAAAATCGAGTACGAATGTTGATTATATAACCATGGAATGCTCCTATTTCACTTTACGATAAACAAAGAACTAATGAACAATTAAATTTGTTATCAAATGTTATTTTGTGATGAAAGTAAAACAAAAACAACTATTGTTATTTTCTCATGATTTCAAGATGTTGCTGAATGTGTTAATAGGTTAAAAAAACATTAAAAATATTTATATTTTTAATTGGTTTGCCTTTGTCTGTAGCTACAAACTTACTTTTTAACTGAGTTCAAAAAATTAAGGTTCTCTTTTTTTTGTAACTTGCCAAAACTTTTATGCATTCTCATTCACTTACATTACCAAAAATATGCATAATTCCACTAAAATTGTTGGACTTGTAGGTAATCTGTTTTTTTGTTCATTTCCATCAAGTCACAGCAACTGGCCAAACAGCCTCAGTATAGTTCATGGCCGGAGAGAACACTGACCTTGACCGGGTTTGATTTAGAGAGAAACAATTATATAATTCAAGTTCCATATACACGATCTGTGTATGTAGGATCAATATGATCAATGTACTTATTGTGACCAAATAGTGTTTCATTTACCTGACCAAAATACGACATTTCATAATGTTTGTAAATAGAAATAATATCATTTGGGTATCATATAAAAATCCATACCCACAATAGTAACTTGTCCACACAGAAGTTGTTAACCATTCTCTTAGGAGCTGTTTGATGTAAACACCAGTGGCATGTCTCAAAAAGATAAAGAAGTATATTATTAGCAACAAGGACCATATTGGCATCCGCACTCAAGGAGCTAAACTAACTCCAGTCAAATAAGATCTACGTAGGATTGTTATTATTATTTGAAACACTTGACACTATCCAAATTGTATGTTGATCTAAATTAGATAATTCTAAACCCTAGAATCTACGCAGTATTAACTGCCTGTATGATTAGCTTTAAATGGAAAAGCTACACAATGGTTGTCACATCACAACATAACAAAGTTCCACAACTTACCGATCTTGAAGTTCTCATCTTGGAAGTAGAACCTGTTGATGAGGCGGGTGAGCACGTAGCCGAGCACGCGGCTGTTGTAGTAGGTGATGTAGACGACCCACAGCACGGCCGAGGCGAGCGACACCAGCAGCAGCACGAAGTTCCGGTCCACCGTGATCTGCGTGAAGGGCTGCGTCGTGTTCCACCCTAGCGGCTTCCCCGGAACCTCCGTCATGTTCTCCCTGACCACAACCCACAAAACAACAATGGAAGCCTTGTGTGTCACCCTTCGTGAATATAAACAAGAGCAGAAGGCTACGCAAAACGTAATACTTACATCTTAACGGATTGTTTCACTATTGATTAGATTTACATTTTACACACGGTAGTTTCGTGAGTATTTCTAGCACTGAATACATCTCTTTTTGGTGTTATTTTGATACAAATTTCGATAAATTCTTATCAATTACTAACTCATCATTTTTACAGCCCTTTTGACAGCTGACTGACATGACGTTACGCTCCGTTTCATGGCAAATGCTATTTGTGTTTTTTTGCGATTTTAGTTTTGTAACTTTTTCGGTAATGAATACCAGTAGAATATTTTTATTTATTCTTTCATTTTTTATTTGATTCTTACATATCTAAATATATGTGAGGATCATTATTATGTTTAATCTTGTGTGCGTGAACTGCAATACCTATTTAAAGTTGATAAGAGGCCCTACTTTTAAAATCGAAGTTCGAGGTTACGTTTGCTCCATCCCTTTCTCTCGTTTTATTCTCAAATTAACGAGTGGCAGGAACTCGGCACCCGAAGTTTCGAATTTAGTGTTTCCATATAAAAGACCTTATAAAAGCACTTTTCAAAACGATTTTCGTTGCCTAGAAACCAACGCTATGATGGAATGAATTTGAAGAGCTTGCTTGTCCAGTGTATTCGTTCAAACCAAGTTTAAACTAAGTAATAATAAAATAGACGTTGGTCGATACAAGACACGTAATAATGGCTGAGGCAACACAAGAAGCTCCAGAAGCTACGGAAGGAGACGTTTCGGAATCGAGAACGAAAGTTAGGTAAACTGATGTACAAACCATAATATTTTTGGACCCGCTGGTCAAACAATGGAGTTCCTACCAATGTTCCTACTCATTAGTAAGGTAAAAGCACCTATTATCGACAATGCTCCAGTGATGAACATTTACATTTTTTTAATGAAAGCATTGCAATACCGAACATTTCATTTTAATAGTACCTACTTACCACAATAATTGAAATATAATCTAATTGTTACGCTAAAAGCGTAACGCAAGCATATATTTAATTTTATGGGATTGTTCCAATCTGGAGCACTGTCCATAATAGGAGCTTTTACCCTTTTACCTTACAGATTTGTTAGTCTGTCTGTCTATCTGTTTATCCGGCACATAACATAGGTACCCAAGATATTATGGCATAGTCAGAAGCAGGATCAACGATCGAAAGAGATATTTCACTACTAACCGGTCTCTGTGGACCCTAGATTACTTTTGACTATTTTGATCGTGGTTAAAATATGATACGATATGAGCTCAAGATAAAAAAATATGTTTATTCAGTAAGTAGACCGCACAGGCACCTTTTTCTCAAGAGGAAAGCAAATAGATAAGAAAAATACATATATAATTATAATTAAGTACCTGTATAAATGACGATGCAAGACAATTACATAAATAGTCTAAGCAACGAAGACCAAATACTGCCTCTCAGGGGAAAAACTCGTCTATAAGCGAATTTTGGTACATACAGTGGTACTTTTAGTATGTGGTTTGAAACCCCATTCCCTACAACTACCTATGCCAAAATTCGCTTATACACGAGTTTTTTCCCCTGATCTTGCTTCGTTGCTTAGGAAAAAAAAAGTCTTTGTTAAATCGCTAAAAGATGGGCGAGTGTTTTTTTTACTGTCTTCCCATATGTAAGAGCTCTAACGCAGTGCTCTAAGCCCCATTTAAAATTTAAATAACGAAGAAGTGAAAAAATACTTGACTCATCTTTTTAAACATTAGATTCTAAAGCCAAATTTTAATTTTACTTAGTTACCCTGTTTAATAAAAATAAAAAGATGAGTGGTTGAACCAGATGGGCGATCCCGCAGCGGCTGGACGCGATGGCGTTCGTGGGGCACGACGTACTGGCCGTCGCGCACGACATATACATCATCTTCCTCAACATGCGCACCGGCTCCGAGTTGGTGTACGTCGCCAACGACGAGCGGAGCGGCGACGGCGTCGATGTCATCGCGGGCGAGTAGCACACAGCAGTTCATAAGTAGTGTCGGGTGATGGGCCAGATGGACGTTACGACATCTACATAATCTTCCTCAATCTGCGCACCGGCTCCGAGGTGGTGTAGGTACGTCGCCACCGACGAGCGGAGCGGCGACGGCGTCGATGTCATCGCGGGCGAGTACCATACAGCAGAACAGTTCATAAGTAGTGTCGGGTGATGGGCCAGATGGGCGACATCTACATAATCTTCCTCAATCTGCGCACCGGCTCCGAGGTGGTTTAGGTACGTCGCCACCGACGAGCGGAGCGGCGACGGCGTCGATGTCATCGCGGGCGAGTAGCACACAGCAGAACAGTTCATAAGTAGTGTCGGGTGATGGGCCAGATGGACGATATCTACCTAATCTTCCTCAATCTGCGCACCGGCTCCGAGGTGGTGTAGGTACGTCGCAACTGACGAGCGGAGCGGCTACGGCGTCGATGTCATCGCGGGCGAGAAGCACACAGCAGAACAGTTCATAAGTAGTGTCGGGTGATGGCCAGATGGGCGACATCTACATAATCTTCCTCAATCTGCGCACCGGCTCCGAGGTGGTGTAGGTACGTCGCCACCGACGAGCGGAGCGGCGACGGCGTCGATGTTATCGCGGGCGAGTAGCACACAGCAGAACAGTTCATAAGTAGTGTCGGGTGATGGGCCAGATGGGCGACATCTACATAATCTTCCTCAATCTGCGCACCGGCTCCGAGGTGGTTTAGGTACGTCGCCACCGACGAGCGGAGCGGCGACGGCGTCGATGTTATCGCGGGCGAGTAGCACACAGCAGAACAGTTCATAAGTAGTGTCGGGTGATGGGCCAGATGGGCGACATCTACATAATCTTCCTCAATCTGCGCACCGGCTCCGAGGTGGTTTAGGTACGTCGCCACCGACGAGCGGAGCGGCGACGGCGTCGATGTTATCGCGGGCGAGTAGCACACAGCAGAACAGTTCATAAGTAGTGTCGGGTGATAGGCCAGATGGGCGACATCTACATAATCTTCCTCAATCTGCGCACCGGCTCCGAGGTGGTTTAGGTACGTCGCCACCGACGAGCGGAGCGGCGACGGCGTCGATGTTATCGCGGGCGAGTAGCACACAGCAGAACAGTTCATAAGTAGTGTCGGGTGATAGGCCAGATGGGCGACATCTACATAATCTTCCTCAATCTGCGCACCGGCTCCGAGGTGGTTTAGGTACGTCGCCAACGACGAGCGGAGCGGCTACGGCGTCGATGTCATCGCGGGCGAGTAGCACACAGCAGAACAGTTCATAAGTAGTGTCGGGTGATGGGCAGATGGGCGACATCTACATAATCTTCCTCAATCTGCGCACCGGCTCCGAGGTGGTGTAGGTACGTCGCAACAGACGAGCGGAGCGGCTACGGCGTCGATGTTATCGCGGGCGAGTAGCACACAGCAGAACAGTTCATAAGTAGTGTCGGGTGATGGGCAGATGGGCGACATCTACATAATCTTCCTCAATCTGCGCACCGGCTCCGAGGTGGTTTAGGTACGTCGCCACCGACGAGCGGAGCGGCGACGGCGTCGGTGTCATCGCGGGCGAGTAGCACACAGCAGAACAGTTCATAAGTAGTGTCGGGTGATGGGCAGATGGGCGACATCTACATAATCTTCCTCAATCTGCGCACCGGCTCCGAGGTGGTTTAGGTACGTCGCCACCGACGAGCGGAGCGGCGACGGCGTCGATGTTATCGCGGGCGAGTAGCACACAGCAGTTCAAAGTAGCGTCGGGTGGTAGGCCGGATGGGCAACATTTACAATCATCATTCATCACCCTCAACCTGCGCACGGACTCCGAAGAGGTGTGCCTCGCCACCGCACCGACAGCGACGAGCGGAGCGGCTACTGCGTCGACTTCGTCGTTGCGGGCGAGTAACCGACAACATTTCAGTTTCCTACCATCACTTCCTTTGTTGTTCTATTGTCTTAGTCACTTAGTAAGAAGACTTGACTTGAGTTAACTTAGGTCTAAACAGCCCTTGATTAGACCTAAGTTAACTCCAACTTTAAAAACACGAGACCCTCTCCAACCTACTTAAAATGGATTCGTGCCTCTAGTCTTGTTTAAGTGGAACCCTAAAACGATTGATATTTTTCTAAAATTGCGCTGTCCACACACATCATAACCTAAAAAATGTTTTGTCCTATCATTACAGGTCACAAGTCTAACATATTCGCTTTTGCTGAGAAAGTCAAACATCCCAGAATCTTTGTATCTACTTATCCCGCGATGAAAAATCTTGCGCAAATGAAAGGTAATTTACCTACACGTATCATCCTATAATTCCAGTAATATCCTATCCCTTTTCCTAAGTACAATTTATTTTATTTTATATTGTTTTATTCGGAAAACCAAGGCACCTTAAATTTTCATGTAGTTGCAATATTTAACTGCATAGCTAATTAAAGGTTTTCACGGATAACATTCATACTTATACTTCTACTTCCTTCCTTTTCATTCTCTTTCCTTATTAGGTATATATTTGTTATTATCATATTATAAATGTTCTTGATATTAAAATATAGGATAATTAAAATTGCTACACCAACGCAAATCCTAACCTACTGGATGGTTATACTTACTTACGAAACTTCATGTCGCCGAGAAGCGGAAGGCCCTGTTAATGCCACTTTTGCCGATCATTATCCAGAGAATAAAACTATCCGAAGATTAAAATTCTTTTGCATCTATCATCGACCCTTTTTTACCAGACATGGACATCAACCGGTTCAAGGGCCTGTGCATGTTGGAGTGCGACATGGTGGCGGGGTTCAGTGGGTTCCCCAATTATATGGTGACGGTGTGGAGCTGGCGCACCTGCCAGCGCCTGCTCTGCATCCCTACAGGCGTCGTGAGGCAGAAGCAGCTGTTCGTGTAAGTGTGAGTCAGCAAGATAACCAATGTGTGACTTATGAGTTATCTATTGGCGATGTGTGCAGCTGTCGCACTCATCAGTTTTTATTCCTATTAAATTTCCATTCTTTGTTTGCAGGGCGAGTACCACCAGTATGATGTTGTGCCAATGTTGGGGCGCGGGGCTGATCGTGTGGGAGGTGGCGCAGTGCTACAAGATCAACCTGATGATGCGGCGCGCCAAGGAGGAGGCCACGGGCTGGGAGCTCTCCGACCCGCCCCTCGTCGACGCCTTCTGGTCCCTCGACGGGCAGCTCTACGCCATCGACGCAAGCGCTAACCTCTATAACGTAAGTGGTCTGGAACTCTGGGCAGGATGGCAAAGGAAATAGCTGAAAGAGTTTTGGAAGAATTGTAACCAGTTTAGCAAAGCTTCTAGTCATACGTTGACATTAAATTCAATTCAATTCAAATTATTTATTTCAGAAATTGCATTTCCATATTGTACACAAATTTAAATAAACATTAAAATTAAAATTAAAATCGAAGTTAAAATCAAAAGTAAATCACAATTAAAATCCAAAATAAAATTAAAATTAAGTACACAAAACTTTCACAACTATAAAAACTAAAAACACAATTAATAAGTACGATTGCTCCCTACATGGAGCTGCATACAGTGAACCATGTAAGGGCAATCAAACCTACCCGCTATCATGTCCAGGATGCTGTTGCCGCTACCGCGCACTCTGCTCAGCAGAGACGCGCACCGTTTGCGCAGAGTGGTGTAGAAGCAATCGATGCGCGCCTCCGCGAACATGCCTGACGTACTGCAGTGGCGCGGCAGCCGCACCAGCACCCTGAACGCGTCATTATACTGTACGCGTAGAGCGCTAAGCGATCTTCGAGTATAGTTGGCCCACAGGGCGCACGTATACAAAGAGGTGCAGAAAGCTCTGAAAAGAGTAACTTTCACCTCCCTGGAACACCGCATTAAAGGAAACTGTACATAATTAATAGGAGGCATAAACTACAACGGATAAAACAATCAAGATAGTATGCCAAAAAAATCCTTATACAGTTCGTCGTTCGTTTATAATATTATTATTTCGTTTGGTTATGTTTTATTGTTATTGAATTAAAAAAAAACAATGTCTGTAGGTAATTTATTCTATTAATTTATAGTATAACCGTTTGATAGAATGTTCTCAACTTTCAGATAATATCGGACGGAATAAAACTGGTTCCTACACTGGAATGGTCGGATAACTTGTCCGGGGACAGAAAATGTAGCGTGTGCGCCTTCGCGAATGGTATTCTAATTTACGGGCCTGATAAGCTCCTTCGGGTGAGTTTTGATTACCATCATCACCCTATGACAGTTGACCGTTGGACCGTAGGTTTCTCTCGTTTTTTTAAGCCACCGAGCACGATCCGCGTTGATCTTGCGAAGATTATCGCTCAATGTACTCACTAATGTACTAAATACTAGTGTAAACTATATTAAACCGAAAAAAAATTGCCAGAGGAGATGTAGGTTCGGACGCGCCTAGGACCAACGAAATTTTTTCGCTTTAATAAGAATTTCGTACTTTTTATTCTTACTTCGTTTTTATTAAAATTAAAAAAATGTTTAAATAATTGTGTATGTAAATGTAAATGCTTGAATATTAGTCTTGTCTTGAAATTACACATTAACAGCTTAAATCAGAGGCCATATTTGTCAAAACGTGCCAAGTTTTAGGCAGTGAAAAAAACAGGTTATTTTACTCGATGACTGACTGTAACCTACGGCCTCTGAATTCAGCACATATCATGTAATCCATGTTCATTTTGTTCATGTAATAAGTAGGTAATAAGACAGAATCTAGGCAAGTCTAAATTCATTATTTTATATTTTTGTATTGCTCATGTATTTAACATAACAATAAATTAGCCTATATTAGTCAAGGCATCGACGAACTATATAACTCCGTTTATTTTTCGCTATTACGAGTCAAAGATTTTTTTTAATCGCTTTCTAGTTTCAGAGATTACCCCAACAAACAAACAAACCACAATTTTACCGCTTTGTTATATTATTGTGAATTGTTTCCAGTCATTAAAGAAATGCGAGCACGAGTGGAAAATGGTGTGGTCGTGCCCGGTGGAGGACCCGGTGCTGCGGCTCGTGAGCAACGCGTTCTGCAGCTCGGCGGCGCTGTGGACCCAGGACGGCCAGGTGTTCCGCGTCACCGGCGACAGCGAGGAGAAGATCGAGGTGGAGCGGTTCTCCTACAAACAAAGGTAACTAGTGTCTCCGAGGTTCTTTTGGATGATCTGACGTCATCAAGAAGGGAGTAGGCGGTAACATACACCGGGTGGCCCCTTCGTCGTCCGATCGCATAGACGAGGTTCTTTTTTCCAAAGATCATCGGGCAGACGAAACAGAAAGAAAGTGTAGGCAAAGTCAACGCTGGCTGTCATTATCACTTGCGTTGGCTTCTGGGACTTGTATAAGCTCTAAATAAGGATTTCGGACTGTTTTGTCCGTTTCCCAAAACTCCCGTTCCAAAATAACAGTTTCTTTAAATGACCATAGGCCAACAATCCTCGCCGCATCATCGGTATGTCAAAACACCCGATTCTCATAGCATTCATATGCCAAAAGATCCGTCTCTCATGACACCTGTATGCCCAAAAGACCCGTTTCTCATCGCATCAGTATGTCAAAACAACCGGTTCTCGTAACATCCGTATGCCAAAAGATTCGTTTCTCATGAGTGACACTCGTTTACGACATCCGGGTAAAGAAATCCTGATTTATCTTTTTGCAGTTCAAAGACTTACGCAATATTTGTGACCATTCACAGCAAAAGTAATCAGGCTAAGGGTACGGACTTATTAGTAGTATAGTATATAAAACTGCATACCTACTACTCTTACTTATAAGCTATTCGACAATCCCTTGAGGAACGAATCAAGTCTCGATATATTTTTAAATTGCTTTCATTTAATTACGTATTATACCACGTTACACTAGTATTCAGGTTATTAATCTGTGCGTTGCACGTTCGTGTTTCGGTCACAGAAATGGGAACGGGTGTTTTGGGAAACGGATAATTTAAGAAACGGTAGTGACGGGAACGGATGTTTTGGGTAACGGATTATTTAGGATTACGATAGAGACCGGAACGGTCATTTCGGGAATAGGTCTTTTTGGGAAACGGATATCAAGCCAAACGTAACTTTTGGGAGAAGCACGTTTAGGGAAACACTAATATCGGGAAACGGATTATTTAGGAAAAGGTTGTGATAGGAACGGATGTTTTGGGAAATGGACAGAATGGTCCGAAACCTAAATAAGTTGTTGGGAAGCTTTTGTAGCACGAATCTTTTTTCTTCTACTTTAATTTATACACAGCTTAGAAATATATTTTTTTCAGAAATATCCAGAAAATCCAGTTGTTAGCTCCTGCTTATGAGTATTTGATCACTATGAACGGTTCTGGTGTAATGTGTATTTATGAAGTGCTGACGGCAAAACTAGTAAGTTTGTAACTTATATTTACAATACCCAAATTAGTTCTTGTAGCCTTAATATTCTTAATACAGATGATTTAAAAAAAGATGATTAACAGATGTGCATAAAATACATTGAGGGGAACGACATATCTTTCGAAGCCAGCCCTACGGACCCCCTGCTGGTGATCTACGGCGAGGTGGGCCGCAACTACGGCATGACGCTGAAGAAGTACAAGGGGCAGAAGTCTCTGCTTAAAGTCTGCGACATGTGCCTGACGCATCAAATCGTGTCGCTGGTGGCGTTCTCGCCCGACGGCCGCGTGCTGGTGGCAGCGGCCATGTCTGCGGGGCACCTCTTTATCATGAGGGTAATTAATGCTACTTAGGCCGCATTTCACCAAACTGGAATAAGGTCTTATACCTAGATTAAACGCCGAATTTGTATAGTTAGTCTATACAAATTCGGCTTGGAGTAAGTCTTATTCCAGTTTGGTGAAATGCGGCCTTAGCTGATCATAGCCGCTTTCAAATTTTGTACAAAATTATAATTTATAACCTTGACGCGATGGTGGCTACGCATTTATATCAGATGGAATTGAAATACATAACTTTGAAAAACCTTTTTGTTAATTAAATTACAAATATAAAACGCAAATAACTTATCAAAACTAATAAATAACACTTATATAATATAACTTCTGATAGGAGCGTCCACTCAATAGGGATGAATGATAGGAAAGGGGGCAGGCCTTTGCAATGGGATAATCAGATAGGCTAAAAAATTAATGTGGTCAGTATAGTAGTTTAGCCAATGATCGTTTATTTAAAAAAACCGGTCAAGTGCGAGTCGGACTCGCGCACCGAGGGTTCCGTATTTAAGATAATATGCTTGGTAACTGCAAAAGAAAATACTCATTATGTTATGAACTTTATTTTCTAGACAATAAGGTCCATTTTGACTAGCCTAAATTTTAAAACAGACTTTCTAAGTTTCTTTGTTATTTCTCAAAAACTGTAAATAATGAACACTTAATTTTATTTTTCCCATAAAATATGTAATTATCTATACCTACGTCAGGATTTTTTCAGATTTTTTGATTAACAAACTTCGGAGATAAGGGGAGGGGACGGTCATTTTTTTCTATATTTTTGGCTATAAATCAAAAAGCACATGACAGAAAAAAACAAATGTGCAGATTGAGCCCTTTCATAATCCATTTGCTATAATCAAACCACTTTCATTTTTCAACCCCCCCATTCTAGTCCCCTTTTTAATTATTTATAAAATTAATTTCATATTTTATTACAAAAAATAGATGCGGGCTACCTAACAAGTTGTACAACTATGCCAAATTTCAAGTTGATAGCATTTGTAGTTGCTGAGAAAACCTGCTGTGACATACCTACAGACAGACTGACAGCCAGACAGACAGACAGACAGACAGACAGACAGACAGACAGACAGACAGACAGACAGACAGACAGACGGACGGACGGACGGACGGACGGACGGACGGACGGACGGACGGACGGACGGACGGATGGACGGACAGACGGACAGACGGACAGACGGACAGACGGACAGACGGACAGACGGACAGACGGACAGACGGACAGACGGACAGACGGACAGACGGACAACGAAGTCTCACCATAAGGGTTTCTTTTTTACCATTTTGGTACGGAACCCTAAAAATATATCGATCTTATCTCAATTCCCAATTTTTTTTTGCTTTCTATTCGTACCTACGAGTATGTTCAACTGACTACAAGTACGAGTCTCAAAGGTGGTCTCTCTCTCTTCTCTTCTATCAGCAGAAATGTTAAACCCGTCGTAACACCTATAGTTCGTTCAAATAGTGTGCATTCCAACCTTTGAAGTCATCGACGACGCTTTGTGCGTGTCGCGGCTTCTGTGTACCAATTGTAGCGGCACATCAAAGCATGCAAACTATCTGAACGAACGAACTATGTACCGTGTTTTTCAGTTGGGTGCCACCGATCTCAAGCTAACCCTGGTGAGGTATATGGAGGTCGGCCGCGGGCTCGCGGACTGCTTCCTCATGCCGGTCGGCGAGACCATGCGCTGTTTCGCGTTGGTGCTGTTCTCGGATAAATACATGATTGGTAAACATTACCACTTTATTTTTATAGAGGTTGGTCAATCATTCGAAATTTATGGCTGGCGGCTTTTGCTGTTTTTCTTACTCTTTATTAGAGCAAGACGCAGTGGCGGCGCAAGACCTAAACTTAATGTGGGCAAGGTACATTTCGCGAGGCCCTCTGATGGTGCAAGAAGAAGGGAATATGTACTTTTGGATTTTCCATACTTTGTCAAATTTATTTTGGGCTGTGTGCCGCGACGCGAGGCCGTGTGCGGTGGCCCACACCAACTTGCCAAGACGCTATATAGAAATATTAAGGAATTATTTATTTATTTATTATTATTATTTATTATTTAGAAGCCTCTTACGGTTCCTCTTTTGGCGTTTGACCACAACTGACTTTCTGAAGAAATATACTTTTATCCGACTCTGAAAGGTCCAAATTTCCTTTTTAAGCCATTTCAAAGATATGAGAATTTAAAGTTTTAAAGTTTTAAGAATTGCATATATAGCTATTGCAATAAAATTCACGTCCGTCGTCTCGGCCTATCATATGCAGAGATACGAGTAAGACGTACCTCGCGTTTTTTAGTAGCTATTTTATCGTTTGCTATGCCTTATTATGAATGAAGCTTGAGAATGGCCTCAGGGGAGCGCATCCTGTGCATGGACGTGGACTCGGGCAAGGACAACAAGTTCACCGGCAAGATGATGGGCCCGTACTCGCGCCTGCTGCCGCTCGGCACCAAGGACACCATCGTGGCCATCCCGCATCTCAGCCGTCAGTTCCACGTGCTCAAGCTCGCCGGGGAGGTACAGTTACTGTGATGCTTCGCCGTATACTTACTACTGGACAATTATAGGTGGCTGATTTGAAAGCCCGGGAGGGGAATACGGGACCTTTAGGAGGGGGCAGCGGTTCGGGGTCAACCTCACGCTGCCGCTCCGCTGCTTCCTTCAGCGTCATTACTATGTCGCTGAAGGTCGCCACCGCCTCCCACGCCTTCTCGCTGCCAACCATGGCTTGCGCCAAAGCAGGCAGCGAGAGGTCCCCGCCTACTACCGCGGACAGCGCCGCTCGAGGCTCCGCCCTGGCTGGGCATATCTCGCGCGTGTGTCGTGCCGTGTCTATTTCACCTTCTCCACGATGGTGGCACGCCGGTGACGACGGCTCCCTGTTCGCCACCTCACACAGATATTTGCCGAAACAACCTTGATGGTAGTGCTACCTTACGCCGGCACTGTGTCAACGGTATTTTAAATGGAAGCAGTATTATACGAGTACTCAGCCTCGCGACCATAGATATAAATACACTACTAGCTACGCAATATACTTCCTTTTGTTTTAAACCAGGGGTCTTCCGCGCTAACGTATACTCATACTCAAATAATATTGTCATGTTTTGTTATGTTTTACATAGACTGATTAGTTATTGATTATTTCGTACAGATTTATTTTACAAATCATAGGACTTCGTATTTTAGCGGAAAAGTTCGTAGGTATACCTATTTGTCTTGCTATTTCAAATGCTTTTTAACTGAGAAACCAAGGTAAAAAAAACTTTTCTAATCAAAAACGGTGTCGTATGTTTATTATTTTAAGCAAGTTATTTATTTTCTCCACAGAAAGGAATAACGGTATCTGTGAAGATTGGCGCCATCATCGACTCCGGCCACACGGTGAAGTTCTTCGACGGGTTTTGTAACGAAAAAGCGTTCATCACATTCGGCTACGACGGCGCCGTGATCGTGCGCAACCCGAGCGCCACCAACGACTATGGTTAGCAGGAGTATTTCATATTTAGGGAATTTGTTCCAAAACACGTTAGTATTTATACTTAGAATAGGTGCCAGATAATTTTGCCTTAAAGTTCATTACTCCCGAAGTATTAATTATGTTATCTCAATATTAAAAACACCTCTCACGAAATGTATAAATATTATCGCTAAATCAACGTTACACGGTTATCGTGGTACAGGGGAGTTCACTTATCGTCATTGCAGAAATCGTCAACATTTTCATACCAGTAGTAGACAAAAAAAATTCAGGTACGGTACGGTACGGTACGGTACGATAAAAAAATTACAGGTGTGTCAATTTCAATATTTCATGTAATAGGTATATAGCCACGGTGAGCTCGAATTTGGCAGAGTTATGTAAAAAAAAACAAATTCGAGTTTATTGCGGCAACATTACATGAAATGGACACCAATGTCATTTCTTTGTGTCCAATTGTGGACCACCATCGTTGATACAAAAAATAAATTTCGAACTCACCGTGCCCAAATTACATGAAATTGACACCACAAAAATTTTTTTCTGTATAAAATGTCAACTGTCATCCACCATCTTGGATCCAAAAAATAATTACAAATTTAAGTTTATCGCATGTCCATCAGCTCGTTCGAGTTGTCAAATTAAAAAACGGTAAGTAATTAAAAATTATGTTAGGTACGAAAATGGTTGCCAAATGTTCTTTATCTATGCAATTCGTAATTCGAAAAGTTGGTAGTAATGAACTTTTATGCAAAGTGAAATGGCGAAAGGTACCTATAGTGTATTTAATCTACAATGGCGCGCCACACTACCGTCAATTTAAACTGGTAACTTCCAATAATTTATAAGACATCTACAGTATGTCTAGAGTAGGTAATGTAATTTGCTAGTTTGCAATCGCATTTCTACACATCTTGACATTGAAGAAACAGATGGCACTATTTTATACAGATTTCATAGACGATTTTTTATATATAAGGTCTCACCGGACCAGCCAACCACCATTATAGGTATAAGTAGTATTTGGGTGTAATGAAGATATTGAGCCCTATGTCTAATTCCTGTATCCTCTAACTATGCCAAATTACAGCTTTGTACAGTACCAAGAGTTTCTGAGAAAAACCGCGGACAGACGGACAGACGGACATGGTGAAACTATAAGGGTTCCTTGTTGACTACGGAACTCTAAAAATAGTTTTGAACGAACTAATTCGGAGACAACTAAAATGTACATTGATTCCAAAGATAAACACGGTTTCATTAAGTTTAGGCGATTTTGTACCTCAACCTAGTTACTAAAATCATTGCGGCTTTTAATCGTAAATTTTAACCGATAAAAGATTGTTTACCTACATTTAAGGCACTGGTCCCACTGCCGGCGAGTAAGCTATGAACTATCGGCTATTTTCTTGTCCAAGAAACGAACAAAAGACAATCGCTCCCGTGTAAATAAAAGAGAGAGTGATATAAATAGTTCATAGTTAGCCGATAGTTCATAGCTTGCTCGCCGGCGGTGGGACCAGTGCCTAAAGCATTCCCTATTCCCGCATAGATCTGTGTTTCGTGGCGAGCCACCGCTACGAGTCCGGCGTCCGGGGCGCCGTGATCGACGGCGAAAACAAGTTCCTGGTGCACCTCGGCGGCAACCGCACCATGGCCGTGCAGTACCTGGACAGCAAGCTGCCGGAGCTCAGGCAGGACCCGTGCCACGAGAAGCCCAACCCTTCGAGCTTCGAGCTCAGGAACAACATCGTCACCATTATTGGGGTGGACGACAGTAAGTGGAGTGATGGGAGCAGGGTGAAGCACCAAACATTGGAAAGTTTAATACAAATACGAGGGGCGACTGAAAAGTTCTTGCCTTAAGTAGAAAAAAAAACGAAGAAATTAAAACTATTTTATATTTTTTTAATATAGTCCACTTCAGTCAGACCGCCATCATTTCAGCATCGCTCCGAAATCGCCTAGGATAATAGACTAAGGCTGCGGCTCCGCTCCGCTCGTCTCCGCCTCAGTAGCTGCGCCTTACTAACTAGCTCGATCTTTTTTAATGCCTATGGTCTCTGCTTTATGCCAGACCTTGATTCTTCGATCCTCCAACAATATTTTATCTACACTCATATCATAAGTTCTCTATAATGCGTTCAGAGTCCGTAGACAATGACCAGCATTACTTGATACAATTTTACTATGATATGTTTTCTTATCTGTAGCTGTAATGAAAAGTTAAAATTACGATACAACTTTTGATAAAGTAATGTTGTTCAAATTTGGAACATCTTCCAAAACCAACAAAATTCAAACAGGGGGCCAATTCTAGTATCAATTGAACGTCGACTCGGTATATTTGAAGTAAAGTGTCGTACGCCATTTTGATTTCGAATGACATTAGAATAGGGACTTTGTTAGTTTGTCTATGATTTAAAAAAAAAACATTCATATTCGTGACACAGGTTAGCTTTGCCGCCATGTTTGTTCTGCCGCCTACTGAACGCATCTTAGAGTACTTATAATATGTGTGTAGATAAAGTAATGTATGTAACTGTACATAATTAGGCCTTAAAACACTCGTGTGATCTTATTATGAAACTCGCCTTCAGCTCGTTTCATAAAACCACACTCGTATTTTAAGGACCCTCTTTATGTATCAGTTACATAATAGTTATTTATGTAACTGGTACATAATGAAGCCTCTTAAGGTACGAGAGCCGAGGTTAGAGCGCGAGCTCGCGAGCGCTCTAATTACAGGCACGAGTACCTTAAGAGCTAATTATGAACCGTTGCATACATAACTTTTTCTACAAGCTTAAAATGATAATGATAAAAATAAACAATCGCTAACTTTTCTCGTATACTTTACTCGATTTTTCTGCTAACAAATTACTTGTCATCAAAGACATTTTCACTATTCCGATGCGCGATAATAGTTTGTGAATTTTATTGACAAATGTAAACAAATTTCATGCGAATTTTAATAGATACTAAAAACAGTTCTATCAAATTATCATAAACAAGTTGGAATGCCAAACGAAACGCCATTTTGTTGATATCCATATTGAACGTAACCATGGTAACCAAATAACAAATCGATGGATATTAACCATCTATTTTTAGTAATTGAATAAAAATGTTATTTTAAACACATATTTAGTCTCAAAATTAATTTTATTTTTAATATACCTAATTTTCATGGGTGTTAAAATATTTTTAACGGTTTATATACAAATTATTAGGATGTCAAGTGTTAACTAAACGCCAAGACTGATATCCGGAATGACCGTTACCATGGTAATAACAATGCTATAATAAATTATAGCACTGTTATTACCATGGCAACGCTAATTATAGATTGGTTTTTACTCTTCGGTTACGCTATAGGTGGTATTCTGACACCATTAACGATATCAATATTAGCGGTTTATAGTACGCGAGTAGAAAAAATACTATTTTGACGTTTTTGATGTTGTCATCACTCTCATCAGTCACGACCGATACTGGGCTGCCTGGGGGGTCGTCCTCGCCCGCGTTTGAAATGGCGACTCCACTTGCTGACGGTAGAATAAGAAGGTCCCAATTCCCTGTAAACAATAGACATTTCCTCAAAAATGACGATTCTGGTGATTTATCACTAGTTGTCTAAAGCTTAATAACTGCACGGTGCTCGATTTTTATGAGATACTGTAATCATAACTCAGACATATTGAAAGAGTTTTGCATAAAACTCGAGACCCAATAGTCCTAGTGACATATTTTTTTAATAATGTCACTATAACAACTGTAAATATTGTATTTGCATTTCTGTGTTTTGTACAATAAATAGTTTACATACATAGCTATCCTAAAATTAGCCAGAAACACGAGACCAAAGGGTTTGTCAAAATATCTTAGGCTTAGAACTTATTGGCCAGCCCTCATACCTCTCGTAGGTACAGTCACCAGCATTAATACATTATCATACGACGACGGACGATACGGACGACGCGTTGGCCCAGTCGGTAGTGACCCTGCCTACGAAGCTGGCGGTCCCGGGTTCGATTCCCGGTGTGGGCAAATATTTGTATGATGAGCGCGAGTATTTGTTCCTGAGTCTTGGATGTTTTCTATGTATAAAGTATTTATTTCTCTATATATGTATTCATATCGTTGTCTAGTACCCATAGTACAAGCCTAGAGCTCAGTTTTGGACTAGGTCAATTTGTGTGACATTGTCCCCTGATATTTATTATTATTATTATTATACATTGGCATCAAAATATCTGACACGCTCTTATGCCTCTACCTATAGCAATAAAGACATGTAAGATATTTTTGAGCCTAATGTTGGATAATATACTATTGCTGGTGACTGTACAATTAAATACGATCCCAGTTGAGAAACCTATAACTTCTACGAGTAGAGAAAACGATTTTCAAGGTTCATTAAGTTTTTACTAAATCATTATTCCGTAATCTATATCATTTTACAAACTTACATTTCACAAAGAGATACTAAGTCCCGCATTAAGTATTTTACTATTTTATGTGGTCAAATGTCTAACCTAACCTAACTTATTTAATAAGCCTATGTAACCTATGTAATACGTAATGGTTTATGCATTAACTAACACGTTTTTGCTAAATGATAGTTTGTAAAATCAAACTTACTTTTGGTCAAATGAGTGGACTGCGATTTTCAACACTCTCTCCAATGTTTTTCTTAGTGATGTCGCTGAGATATTATTATGATCTCGCTTTACGGTTCAGACAGAAGAATTGCTTTAGTCACTCATATATTGAATTGCAAAGCGGTAATGGTAGTCCATGGGTTTCCATTTCCCAGGCTCAAGCTATGTTCACTAATCATCAAACCGCAGAGAACTACCTGGACCATCAAGAGGACAAAAAGGTGCGGGACGAGGCGATGGACTACAACCACCAGCGCGAGGAGGTGGTGACGGCGCTGGCCCTCGCCAAGAAGCAGCTGCTGGCGCTGCTTGAGGAGAACCTGGCCGAGCGGCCGCTGCACCAGCTCTCACTCTCCGAGTTCAACCTGCACATGGAACACAAGAAGGAGCGGCTCAAGCAGGTTTGATACTCTTCAGACAAGCGCCGTTGTATCCGCCGAGCAGCGCCAAACACTTGAACGCAGGCAAGAGTCGGGCGCGGATCGGGTTGTGTTTCTTGTATAGCCCCACGCCTGACCTGCACGCCGTCTTCGTCTTTGTTTGGTCGTTCATTTTATAGCTATAGAGATAGGCCCGCCGTACTGCCGAACCTACTCGCGCCCTAACCCGCGTCCGTTATTTGTGTTTTGAGCCTAGTTAAGCCCCCAAAACATTGTAAATTACCTAGGTATAAGATTTTTACTTTTTGGAATACAATTTATCTTTATCACTATTATGGTCACAGTATTAATCAGTATACGCTGCGCGCCACCTGTGACTCGGTGATTACTGGCTCGCGTTAGAAATGCGTTCAATCTACTGTCCGTTTTCGGTGGGCATTAGCTAGTGCTGCTCCTGCTCCGCGCTGCTGGCCTCGTATTGGTGCACGGTATCCTTAACCGGTTCATTTGCAGGCGGCAGAGGAGCGGCAAGAAATCAAGCTGCAGACGGAGGCGCGCATCAGGGCGCAAGACGTGGTCACGGCCTGGATCAAGCAATACTGCTGGGACACGATGCTCACGCCGCGCGTCAAGCTCTACGCCATCTTCAGCCACTACACGGTGCATATTTGAATTGTTACATTTAATAGTAGGTTACCGAAATTTAGACGTACAACTACAATAATTGGACAGAAATAAAAAATAATAAAATCTTATAAAAGTATTTACCCGTTTTAGAGCTGATAACACCGACTGACTGACTAGTCGGTTACCGGTACAGTGCAAATAATAAAACTGGATTTAATCTGTTCACCCTAGGCTGTTAAATTTTCAGAAAACTCGTGTGTGTTTTAACCGTTGCCGTCCGTGAATGTTAAAAATAAAAATGTACCTACATTAATTAAGCTTTTAACTTTTATAAAATTATATTTGAAATTTAAAAATAAACAGAAGTTAGTTTTATTTGACTAAACCTTTGTGACAGAAATATGACAATATTGAAGGACAAAATCAAAGCGGTAGGCATGTGTTACAATAATTAGGAAATGGTAACCCTATGGTTTCTAGAACCATGGAATGCCGCCAAAACCCTTCCCCTAGTGATCACAGACAGACTGACAGACCCAGACAGACAAAATCTTGTAACAGAAACTCTCCTGCCATGCTTGCTGGTGAACCAAAGAAAGTCTACCTGTATCTACAACATCTGTTCCCTGTTTCATTATCTCGACGGTAAAAAGTGACCATTCAGTGTATAGGTACGTGGCGTTGTTTATATGTAGCCTGACGATCAGGCTCTTGTCGACTTTGCAGTGTATATCGTATTGTATCACATGTCGTTGTCAGCAGAAATAGGGGCAGGTTTGAGAGTAAATAACGATATACGACCTGAAGGTGGAGAACTACGCGGTGCTGCCGACGCAGCGCGACAACTGGCCCGAGCTGCGCCAGGTGGAGGCGCTGCGCACCCTGGAGATGGAGAACGACCACGACCTGTTCCAGCCCTGGGACGAAGACGCCTGCTTCTCGCCCGAAGAGTCCATCCAGCAAGTCTCGGCCCCCAAGTGCGTCATGCACGTCATGCATCAGTAGCTAGACTAGTTACATTTTGAATATCAGAGCAGAGTCAGCTCTAGGGTGGTAAGGCCATAATCGAGGAATTCTCAACAATAAAAAACAAAAAACCGGCTACAAAAAAACGCAAAAGCAACTTTTTTTTAAATGGTAGGTAATAGGTCAGTCCAACTGATGTCGGCTTTTTGTTAAAATATTATTGTGAGTTTTTTGTTTTTTAAATCATTTATTTAATTTTATACTTTTTAGTGATCATACTTAATATTATTAAACTGTTATGTAGTCCCACTTCTTAATTTACACTAAACTTTGAGATATTTTAAGCTCGCCGGAAGCAACGCCGCGGGAAAGTCATAGTCATATTAAAACAATTAAATATTCTTCATTATAGTCGCTCAACTATCTTAATCGAAATATCTTTTCGTCACCCTTGAAATAGGTTCCGTTGGCCATCGGTCTTCATCATCAGTTCCACTTCACCAAATGATACTTACTTTCTGAATGCAAATGCTGAACTTGTTACTAAAAATACTGATTTTGCTATATGTATACCTATAATATTTGAGGAGTTCCCTCAATTCCTCACGGATTCCTCTGACAATGGGAATTTCGGGACCACCTCGGAAGCATACTCTATCGAAACAAAATATAATTTTAAAAATGGGTCCATAATTGACGGAGAAATCGGTGAACATACATTAAAAAAACATACAATGGAACGTATAACCTCCTCCTTTTTTGAAGTCGGTTAATAAATATTTGATAAGGCCGGGTTACCGTATATTCGCTCGACCAAATGAATTTCTAATAGAGCCGAGACTAGACACTATTGCTATTGTTGTCGATGATTGATTAAGTAAATAGCCGTGCCCGTTTCATTGCTGCGAGGAAATTAGTTTTGTTACAATCTTCAGTTTAGTCGATAAACAAATATATATTTTTCTCAGATACCTTGACAACTTAAGAAATATGGAGAAAACTACTGTTCGACAGTGATGTCGTTGACTAGCAACTAACATGTCCTGGTGGGACGCAGGGAAGGCGCGGTGTCGACGATGTCGGTGCGGGAGCGCGCGCGCAGCTCGCAGAGCCAGGTGGGGCTGCCCTCGGGCGCCATACCGTCCGTGGAGTCCGAGTCCGGGGCCGGCCTCTACGTGCTGGCCGGCACCAACACGCACAAGTTCGTGACCGTGCCGCCCTACATGATCCCGCAGACCCTCGCCTTCAGCTTCTTGCAGATGGACTGGCTCTCACACATCACCAAGGTATAATTGATTCACAAGAGATGCCACGAATTGATTGAATGGGTGAATAAAAACCGGCCAAGTGCGAGTCGGACTCGCGCATGAAGGGTTCCGTACCATCATCATCTGTAAAAAATCACGTTGGTTGTATGCGAGCCCCCCTTAAATTTTTATTTTATTTAAATTTAATTATTTGACGACGCGCTGGCCTAGTTGGTAGTGACCCTGCCTACGAAGCTAGCGGTCCTGAGGGGCTAGACAAGATGCATTACGCTAACCAGCGTTTCTATTCGTTACGTTTTTAAACCAATCGCATCACTTGTAGATGACGTGATACGAAAAGTCACGTGATCTACCAGTGACGTGATTGGTTTAGAAACGAAGCGATTAGAAACGATAGTTAGCGTAGTGCATCTTGTCTAGCCCCTCTGGGTTCAAATCCCGGTAAGGGCAGATATTTGTGTGATGAGGGCGAATATATTTTGTTCCTGAGTCATGGATGTATTTAAGTATTTATTTCTCTATTTAAGTATTTATATCGTGGTCTACTACCCCATAGTAAAAGCCTAGAGCTTGCTTAGTTTGGGACTAGGTCAATTAGTGTGACACTGCCCCTGATATTTGTTATTAATATCGAGCAAAAAAAACGGCAAAAAATCACATTTGTTGTATGGGTGCCCCACTTAAATATTTATTTTATTATTTTTTTGTTTTTTTGCTATAGCGGCAACAGAAATACATCATCTGTGAAAATTTCAACTGTCTCGCTATCCCGGTTCATGAGATACAGCCTGGTGACAGACAGACAGAAGGACAGTGAAGTCATAGTAATAGGGTCCCGTTTTTAACCTTTGGTTACGGAACCCTAAAAACTAAATACAATACGGTTGTGTTAAATAAATATACTCGTAGGTAGGTGTTGGGTTTGAAATTCGAACTAAAACATTTTTGCAGTTAAACGTGCAGAACATGCGTCTGTGGTTCAACAAGGAGTTCAACGAGCTGATGAACGTCAAGAAACGCGAGGTCAACCTCGTCTGCGAGCGCAACGCGCGGCTGCGCTTCATCATCGAAGGTCGGGCTCTTCCAGTTGGCCAGTCTGTGTGGCGTTAGTAGTAGGCACAGAGGAAACCATTCATTTGGCCAACTATCTGCTGACGGTTTTCCAAAACTGATTTTATTGGCGGAATTACGACAATCAAACCCAAATTGGCCATGCGTTAGCACGATATGGCACATTATACGTTCTTTGCGACTTCGCAGTGATCTCCTCTTGGAAAGTGTTAGTAGATTTTGAAGTGTAGAAGCCCGTGCGGCCTACTTACAGAATAAATATCTTTATCTTCATGTATTTACCAAAAGTTCACCTTTGGTCTGGCTTTTCGCAGCAAAGAAGACGCTTTAGGAGTGACACGCGAGTGATACTAAAACTTAATATTTTACAGATCACTCCCAAAACCATACTGCCCACTCCCAAACCCACTGGATCCATAATATATCCTGATTCTGTTTTAGAGCTAAACAAGCTGTCAGATCTCCGCGGTAGCTTCCACCACTTAGTCATCTCCATTAAGGACCCCGAGTGGCGCCAGGAGGAGAACCCGCAGCTGCTCACCAAGGTGGACCCGGAGGAGGTACGTACAACAAACACACTTTCATACTTATAATATCAGTAAGGAATGAATGTCATACACACTTATGCAAACACGAAGTTGGAGCGATTTGTTGTGGTTGTTCCAGTGCTCGATCGAGCCGTACGTGAGCCCGAGCCAGGTCGTGGTGATCCCTCCCGAGGGCGGGCCCAAGGACGACTTCCGCGAGCGCGCGCTTATCGAGATGATGGACGGCGTGCTGGAGAAACTCTGGCATGAGGAGATCAAGAAACCCATCCCGATGCCGCAGTGTATGGTAAAGCTTGAATTAGACTAGCAAGCAAAACTTGCAGGAATAACTAACTGTCCATACCTCAAAGCTAGATCAGCCATTCAGGACACTGGCTCGACTTATCTGTTTAAATACTTCGCTAAAAATTACCTTTGAGATACTGTAAGTAACAATGTATCAATGAAGAGTTTCACATAATTCTAATTATAACTAGCAAACTTTAAGACAGGCTTACATGTAACGGGACTATAATCCGCCCGCAGCTAGATAAGGACCCGGAGCATTTCAACGAAGAAGACTTGAGGTGGGTGTTTGACTACGAGGCCAAGGTGAAATTCCGCAACGAGGAGCGCGACAAGTACCGCAAGATGCTGCACGCGGAGTACGCCAAGCTCAGCCAGACGCTGGACGAGGGCGTGGTCAAGTTCAACATGAGGGTGAGTGGACTAGGACGGACGAGGCGCATGACGAGTCTCGTCGGATGTTGTTTATTTTTGCTTTTTATTTATTTTAGAAAGGTTGGTTATGATTAAACATAGATTCATAAACAGACAATCACAATATCGCTTATGCAGTATAAACTAGGCCGAGATTCTAATTTATGTGGTTCTTGTAGGTCAAAGAGACTTGGCTAATGAAGCTCAAGGTGGACTCTGTGATAGGGCAAGAGAACCTCAACCTAATGCGGCTGCGCAGGACCAACCTGGACCGCGTGGAGAGGGCCGAGGAACTTGAGAGCATGAGGTTAGTAAGGCACACAAGCATGGTGACTCGTATTATTTTAGCATGGATAACAAGAAAAGTTTTTAAAGTAAAATATTGCAAAAAGACGAAGAAAGTACAAACATATACACATGCCTTAATTATATCACCGGTTCTTCACACCGGAGTACATCAAAGCGAGCAATGCCAAAGGGCAAGATGAATAAATGTCATTTCGTCCCAGAGATGAGATAGCCAAGTACGGAGAAGAGGCGGACGTGCTAACGGCGGAGCTGAAGCAGATCCAGGAGCAACACGAGGAGGTTCAGGCCTCGTACGACGCGCTCTGCGTCAAGGACAAGTACCTGGACCGTACCTTCAAGAACAGTTTCGGGGACCTCTCGTCCATCATCATGGACCAGTGCTACAAGTATTTCAAGTAAGTGGCGTGGGAGACAAAAGTTACCTAAGTACTCATAGTCTATACAGGGTGTAATAGTTAAGTGTAGCCGTAAATATAACAGATATCAGAAAACTTTAAACTGATATCAAAAGTACGTTACCCAATGAGTAAAATCACATCAAATAACTTTGCTACATAATATAATATCACAGTTCACGTACATTCTACCTAGTAAATTTTAGGGTTAAGCAATACAGAAATAAGATCAACTCTAGCATTGGTTTTCGTAAGCAGTGTTATTTTGTAACCAACTGACACGTAAAAACAATCGGACGACGAGTTATCTACTGCTCGTGATGTGACGACAGAAATGTGGTTTTATTCATGTGCGAGTTGCTATACACATGACAAAATAAACCAAATTGTCGAGTGCAAGTTGCCTACGTTATTATCTAGCCACGATTTTCGGATTAGAGGTGACAGTTTTTTAGTACCTATTACAGTTTTTTAGTGCATATAAATTGACAGCTATTATTCCGATCCCAAACTAATCGGTTTCATAATAGTAACTGTCTAAGGGTGGAGTCACAGCTATCATCAGCACCGAATAGCATTTATTATATGGAAAATCCTCGTTTTGTATGAAGAGGCGTTCGCAACAATTCACCTTTCCGCATCTATTTAGCTTCAGCATTAAACGCATTTAAGTGCAGCAACCCATATCACGTGCTGAAGAATGCTCAAGTTTACGCAGGAAAATGGTTGCTTACGCGTGAGACCGGAGGGCCCTGCCAGGATGCACTACGCTAATTAGCGTTTCTATTCGTTTCGTTTTTAACCAATCGCGTCACTGGTAGATCACGTGACTTTTCGTATCACATCATCTACCAGTGACACGATTGGTTTAATCACGAAACTAATAGAAACGCTAATTAGCGTAGTGCATGTTGGCAGGGCCCACGGATGCTCGGGGGTTGCTTAAGCATACGACGGCATGCTTGCGAATGAGAATGGTTACTTACTGATCCTTTAGCACGTAAAAGTATGCGATGCGATGACCTGCTAAAGAAGCTTTGAAAGCATGTGATGACATCCTTTAGCAGCTGAAAGCATGCGACGACATCCGTTAGCAGCTGAAGGTGAAAGCATGTGATAGCATACTCTAATCAGCAATGCGTATAGTGTGACTGAATTCGTCCAGCTAAATGCAATTCGATGCTGATAGATGTCACTCCACAGTGTCTTAACTGACGCATCACGATACGAGCTGGGTGTGACAAGTGTTCTCTCGCGCAGGAAGCGGCCCAAGTTCCACCAGCGCGCGAGCATGACGCCCGTGGTGCTGTACGGGCTGGCGGCCGCCGTGCTCGCCTCCTCGCGCACCGAGAGCCTGCACCCCGACTGCGTCGACTACTTCAAGGGGTACCGCTTACCACCCAAAGACAAAAGCTTCCATTACACTTAACTGCCATTGCAGAACCGTACTGTCACTTTCAAATTTGTAAAGGCGAAAAGTGACAGACAGCGCGCGACTTTATTAACGTTTTATTCAATTTTATTAACGTTTGTCTGTATATGAACGACTTTCACGACAATCTTTGTGTGCTAGCTATAAAATAAACTGCCGTAAAATTGTTGCTTATTTGTGAGGGCCTTTATACCTAGATAGATACTCGTACCTATAGCGAATAGTTACCGTTACTGTATGTGTCTCCTGTAGTCATTTAGTCGTTGAAAAGAGCGAAGAGTCAGCAGTTATCGACAAACTAGTTATGGTGATAAAGATGGCCACGTTTTCCATGTCCAGGGTGGAGTTGCTGGACCAGATCAGCAACATGCCGGCCGTGATGGACGAGGCGCTGTGGGCCAACATGGTCAGGCTGCGCCGCATCAAGATTGAGAATGAGATGCGCGTGAGTATGGATCATTACTGGCGCCTTTAGGGTGCGTTTCCACCAGAAATGCGCATTAATGTGTTTCCATACATTTGACACCTCGCTCCGATTGACAAATGTATGAAAACACATTAATGCGCATCACATGCGTATTATGGGACGATATGAGATGCAAGCGAGATGTTAGGTTAGGGACTCTCTGACTAGAGCAAGAAACATTGTCAATCGATGCCGAACGTGCGCATATATCTTCTTGCTCCGGCAGACGAGGTTTTTAAACAGAACTGCACAAAACTCCGGTTCGTCTTCAATAAGTGTGTTGAGACCCTTAATCTAAATTTACATCCTTAAGTTAATTTAAGACTTTAAGTAACTGATATAAATATTAAAATAGCTTTTTGTCATAAGTCAGGAGCTAGCCTACACTTCCTACCAGCTGAAGGGATAGTCTGTCAGAAGAATGGACACCTAAAGCTTCTTGCGACAAATTATACTGAGATTACTGCTCACAATACCTCAAGAGAAACCTTTTACAACTTAAACTTGTTTAATAAGTAGATTGTTTTGAGAACTATATTTACCTACACTCATATCATAAGTTCTCTATAATGCGTTCAGAATCCGAAGAAAATGACCAGCATTACTTGATACAATTTTACTATGATATGTTTTCTTATCTGTAGCTGTAATGAAAAGTTAAAATTACGATACAACTTTTGATAAAGTAATGTTGTTCAAATTTGGAACATCTTCCAAAACCAACAAAATTCAAACAGGGGGCCAATTCTAGTATCAATTGAACGTCGACTCGGTATATTTGAAGTAAAGTGCTGTACGCCATTTTGATTTTGAAATGACATTAGAATAGGGACTTTGTTAGTTTGTCTATGATTTAAAAAAAACATTCATATTCGTGACACAGAGGCTCTACTTTGAAATCCGTAATTCGAACTTCATCTATTGCTATCCCTTTTGCTCTCGACGCGTCACTAATACGCAAGAAAGTGACGGGGCGATCCGAAGTTCGAATTACTGATTTCAAAGTAGAGCCCCTGGTTAGCTTTGCCGCCATGTTTGTTCTGCCGCCTACTGAACGCATCTTAGAGTACTTATAATATGTGTGTAGATAAAGTAATGTATGTAACTGTACATAATTAGGCCTTAAAACACTCGTGTGATCTTATTATGAAACTCGCCTTCAGCTCGTTTCATAAAACCACACTCTTATTTTAAGGACCCCCTTTATGTATCAGTTACATAAAATACTATTTTCTTTTGTTATAAATTGATCCGTTTCTTTTCAGATGCGCGCGGTGGCGCTAGAGATGGCGTACGTGGAGAGTACGAACAGCGTGTGGACGAAGGCGATCTTGGCGCGGAAGAACTTCCTCGTCAAGACCAACGATCGCATCTGCAGCCACCGCGAGGAGACCGAGCGCACCGAGCGCAACAAGACCATACAGGTGACGGCCGTTCCGACCAGCTCGCGGTTTGCAAACAAATCGGGGTTATAGGTATAACGTGTGTATAGGTCAAGCATTTAAGTAAATGACCTCTTGCATGTAGAGTCTGACCAGCGAGTACACAAGCATATTTTTCCAATTCTTCACATTGCAATTTACCTATGCAACAAGCTGTCACATTATGAGTACCTGGATAGGTACTCTTTATGTGACAGCTTGTAGGTCTTTATGCATTTCGTGTTACCAGCTAGTGATATTTTAAATTTACTGCCATTTTTTGTGTCACCATTCACTGGTCTGTGGGCTTTTTGTCTAACGCACTCGCAATCACGATCGTTTTCATTTTGAAAATCGAAGGCTTGTCTGCATATAAAATGAAAACAATTGCTCCACTTTGAAGCCAGTTGCGATTGCGAGAGCCTTAGACAATAAGCCCTCTGGTCAGACTCTAGTTGTATACAAAACTAATATAGAATTTACGTCAAATTTCAAACATTGTATACTATTGTATTTTATGTTTGAAAAAATTACCTGCTGGAGTTTCTTGCTGCGCTTCTTCTCCGCAATGATGGTCTTGTCCGAAGCGCTAGTAGATTCACTCTATATTAACGACATGTAAAAGAGCCAATTTACCTACTGGATTTTGATTTTTGACATGCAAGAGAGGTCATTTACTATAATTTAGTTTCTTTAAGATGAGAACTTGTGTTAATCGAGGGGAGATCGAGGCCTTTACCCAGGGTTTCCTAACTTTCGCTCCTCTTGCTTGCAGCTGGTCCTACCGGCGGGCCAGGTGGAGATCACGTGCTCCGGGCACATCGAAGACTTCGACGACGCCGTGCTCGTCCCTCGCGAGGACATAGAGAAGATCAACGAAGTTATTTTGGTATGAATCGTTGAAATTGACATAAAAGAGTTTTAATCTAAGTTCAATTATCGCTCACCTAATCAGTAATTGCATATTAGCTTGAGTGATATTATTTGTGTTTTCGAGCGCAAGTCGGACTCGCGTATCGAGGTTTCCGTACCGTTTTAATACTAAATATTACCCTTTTTTATTATTGATGTTTTTCTTTAGAGTTGGCACTATGATCACACCAAATTTGACGCTTGTATGTATTAGGTACCGATTTTAAATCGTTAAAGTCCAGAACAAAAACAAACGTTTAAAAATCATTTCTAGGTTCGAAACCCCCCTTTATTACTTTACTATTTTTTGTTAGTAATCCACCGTTATTCGGTTTATTAAAAAAATAAACCGCCTTTCAATTGAGGTACGACGAATATATGGACATACAGTATAGGCTTAGTAAAATAGGTCCCGTTTAAAAACAACGAAATGAAAACTGTGCAAACCATTCTTGGAACTGAACGTTTAGCCATAGTTACAAGTAGCATTACCCCTCTGCAGAAAGTGGGCGCCATGAAGCTGCGCATGATGCGCAAGCAGATGGAGTTCCGCAAGGGCATCCTGTCCAAGGAATGGGAGCACGCGCAGGCCAAGATGAAGCTGCGCCACATGGAGCAGGAGCTCCACTCCTACCGCCGGCTCAAGGTACACGTCGCTTCGCCTTACCAACCTTTTAACTAGTGTAAAATTTGCACTGAAGTATACTGAACAAAAATATTGATTCATTTCTCTAGGCCCCTCACTCTAAATCTAGTTTTATATAATAGTTAACAAAATTTGTAATAAATACTAAATACTGAATTTTTAAAGTGTTTTGAATTTTTAAATCTGTAGTCTCGTAATTTTTTAGGGTGAAAATACCCTTTGCTCTGTGCCCTTGGTGGATCCGAGAGCACAATAGTCGTCTTCGTAGGAGCTTATCTTATGAACGAGTCTCGCAATTCGACTAACTTTGAACCTATCCACGTCCAGATCCCTAAAGAGCTGCAGCTGTTCTTGAAGAACAGGGAGCTGGGCTACACAGACGAGCAGGACTACGTGCGCCTGGAGAAGGAGATGGAATCCAGCAAGCAGGCGATCAACAAGGTTCTAGCGCAGCAGATCCAGCGGTACGAGGAGCTCCAGGTCAGTGCCAGCTTTATTCGTTTCAGGATTTTGTGTAGGTACTCGCAGAAGGTGGTGGAAGCAGCAAGGAGGTATCGGGTCACTTGATGTGAAGTGATCACCACTGCCCATGGAAACCTGCTGGGGCTGGCACTGATGATCCAGTGGCTCGAGAACCTTAACTACGTAGTTTCTTCTAATTTAGGACAACGTCCGCTTGCAGAAGTTTATATAAGCTAGCAAGCAGACCATCAACGAGTACTTACTTGGCGCTGCAGATCCAGTGGCTCGAAGAGTTAGGGACCATTGCTAGCTTGTTCTTATTTAGGCCAACGTCTACTCGCACACCGTTATAGAAGCCAGGAAGGAAGCAGGCCATCCACAAGGTTCTAGCGCTGCAGATCCAGCAGTAGGGGAGAAGTTCCGGTTTAGGCCACTCTAAATTTTAATTTCCGTTGCAGAAGGTGGTGGAGCAGCAAGCAGGCTCGTATCAATAGTAAAAAAGATCTATTTTCTGAGTTCAACTGTAGCAAACATTATTTAATGAATCCGTTTTATTAAACGTAATAAATAACCTGTTAAATTAATTTAAGAAAAAAGAATGCATGGCTGGTACGTTGCTTGAATGATGCCAGGCTGTTAACATTTTCACAGGTTTTTAATCATAAAATTTCCAATCTGGTCTCAACACTCTCAACTCTGGCTCAGGGCGATTTCGTCTACAGTCCTATTTCGTCAACTATACCTTTTTAACTCGTCCACAATACCATTTGGCCCACTATTCCAATTCGTCGGCATTCTTATTATTTTCACCTTCCTAACTCGTCCTTCCTTTGGTCCATAGTTCTAACTGGTCCACATTATTATTTCATCCACAGTGCTAACTATATATAGTCAATTAATTTATATTCAACATTTCTATTGTGCGGTCAACTTCTATAAACCCGTTACTACTTTTCACAAATCCCATGATGCGATGCCGAGCGGGTGTGTTACCATTTATAAATTTTTGATAGGTATGTTTCAAACTCACTCATCTTTTAGAAAACGTCGGTAAGTAAAGATTATGATTGTAATAGTCATTACTATTATGGAAAAGGAGTAAAATATTTTTATAGAAATTTGGTTCGGGTATTCGACTTTTAATCGCTTTAAAATAAAACGGGACGTTAGCACTGTGGACAATATTGGAAGGTGACAATTTAGGAAAGACATGCTGATGACATGGCATTGTGGACGAGTTAAGGAAGTGGCGAAATAGGACTGTGGACAAAGTCGCCCTGAGCCTCAAATATTTGTGTACGTGTTAGTTTAGTACTTTCATCGACTCTTACATTTCATTTATTTACGTTATTTTCCTAAAATATTTCCTTAAATATTTTTTTACTTAAATCCGAGAAACATCTGAATATCTTGTCAAAAAATATGCATCCGCAATATCCCTGATAGTAAGTATATGTGCCACTGGGCTTGTGGGGACATGCGGCGTGATGTAATAACTATGTATCTGTACCACTGAACTGCGAACGTATAAGCTAATGAGCTAAGTAGGCGTGCAGCGGAGGGGCGTCTGGGGCCGTAGCCAAGATGCAAACGCTTCTAACGTTTTTCTTTTGTATCACTCAAAATGTACGGGATTACAGATGACCACGTGGGTTATCGCAACGCACGAGAATGTCATCCCATACATGTTGAGTGAAGGAAAAGACAAACGTTAGAAACTTTTGCATCTTGGTTTGGGCCTCTGACGTGCATATTGTGTGGCATGTCGTTCCAGTTGAAGATAAGCGCGATAGAAGCGAAGTCGATCGAGGTGGAGAAGCTGATCGGCGACTTGAACCTGAAGCTGTCGGAGAAGCGAATTAACGAAGACCCGCTCGAGCCTATCCGGCTGCGCCGCATACTCAGGAAGAGGTATGTAGCTTGTGTTATTTTATTTCAGAACATAAGTTTAGTTAGTTCATTTAGTTTTAAGCCGGGTACTCACTAGCGAACTGTAATTGTAACCGTAGCAGTTACAATAATGAGCTTCAAGTGGAGAATAGGTTCGCGAGCCGTGTACACATCACGATTTTACGTGCAACAGTAACAGTTGCAGCTCGCTATGAGTAGGCTTTATGGAAGCGAACGTAATAAACACTCATAATGCAACTAAGTACCGCGTAAGATTTATGCCTACCCACGCCACGGTAAAAGGAAAATTTGAAGTCAATCGTGAATTTGTGACACCTGTCATTCCTGTACAAATTATTACCGCAAACCATTGTATAAGATATCAATAGTTTATGAATTGTTGGTATTACGATGACAGGTGTTCCTTTTACTATAGTTTATGGCGAATCTTTTAAATATTAATTAGACTTGCTAGGATGTTCTATACTCAATGTAATGAAGCACGGGTACCTACCTATTTTGATTGTCGCTATAGATCACGAGCACCAATTTTAACAAATGCCGTTGGTTTATCATAACAAACAAACTATGGACGTAGGGCGTAACATACCTAATTTATGTATTTATTGTATGAATCGACTTCGCCCGCGTAGAATTAGTAATCCACTATCCCGCAGGTACAAATTCAAGGTGTAAGGTGTCTTCATTCCAAATTTCATTTTAATTTAGTTCATCATTTCAGCGTAAGGAAGGAACAAACCAAAGACATTAAATGTACTTACATAACTATCGCATTTCAGTCGCTTAACTTCAAACGATGATAAGTCCATGCAAAAGGACAACAGAATTTGCGTCATTTTCAAACAAATTAAGTTTTAAATTCGTATACCAAATTTCAAGGACACATCCGAGTTTTAAGTTAGGCGACTCATCTATAATTAGGGCCCCGAATTTTGGGGGCGGCTTTTGATAAGTTGTAGGGAGAGAACACAGCTGTTTATCGATGTTATCGCCAATTGATAGTTTATTTATTTATTTATGTCTTTATTAAATAAAACCTCAAATTTTCCGATGATAGGTACTCTTTTCAGCGGTCGATGATGAAAAACATTCGACGTATCGGAAAGTTATAAAATAATATTTTCTGTTTTATATCAAAAGGTGGGTAAACAAGCCACCTGACGTTAAGTGGTCTCAGAGGGATCTATTCTCACGTTATAAAATATAAGGGTTTTCGTAATTATACTGATTTCAATAAAGCAATTTAAACGGATTAAAGTCTCCTCAATATTTTGAACTTTTTTCATCATCGACCTTTGAAAAGAGTACGTGTCATCGGAAAAATTTAGGTTTTATTTAATAAAGACATAAATAAATAAATAAACGATCGATTTGTCGATAACATCGATAAACAGCGGTGTTCTCTCCCTACAACTTGTCAAACGCCGCCCTCAAAATCCCGGGCCCTATTTATAATATTAGTGTGATAAAACAGTTGTTCCTGAAGAAAGACGACTGATTAGGAAATTCTTCGACGTACAATATTTTTAACTGGCAAGCATTACAAAGTATTTGCAAGACAGAGCAGCGCTCTTATTTTAAACCGACCAACCCAACTGTGCAGGATGGAGATCCTGGTGTCCCGCAGCAAGCTGATCCGCGAGGTTCAAGCCAACCACACCGCCATCGTGCTGCTGCAGACGGAGATGGAGCTGCTGCGGCTGCGGACCTACCCCACGCTGGCGACCTTCCGCACGCTCTGCTAGACCGCGAACCGAACCGATCTGCGAACACTTTGCTTCTAGAACAGGGCTGACTATTGCTACTTGATATGTGAACCATAAACAAGGCTAACAAAAACCGGCCAAGTGCGAGTCGGACTCGCGCACGAAGGGGTCTTATCTATACAACATTAGCAAAAAAACGGCAAAAAAATCACGTTTGTTGTATAGGAGCCCCCTGCTGACAAAGAGCATTGATATTATCCTCTATATTATGTTAAATTCCCATGTTATATACATTTGAATACATAAAAGTACGGACCGGTATGACACTCGTGACGTGACGTGACGTTCAGACAATTCTAAAGACACCTCGTTTGTCGAAATCGGCCGTCGGCTCCTCCCCTACGAAGGAACGAACTAACTGGTAGACTTCTGATGAGAAAAGTGCCCGTGCGGCCTACTTACAGAATAAACATCTTTTATACTATACATACGAGTATTTACTTACATATCGGTCAAAAACATTCCCCTCCTTCGGCAGACCGGTAAAATATACGATTGACGTAATCTTTTCATTCATTGCGTACAGTCACGGACGTTAATTGATATGCCACTTGCCACTGTTCGTATTTTAGCCGTGTAATACAAATCGGGTTCCGTCGGTTTTACTCGTATATCGAGATAAGGAAATTCGCACGTCTTCGTATGATAGAATAACAAAATGACATGCAACATTAACGATTGGCTAACCCCATGACTACCAATCAGACCACAGAGTGACTTCACCCAAAGTCAAATTGCATGTCTAGTTGCTATGGTTATACATTTAAACAACAGCTACTATTGGTGATTACAACGCCCAATCAGCTATTCTACTGAACACAATCATTTTTGTCGTTTAATAGGGTTGCTACGACAACGTTTAAACAACGTCTACTATTGGTGATAACAAAGACTAAAAAAAAAAAATTAAAAACATCCATGACAATGACATGTGATAACTGTTGCAAATATCTTAATATAAATAACACGTCAAACCCCACCATCTTGAAAACGGGTAACGGCGAATATTTTCAAATCACCCATAGCAACAGCCAATAACGTTCGTCATGGTGTTGACCAATGAATAGGTTGATTCATTCGTTGCTAATCGGATTAACTCGGCTATATTCGATTGTGGTAAGAAAGAAATGCTACTACTGTCTTTGTTATATGCCATGCAAAATTTTCGAAAGATGTCAAACTGTGACATGAGCTCGGAAAAGCGCGGTAAATAAACATGTCATACTGCGGCACAAACGTCATGTTCGCGTTGCTAAGAAAGATAACAACAACAATGTCATCAGCAATTTAGACTTAAGATGCCGAATCAATTTCCCGCGGTATGTCATGTATTCGTGATTAATCGAGTAATCTCGTAAATGGTCGTGAATGCCATAATACTGCAAATTTAAATAACTTCACAATGGCATAACAATTAACGTCCGTGACTGTACACGTTCCATACGTGTTGACAGATTTTTACAGTCGTTTTCTTAGTAGGCATACTACTTGGCCCGTAGGCCTAACCAAGATGCAAACGCTGTCAACGTTTCTGTTTTCTATCGATCGAAATGTAAGTTTTTCGAAAATCGCTAACTTTTAAAAATCGCTACTCATCGTTATGCATCTTGAGACAGACAGAACGGCCAGTCCTACCGAACCTGAAGTTTGTATCCTGCACCAGTTTCGATTATATTATAATTCTGAATAAGTACTTACGTCGTTTGTAAGATTTTGGATTAAACGCTTTTAAGATTTATTTGTTTCTCTTCTTGCACCCGAAATCAACGTTCACGAAGAGCTTGATGAATGTAGAGGAAGCAAAAGTTGTATGATTAGACCGGTGCACCTGGCGTTCCATAGTCTCTGCCCTACCCCATTGGGAGACGGACGTGATGTATTATTTAAATAGTTATTACGCAAAATTAAAATAGTGTACAAAAGGCGAACTTAATGCTACAAGCATTCTCTAAGTCAACCTTAAGGTGAAACAGAAATTAAAAAGTGCAATAAAATTACAATCCTTTCTCTTTAACTTAATCTGGAAAATTGTTGAACTATTATTTTATGGGATAGAATTCAGCGTCGCAGCAGATCAAGGCGACGTTGGCGAGATGAGCTCGATGCTTTCCATCAAGACTGGTGGGAGGCTACCCAAGACAGGGCTACGTGGAAGGAATGGAGGGAGGGAGGGAGGGTCTTCACCCAGGAGTGGGACATTATAGGCTCTTAAATAAATAAATAAAATTATTTTTTTATTTTATTATTTTACAATATCGTTTTAACACACGTATATGTTCATCTCCTTACGCTCACGAAGTTGACAATTTAACAATGATCCCCTGCGCCTGACCTTGACATTTTTGCCGCCATTGACTTGATTTAAAGTCAGTAAGTACATTTAGTGCCCCACGCGCCAATGACTTTATATCAAGTCGAGGATTACAGTAGGTACAAAATGGACCTGCGTATTTGTGACGTAGGGTTAAAATTGGCGTGGGAGGGGAGGACGACTTTTGTATCTAGTCAATGGCGTCGAAAAGCTTAAAATATACTAAGTAGGTAGGTACTCGTACCTACTTTACTGTATGATTTACTGATCAAATCCGAATTTTAGTTTTTTTAGTAGGTACCACAGATAGTACAGCCACCAGCAATAATATATTATCCAAAATTGGGCGCAAAAATATCTACCTACGTCTTTATTACTTGAGCGTGTTGATATTTTTGCGCCCAATGTTGGATAATATATTATTTCTGGTGACTGTACGTAAATCATCGCTTAGTTTCTAAATTCCAGAACCCACGTTCAGAAAGAGCTGTTTTTGTTGTTCTTCATCCCGTCTACCTTCGCCTCTTGACGCAACCGTGGTGTGGTGACCAGAAGGTTTAAGAGTGTCCGGCCGCAAGGGAGAAAAGGTCGAGTGCTCTTAGACCTGGCCTCCACCCAGCAAGACTGGTGGATGTTGGCTATGTCGATGGCATGGCGTTGTAAATATCAGACCGTTGAAAAATTAAAAGCTATTAAATAGATGAAAATCCCCGTCACGCTGATGATCACCTTCTTTGAAAACCGGCCATGTCTGTATAGGACATCTAAATAACTGCTCTCTTTTTCAGTCGCATTTTGGTGGTCATGTATTAATTTTGGTAATGAAATATATTATTGTGCGTTATTTATTACTTAATCATGCCATTAATCATTAAACATGCCAAATAGGCCAGAAAAAAATCGTTTCTAAAATAGTTTTTGATTTAAAGCAAATGAAAACTGTAAAATGTTGTCACGATTGATAAGAACAATGAAATATACACACCTAACGTTGCTGTTTCTTCCGCTTCGCCGACGAAACTCCTCCCAGCCCCCGCGGCCGCGTCGCTAGCATGTCGAGGTGTTGCCGAATTACGAGTGGCCAGGCCTAATGGGTATAGGGTCGGCCACTTCTAAGCCGACACACCACACATGACAGCGGAGATTTCTCTTGCGGTATGCTTAATGCTGCTAAATCCAAACAATACTAGTTATAATTTAATCCGAAACAAAAAAGTTACATATACCTAGTTATTCAGATACTTAGAAAGTAATAAAAACACTTGGAAAAGTCTACTGTAGGTAATATTGAACGCTTAAAAAGGACTTTTAGTTGAATGATCTACTACTTACTGCGAAAAATGTCCAATATTACAGTGCTGTTGGGCGGTGTGACAGTAGTTTTGCAATGAACTTGCAAGAGTTGCAAGTGAGAACTACCGCCAGCCGTGCTCCGGCAGCAGTTGAACATTTACCGCAGACATTTATTGCAGTGTATCGCGGCCTGAGGCCGAAAATCATGAGATTATTATAAACTTGTACTTAATGTTAGTATTAACACATATTTAATAGAAGCCTTACATTGAATATTAGTCTTTCTTTTTCAATACGACTTTCAAGTGGGATTTTACATACATATCAGTGGAAATGGTTAAACATGGAATTATGTATGAGTATTAATAAACCTAATTTAACACAAACTATTGAAACATTACTAGGTACATAAATGTGATTCTGGTACATGTTTTGACCTAAATAATCTAACTGTAGAGTGGCTATTATTATCCGTAATAAAGTACAATGTACCGAAGCTAAAAATCCTTGTAAAAAACCTCAAATTATAAAACCTTTAACAATAATCATATCACACTACTTTAACCATAATTACTTATTGTAATGCACCTATCATAAAAATATCATGGAGTCGCGTTTACAATTGATTTCAATTAAACGAGACTTTACAGGTTGTTACAAAACCGCTGCGGAGCTCGGAGCCGACTCCTACATTAAGTGAGGCCACAGTGTCGTTATCATTAGCAATTATCACAAAGTTAACAATCACAATTCCGCCAATAGTATGCAATGTAATTTTATCTTGTTAAAATTTCCATATATCTAACGGTACAAACAATGAAAATATATAAACACCTTATTAATATTTGAGGCATATCCACAGACCCCATTACAAAATCGTTTAACTATTTCAACGCCATTGCCGGATATATTCGCACCACACTCCAGTGGTCCTTGCCAAGATACACACGCTAACTAGCGTTTCTATTCGTTTCGTTTTTAAACCAATCGCGTCACTGGTAGATAACGTGTTACGAAAAGTCACGTAATCTACCAGTGACGCGATTGTTTTAAAAATGAAACGAATAGAAACTCTAGTTAGCGTAGTGCATCTTGGCAAGGGCCTCTGGTCCACCGCGAACGACGATTTATCAGTCACATTTAACAACATAAAAGTATAATAAAATCAAACTATTAAATTTGTTATACTCTATAGTAAATGTAACCTATGTATAAACGTGTCAATTTTTGTACGTATTTGACACGCAGACAACGAATTCATAAAATGAAACTTTACAACATGTAGTGATTTCGTATGTCGATAAAATCTTCAATCGATACTTGACACCTTAGATGTAGGTAATCGCTTTCAGCTTTGTTAACACATTATTTATTATACGAAGGGTTGTAACTAAAAAAAAGTATTCAAAAGAAACTTCTTAGGATGAATTTACTTAACGATTAAAATTATTTATTGTATTTGATTTAATAATAACTTCGTGATTTCATTGACTGTCTTCTTCGATAATGCAATTCCGTGTGCTATGACTATGATACTTTAAAAAAAAATGAAATCTTATATCGTGTTGCGATCCCCGGGTGACAGTCAATAAGTGATATTATCGATGTACGAAATCTGATGTCTGGGCCATCACGTCGAAGAGGTTAATTCAATACCGGCTAGTATTGAAGTTTGTGATAAAGTCTGTAGATGCTCCCTTTATTTAAACGAAAGGTACCTAACGTTTGTGCGCAGTTCTAAGAGCAAGTGCAGCGCGTCCGGTTCCAACACGAAAAAACATATTTCAAAGAAACCGTACAACTGTTTCAAGTTGTATCCCAAATTCCCAAGTCTATCACTTTAGAGCAATCAGATTTTTCATCCTGAAACCGGACGCAGCGGACAAGCGCCCCAATCTTTATAGTACGGGGTTGTTAATACTCGTAGTTAAGGGTTTATGTTCACTAATATGATGACATTGATGACTATTACCTACTATTGATATGTTGAAGAGAGAACACGTACAAAGGTAGAAATCCACGTAAAAGGCCCAGGTTCGATGGATAATTTAAAGTCGCGCATTTCCGCGATAAACCTTTCCTCTATTTACGTATTGTCGTTCGTATACTATAATAACTAGTAACTTATGCAACTGTCACATAATGAAGACTCTTGCGATGCGCGTGCCTTAGTTCTAAGAAAAAAGTTTACCAAACGCCATTACATGGTAATAAACAATGCAATAACGGTTATAACAGAACTGTTATTAGATTAGTATGGCAACGCTCATAGTCTCATTACAGAACTAATCACATTTTGGTTACGCTAAATGTCATTCTGATACCGTAAATATCTATCTATACTAGCAGTTTATTGGTATGCGAGTAGAATAAGTATCCTATGAGCCCGAGCCCTGAGAGAATGCTTATTTTATAATCCGGTTCGAAGGACCAATAGAGTGAATCTATTTCAAGGTACATAATATAACGAGAGATAGCTATTACTTTAATTAATAAATTCCATAGGATAGATGACGTGAGACAAACATGGTCACCGTGCAAACAATACACAACCTTCTGACGGTCTGTTCTGAGAGTAGGTATGGGTGACATGTGGGATAAACGCCAGCACGTTAATCTTCGAAGGAAGACGGTATACAGAACCACATATTGAGCACTATGGTTTGGCGAGCGGTCGTTTCAAGCGCCCCTTTCACTTGCCGCCCAGAGGGCCCTGCCAAGATGCATTGCACTAACTAGCGTTTCTATTCGATTCGTTTTTAAACCAATCGCGTCACTGGTAGATGACGTGATACGAAAAGTCACGTGATCTATTAGTGACGCGATTGGTTTAAAAATGAAACGAATAGAAACGTTATTTAGCGCAATGCACCTTGGCAGGGCCCTCAGGTGCCAGCCACATGGGACAAGGGGCTCTATTCCGTTTTCTTTTAGCTCATCTTACTTCTATAATGTATTACATATCGTTGACGTCGTAGTAGGTAGAGCTTGCTGTCAAGTAAATAAATAAATAAAAGCCGCCATAACGTTAACAATATTTTTACGTTATAGAAGAATGATGGGCTAATGCAATGTGAAATACTTAAGGACATAAGTCCTTTAACCGCCCTACTTGAAGGTAGTCATTTTGAACCTCCGAAGTTTTTATCTACTAACTTGGTTGTTTTCTGCGGCAATGGTAAGGGGTCCTTTATTTTGGCTACCTGTGAAATAAATAATGTTTGTCAGTTTGTTTCATTAAGTACCTACCGATTTCACCAAACGATATTAAATGTTAATCAATGTTAATCGACTGTTAGTTCATACATTTTGACAGCTTTTAACACTCTAATCGTCTCCTAAGTGGGTGGTGAAACTCGACATAATAGCTGTGACTAGGAACTTAACAACAGCTTTTGTATTTCAGATCGAGATAACTACTTTGTTAGTAACGGCTGTTGCCCGCAACTCCATCCGCGTAGCAGTCTTTATCGCTATTCCCTCGGGAACCGTCCAATTTTCCGGCATAAAAAGTACTTTATACCCTTACCCAAGACTCAAGCTATCTCCATACCAAATTTCATCTAAATCAGTTCTGTAACGTGGTTTAACCGTGATAGCGTACAGACAGACAGACAGACTAGATAACTTTCACATAGGTACAGCTGCAAAATGGCAGTTCGAGTGCAATTGACTACGTTAACGTCAACTGCATCAGAACTGCACTCGAACTGCCATTTTCAAGTATGTCTAAACCGGCCCTAAACATCTGCAGGTACTTATTTATGAAGCGTGAATGGCCATCGAGGTGTGACGTGACGCGACTCACCGCGCGGCCGGAGCGGCTAGAGCGCGGTGCGCTGGTCGTAGACGATGACCGCGTCGGCGTCGAAGAACTGGCTGCGCGACTTGCTGAGCGCGATGATGGCGGCGTGCTCGCTGCGCATGCGGTTCTTGTACTTCTTGCTCAGGGACACCTGCGCAGGAGTACTTATTTAGTTAAATGTAGGAAGCATTTGTGAGTGAGGGCAAGACAGTACTAGGCAGATGAGAAGTCCGGAGACTTTGCACAAGTATTAAATTTCTGAGTATTGATAATGTTGACAGCAGTATAACAATGCTGTTAGGTAGTTATTTTAAAGCAACTACTCAGACTTCTTTTTCGCCCTTTACAAAGACAATGTCGCAGTAATTTGCCAAAAAGGACCACCGTGAGTAAGCCAAATGCTCCACCTGTCGCCACGCCAGGCTAAACTTTTTCTCGCCAATATTGTATGTAGTTCCATACCACCGCGATTTATATATTTGTTTCTAATAACTAAGCTAACCGTCGTCATAGCACCTTTTTAATAAATTCTTGCCAATGACCTTGATATAATTTATGTACTTAAGTATATCTAATTGACGCAGTTCTTTGCCAAACTAGGTATTTCAAAGATACCAGTTAATTAGGAAGGTTAGTTTTGCTCTAAGATTTTGGCGTTACTGTATTGAAAGATTAGTCACAATTCACAAATTACTGTCTACACTCACTGGATTGAGGAGTTCGCATGACGGCAGTGGGACGATCCGGAGCCTCTCTACTCGACAAGACTCCCCGTCTTTGTGACACAGTCTTCGATTATAAAAAAAGTTAACGAAGCTATGTTCTTTAAAATGCTCTATTTTCTTTAGTTTATCTCACGAACATAAAGTAGATTTAAATAAGTCAGGGCCCCTATTTTGTAGATCGAAGTTAAGTAAGCTCTATCCCTGTCACTCGTCATTTGAGATTAAATCGAGAGAAAGGGATGGAGCTAACGTAATTTCGAAATTCGATTTTCAAAGTAGTCTAACGACACCCGCGCGATGACAGATGCTCTTGTTTCTCTGTGTGACCGATTAATAGCTGGCACTTGAATTCGGCACCGCTGCACCAAGGTATCGATTATGATGCACCGATGCGTCATGCGCGTTGCGAGCCGCAGCACGCCTTTGTCCGGATAGTTAATTACAAGTACCTAGATGCACTATATAGCATACCGCGCCTTGACGTATCGATTTATAACGCACCCGCGCGCACCATGCGCAATAAAAGTCACTGTACTTCTGTATCCTATCCATAAACGAAGCGAGTCACTAACTTTACTACCCACTAGGCCAACCGCGTGTAGGTAATAAATACCAATGAAACTCTTTGATGCTTATTTGGAGTGAGTGCGTAAGATGGCCAGGCCTACATACCTAAGGGACCCGTTGGACCCGTACGAGATCGAGTCGAGTTCATAAATATGTGTGTGTACACTTTAGCACCTTGTATATTTAATGTCATGTTTAAACTGCCATATATGAATTGTCACAGCGATTAAAGGGACAAGGTTCTAAAGTGTACCCATATTTTATTGTACCTTGGCGTAGAGCTGCTGCAGGTCGTCCTCGGTGGAGAGCGGGCGCGGCTTGGGCCGCAGGAACGCGGGCAGCGAGCGCGTCTTGAGCGCGTCCAGCCCCGCGCCGCTCTCCAGCTCGTCCAGCACTGCGGGCACGCTGACGGTCAGCAGGACGCAACCACTAACTTCACTTTAGTGTGGATTAAATTAGCAATCAAAATTGCTAAAGATACTCTAACTTTTAAACAAGAAAAAGACTGTAAAATTGGGCTTTCTGCACTTTTGTATTTTTTATTGCCTTTCTGTCCTATAGGTACGAGTAAACTCTGTCTGGCCTTTTGCATTTATCGAATTTTACAAACGGTCCTATCAAGTCTATATTTTCGCACTGCACATAGAACAATAAATCATAGCCGCATTACAATATTCAAAAGTACCAATATAGTTCCAGTAAAGTACGGGGGGAACTTCGATCACGGACACAAATAATTGTCGAAATAAAGCGCCGCCGCAAGAAACATAAGAACGCAATTGTGAAGGAACAGGGGGGTGTTACCATAGTATACTATGGTGTTACCAATAATATACTTAAGTCGTTCAGTTTAGGTTGAGAGAAAGGGACAGAGCTATAGCAGTTATACAGCTCTGTCCTTTTCTCTTAACCTAAACTGAACTGTTTTAGTATGTCATGCTGTGATGTCATATGGTAACTCCCCACCTTATTACTTTATTTTCTTGTCAAATAAACTTTCAACTAAACATAGAATGACAAGCTCGATTTATCAATTGACATTATAAAGTATCGGAGTTAAGCGTGGTCACAAATTAGCTGGCCGACGTCAGGGGCTCTACTTTGAAATCAGTAATTCGAACTTCGGATCGCCCCGTCACTTTCTTGCAAATTAGTGACGCGTCGAGAGCAAAAGGAATAGCAATAGGCGAAGTTCGAATTACGAATTTCAAAGTAGAGCCTCAGCTTGATACTCACTGCCGCTGGAAGCGTACTGCGCGGCGTGGTCCCGGGAGGCGGCGGCGCGCGCGTCGCGCTCGCGCGGCGGCGGCAGCGGGGGCGCGCGCCCGCGCCGCTCGGGGGCGCCCGCGTAGCTGGCCGGCCGCGCGTGCCGCGACACCTGCGTCTGCGACACACACTACTGTCGTACACTAAGGTGCTGCGACACACGTTACATCATCATGGCAGTCACACTACTGCTGCGTCCCTAACATGGCTGGCACTACTTCATAAACTCTGTGTATCCTAATCGAGAAGCACTTAAGGATTAGTTATCCTAGTGAAATAATGTACTTATGCACAAGCTTTCATTAGGTAGGTATATTTAATGTCGCCTTAAAGTCGCATGCTGCCACTATCAACCATGACGAATAAAAGAGTAACAAAAAGTGTTCTAATGGGACATTAGTGCTAATAGACGTTTTTGCAAATGGGCGTTGTCACGCTAGACATGTTAGGTTAGGGGCGTTAGGGCCGCTGGAGTGCACTAGGGTGTGATTCTCTCAAAAACGCGGTCGGACGTGACGCTGCACTTTAAAGGTCACAACTCACTATAGAGGCACTCGGTACCCGACCAGCACCGCCTCGTCGTTCGGCGTCCACGCGTTGTCGACAGGTGGTCCTCGGGTGGACACCGCGTTGTCACCAGTGAACCTCGCGTGGTCAACGAATTTCCGAAAAGTCTTCATCACGCGCGGTTCACGTGAGGCAAGCATGCGAGCAACGAGCTATCATCGAGTGGACCACTCGCCGTCCGCGCGTGGACACCTCGCGAGCGAGACGATCCGGTGACGCTAAGTAGTTGATGTAGTGAGTGCATGCACATACAAATCCATATAAAGAATACCTACTAACCGCTCGAGGCGACGCGGTGCTGGTCTGGTCGATGAGCTCTGTGACCTTTAAACTGGGTAGTTAGGTAGGTACGTACACTAAGCACCGCGAGGCTTACCTCGGCATTCTTCACCCGCGTGTAGCCGTCCTGGCTGGTGTACGCCTGGGTCTCCTTGAAGTTCGTCTTTTCCTTCAGGTACTGCTCATCTGCGGACGAAGTATAATTAAATTTGATACTTGCAACAAAAATAATCAACAGAGGAACATCGACACCCAAGCTTACCGAAAGATTTCTGGTGTCGCGGCATCAGGCGGCAGTAGCAAACTATTATTAACAAAATAACCACCCCGCAAATTCCTCCAACAAGCCAAGATAACCAAATAATTATAACGCGACCCTAAAATAAAGGCAAACTGTTAAAAACAAGTAGAAAACTAAGGTATCAGTTTTCTTCATCTTTTGTTTGGGCATAGGTACCTGCTGAAACATCTCAGTTATTAACAAGTAAGCGAAAACCGCTCCGTCTTGATCCCCCTTTATATTGAAAGCCTAACATTTTATTTTATTTTGGTATCAAAATACTACTTAAATCTTAAAAACTACGTTAAAATCTAATATTAAAATAACTAAACATGCAGCTCACTGCTCTAACATCTTGGCAAGAATGTTTTCAATCTCAGATTTGAATGAGCGGCTGCGCGCGCCTGCGCTCAGGAGCGCGTCCCGCAGGCCCACGCAGCGGACCGCGGACCGCCGCTCGATCAATACTGTACAAGAGTATTACTTATCTAGCGCGGATGGTTAGTGGTTACTACGAAGCACAAATTCGATGACCTATCCCTTTCACTCGTCTTTCGAGACTAAATGTAAGTACTTAACGCAAAGGATGTCGTTAACGCAACTTCGAACTCCAATTTTCAAAGGCCCCTGAGGAAGTTACGCTTCATCCATTTACCACTCTTTCTGGAATCAGTGCCGTCGTTATTTCCTCTGGAATAAAACACAAAATCTAGGCTAAAAATAGTCTTATGTTCTTCCTCAGAGTTCAAGCTATCTCAAAACTATTTCTTAAATTAAAAAGGTGTTCAGCGGTTAAGGTGTGAAATGCTAACAGACAGATAAACAGAGAGATACGTTAGGATTTATTATTACTAGTATGGATTTCTAGGCGGGTATAGTGTCGTAGTATTATATAGTGAGTTCTCGAAGTCCAGCCCCAGGACTTCATTTTTTGTAAATTGACGCAACCGTGCAACGTTAATTTGAAAAACGGGGCGCGCCGTCGTATGTTGAAAATAAATACAAAATTATTATGGCACTTCCCGCCGTACTCACAGACATTTTAGAGACGATTAACTCGTTCCTTTTTCAAACTTGTATATGAAAGACCGTCACTAAGGTACGACTTAATCGTCATTAACTGACTCTGAGTGCGGCCGTTAATAAGTTATCCTAATTTATCGATAAACCGCACATCACTGGCTGCAAACTTACGCACTCTAATGAACTTTTGTAAGCGGTCATAGACGTCTCTTTTTAAGGAAGGGCATGTAACAGGAGCCAAGAGTATGATTGTATTAGCCGTTTTTAAACTCCGTCTATGTTATTATACGTCTATGGTGGTAATGTATTGGTTTGACTATCTACAATATAGTGCACCTTTTTAGATATTACTACTTCTGATAGCACATAAGAATTTGGTATATTTTTTAAATCTAAGTGTTTGGTTGGTGGAATTTAAAGTCTGACGAACATTCTCATATTATTTTGGTCCATTTTTGGTCAGTGCTGGTAAGTTCTTTTTAAAATTACGAATGCTACGATTTGAACATCTTTCTGTCAAAGTAATGTCAAACTCCACGTTTGACGTATGCGTTCCATTTCAACTTGTTGGCTAACGCAGGCTAAATGCATTTTGTATAATTGAATTGTGACACAAGTAAAAAAATTGAAAAACTAAATGTTTCTAAATTTTCTGTATAATATTGAAGTATTCGTTCCATCAAGCTACCGAGACTGTATTTAACTTTCATTACTTTAAAACATAATTATTGTAGATTCACAACTCAAATGATACGTAACAAGTAAAGGAACATTGCCTGGTTTTGCTTTATTGTGGGGTATTCTTCATTATAGGGTGTTTCATTATGATTAAATCACTGTAAACTAATAAGTTTAAATTAAATCAGTGACGTTTTTACATCACCAACTGTCTGCCCGTGCGAGACCTTTGATTATTGTTATCAGTCGGTTCTCGTGTTTACAAATGCGAGCCTCTACTCATCGTACGATCGCGACGTCATGACGCGCATTTGAACTAAATTCGAAGTGATTTCACGACATATTTATTCCGAAATTACGAAATCAGTGGTAGTGTCGTTCGCAGCCGATCTGTTTACCCACATACAAATTATAACAGGGCCATAGAATATATGTATTCTCGCTTAAAATAGGTAAACAATGAGCAGTGCAAAAATAAGTTTTTGTATATTATTTATTTACGGCATCCTCGCTCAGAATTCATTAGGTTTATCGCCGGTCATCTTTAGTAAGTGTTGTTTTAATTTCTGTGTTTTCTTAACTATCATAATTATTATGCATTATTATGAAAAGTTACAGAATATTATTTGAGAATGGCACTTTATTTACAGTACCTGGTGATGGGGGAAGTCAGTTAGAAGCCAAGTTGAACAAGAGCTCCGTGGTGCACTACATTTGTGCCAAGACATCCCCTGATTACTTTAATATTTGGCTTAATCTTGAATTACTGGTGCCCTTTGTGATAGACTGCTGGGTGGATAACCTAAAGCTGGAGTATAACAATGTGACGAGAACTACTAAAGACCCCGCCGGGGTGAGTGTGCGTATCCCTGGGTGGGGCACCCCGGAGCCCGTAGAGTGGCTGGATCCGTCACACCAGAGCTCGGGGGCCTACTTCAACAGTATTGCAGATGAACTTGTAAAGATTGGATATGTAAGAAATGTATCTATAAGAGGAGCTCCATATGACTTCAGAAAAGCCCCAAGTAAGTAATATGTTTCTTGTAATATTAGGTACATATATGCAGATAAGGAGTAGCGGTGGATGGAAGGCCTATGCAGTGGTTATTGGAGTGACTATTATAGTAAAATTAAAATTGTGTTAAAATTACGCTCCACAACAATGAATGGAACAATGTTCCAGTTATATTGTAATGCCTGAAATAGATGAAATATTAATATCTACTGTTCTTACATAGCTAGACTCAGAATTATCAAATTTATTTATTTACGTGCAGCAAAGAATCAAATTACAATTTTTTTTAATATTATTTCCTTTTCTTTAGATGAGAATGCAGAATTCTTTGTTAAGTTAAAAGATCTAGTGGAAGAGACATACAATGCCAACAACAAGTCAGCCGTGTCGCTCATCGTGCACAGCATGGGAGGCTCCATGGCGCTGCACTTCCTGCGGCTGCAGAAGCAGTCATGGAAGGACCAGTACATACGAAGGCTGGTGTCTCTGTCCACGCCCTGGGGAGGAGCGGTGAAGGCTCTCAAGGTCTTTGCTATAGGTAAGTTAAAGCCAGTTTATTGTCAAACACATCATTCAACTTTTTAAATATCTTTACTGTAAAACCTTTGTTCTATCTTCTAATCGGTTGATAGAATATAAAAGCAGACGTTGTAGGTTTGACCTATACTTGGTTTTTTCTCTGATTATAATAAATTACCATTTTAAGTCCGTACGCCATGCAACGTCAGCTGTGAAATTGTAACGGTTTATCAGCCTTTTCACCCTAAATGAATTTAATCCAATTGTATGCTCTATAAGTAATTAGTTAATAACAAGAATTGAGATATTTATGTTTATATTTTACTGTATTCATTCAATTAGCCTTTATTCCAATGACCAGTATTAATATAATTCATATATTTTGGCATGCAGTGCAATATATTTTAAGTATAAAAGTTATTTTAAATTAAACTAAACTAATTAATTAAGTATTGTTATTTGCTTCAGCTCCTTGGTCATGCTGTCGATTTTCGACATAGGCCTCCTCTAGTGTCCTCCACATTTTCCTATCTTGTGCGACCCTTCTCCATTGTGGTGGGAAGTCATCTTCCCATCTTCGTACCTGTCTTCCTCGACTCCTTTTTCCATCCCTTGGGTACCATTCTGTAATTTGTTTTGTCCATTTGTCTATTTTGGATCTTAGCATATGGCCTGACCATTTCCATTTCCTTTTCTTAATTGTTGTTGTCACTCCAGTTATTTTAGTTATATTTCTTATTCTTGTTAATCTCCATTTATCCTTCCTTTTAATGTTGATCATGCTTCTTTCCATTGCTTGTTGGCAGACTGCTAGTTTTTGAGTGTTTTTCTTAGTGAGTGTCCAAGTTTCACAGCCATATGTCATACAAGGAAGTATACATGTGTTGTAAAGCTTTGATTTGATCTCTACAGGTACTGTTGTGTTTTTCATGATTTCTTTCATTGACCAGTATCGGCTCCATGTGTTGTTAATTCTTCTTTCTAATTCCTTGGACATCTGGTCTACAGGTGATATAACTTGGCCTAAGTATATGTATTCATTTACATATTCGATTTCATTGTCACCCAATAAGACTGCTTCCCGAGTGTGGTTTGTCATTAGTTTTGTTTTCTCAGTGTTCATGGTAAGGCCTGCCTTGGCGCTTTCGTGTGCTAGTTGTTGGAGCATTGTTTGAAGTGTGTTAGCCTCTTCAGCAAATATCACAATATCATCTGCGAATCGAAGATGGGAAAGTTTGGTACCATTTATGTTCAATCCATGCAGGTCCCACTCAAGATGTCTGAATATAGACTCCAGCACAGCGCAGAACAGCTTTGGGGATAAAGGGTCACCCTGTCTCACTCCTTGGTTTATTCTAAATGTTTCCCCTTTACTTTCCAGCTGAACTACTGCCGTGCCCAACTCATATATTGTCTTGAGAACCTTAATGTATTTTTCGTTTATTCCCTGGTCCCTTAGTGCTGCCCACATGTATTGATGATCTATAGAGTCGAATGCCTTGTTGTAGTCTACAAAAGCCATGTAGTATTTTTTTCCATATTCATTGTTTTTCTGTATTATCTGCTTCACTACATGTATATGATCGATTGTGGAAAAGTCTCGTCTGAATCCTGCCTGCTCTTTTGGTTGATTTTGTTCTAGTGTGTTGTTTAACCTCCCAAGTATGACTCTGGAGAATACTTTATACATGTTGGGCATCAGACTTATTGGGCGATAATTTTCGATTTTGTTCTTGTCTCCCTTTTTATGTAGTAGGATTATAGTAGATTTTGTCCATTGTTCTGGAATGACTTCTTGTGAAATTATCTGGTTAAATAAATTGGTAAGTGGTTTAATTATTTCCTCAAGAGTCCCCTTTAAGAGCTCGTTATTTATTCCATCGTCCCCAGGTGATTTGTTATTTTTTTGCGAGAGAATAGATTTTTTAACTTCACTTTCTAGTATATGTGGTATGTGTTCTTCATTCTTATTTGTCCTGTTTTTATTCCCATCTGGGGCTGTCAGAAATACTTTTTTACTGTAAAGATCCTTGAAGAAGTCTGTAGCTATTTCGGATATTACTTGTCTTGAACCTGTTGTAGTTTGAGCTCCCTTGCTATCTTTTCTCTTTAAGCTTGGAATCCACACAGTATGGTCTCTTAATTTGTTAAATGCTTGTTTAGTTCCTCCTGTTCTTTCTATCTCTGATTTAATTATCTCAATTCTGTTTTGTTCCCTATGTGTTTTAATGGTTTCAGTAATTTTTTTGCTAATTGAGATTATTTCTGTGTGGTTTAATCTTCTGTTTTGGAATAAGTGTTTCCTTTCTTCTAACATTTTTCTTGCTTCTTCTCCTATCTTGTCCTTTTTCTGTGTACATGGTAGGTGTCGACTTAGGTTCTGTAGCTCTTTTTCGAGTGTGTTGTATTTTTGTTGTATGTTGTCTAATTCTTCGATTTCTTGCAGTTTGTGCTGAAGTTCACTGTATTCATTACAGTGTAACAAATAAATATCAGGGGACTGTGTCGCACAAATTGACCTAGTCCCAAACTAAGCGCTTGTGATATGGGTACTAGACAACGATAATCTTATTATACATATAGAGAAATACATACTTAAATTCATAGAAAATATCCAAGACTCAGAGCAAACACTCATGCTCATCACACAAATATCCGCTGCCTTGCCGGGATTGGTCCTAGTTAAATCAAATTCAATTAGGCATGCTCTTTGTCCAACATAGGTGCGGTCAAGGAAATGTATTCGCGTACCTTTTTCACTCTTGTCACAATGACAATAAGAGTCAAAAAGGTACGCGAATACATTAGCTTGACTGTATAAATACAGATATTTGACATTTATTCAAACTGCAACCGGCACCCATGACTTATGGGCCATGAGCTGACTTAATTAATTAGGAGTATTAGGACTTTCTCACATTTCAACTCTGTAGACAAGCTAATTATAACATTTCGATTATGATTCGAATTTTAATTAAGAAAGAGGGGTCATTCAAGAGGTCTTCAGAGACGGGAGTGAAATAAATAATTAAAACATTATTTATCAAGTCACAAACACAAACAAGTCAGCGATTATCACATATATGTAGGTACATCGGGTAGTAGCGCTTGGCGATTGAAAGGTTTAATTGCCCTGTTTCTTACTTTATTATTTTTTATCCTTATTCAATATTATAATTATAAAGCATAAATGAGTTTGTTTGTTACATATTCGCGGTTCTTCTGCGCAAATGGGGTCACGGTCAAATAAATACTCTCAAAATGCGCATCCTGACCTTGTTTCAAATAATTTCTGATATGTAAAATGACGTAGAAAATAACTGAATTATTTATTAATACGCAAGCAGGAAGTTAATAAACAAATGGTTAAACGTGGATTACTTCGCGCCTGGAGGTCGTTGATATCGCTGCTCGCGCCGTTCGTGACGCGAAGCGATCCAACAAATAACAACAATATCTACCTACTTAGTTAGATCAATATCTCGTTGCGAAATAAGCGTTTCTAAACATTGATTTAATTATTTACCATCCTTTTCCCGCGACTCTAATCGCGTAGAAATCGTTTATCGGTATTCCCTCAGGAACTGTCAAATTTTCCGGGATATAAAGTATTCTGTGTGCTTCCCCGGGACTCAAGCTAGCTCCATGCCAAATTTTGAAATCGGTTCAGCGCTTTAGCCATAAAAGCGTAACGACCAGAGTTACTTTCACATTTATGCGGATTAATAATAAATGAAAATAGAAACGACACGCATCGCTACCAAAGTTTTATGGCGCAATTCCAGAAAATATTTCGCGCGTTACATTGAATTATAAGCATTCCTATGTATACTTATATAGCTAAATTGTTTGAAAGTCGAAGTCAAAGTCATTACTTTTAATGCCAGTAGATAAAAGTCACAGTTAAAACATACCTAGAACATATTAAAACATAACAATTGAAATTCTTGACGCTCGCTTAAACGTGTGTTCGCTTAAGCATGTACGTACAGTGCCATCACACTAACATTATATTATAAATGCGAAAGTTGAGTGTGTATGTGTTAGGGAGTTAGTTACCTACTCCCTCACACATACACAGGGAGTTGGTTACTCCTTCACGGATTCGGATAAAATATTGAATGAAGATGGGTTACACCCCCAGTGAGCGAGCGCAGCGACGGAACAAGTCTGGTCAGTGCAAAACCGACTCTGTAAGGTTAAGTTCAGAAGGCTAAGGCGGGGACGTAGCAACAATTATGATGAAAAACGTTTTGGACCGTAAAAAACGGAACTTTAATTTTATATAGACCCCTAAAACACAGCTCAATAGCTGAGTTCTGCACCTTTTCCCCAGCAAATTTGTTTATAGGTTTTTGTTTGTTAGTGTTTTTTCTTGTTTTTGGTGAATAAAGATTTGTTTTAAACATATAGGTACACATAGGTACACATATTAAACTTATATATAATTTGTGCTGTGTGTATTTAAATAAATAAATAATACCGCCCTGTTAGCGTCAGGGTTTAAATAATAAAACCGTTAAAAAAGTACATAATTGCTCGAAGTACCTAAAATCGATTTTTAAATGTTCTTGAGAGAAATATGCGTAGCTGACTGCCAACCTTCACTAGTTGGAGAGGCACTATAAGAATAAGCATGTTCTTGAAAAATGTACAAGCCGCTTAATAACCCACAATTAAACTTCCTTGTGAAGGAAAACCAGTCTGTTGTGAACATGTTTGTAAGCGTGTGTTCTAGGGAAAGATTAATCACTAAGTAGTTCCCAGTATATTGCAATGTTATTAGTATTACTCAGAGCTCTAAAGTACCACGTCGCCATTAAATATTACTGTAACGTAGCGATCGTAACATACAATTGCTCGAAAAATCTCAACTCGACTAAAGTTAAAGAAAGGTGTAAAGGGTCCTTGTACCTTTATGGTAGGTCTCCACGTATAGTTTAAACTTTTTCATCTGAGCTTATCGACTTAAGAACACAAAGCTATTGTGTAGTTAACCCCAAATTAGGATAACGAGCTCGCAGTAAAAGCAGATTATACTTAACTGCCTTCGAAGGTTAACATGGATTATTGACTCTGTTTCTTTATACAATAGACTACAAAATACAGTAATAGAATAATGGCAAGCATGGCCCGACGCTCCACAAGAACTTACTCTGTAGATAAAGACGAAGTGTTGAATGCGCTATTTTCCTTTTTGGCATTTTTAAACCTACTCAACAAGGAATAAGGTTGAAAGTTCAACATTCATGTAATGTACTTTTAAACTTTTTCGTTAAGTTACTTGTTGGCGGTTTCGAGAACAAAAGCAGATAAAATAGGATTGTATAGACACAATGCCCATTGTATTTACAGGTAAGTGGAAGAGCTCAGTTCAAAAAGTTTAAACTATACCTAAAACGTGCTCGTCGTTTTTAAGTTGGTTACGGATATTTTCTTTGAACACTTTATATCACAGTATAAATTAACCAGTAGAACATCATCGAACAAGGGGACATCGAGGCTTGTGTTAGACGACCGCGCCACGAGCCACTACTGATCTAGCGTCAATCAGAGTCTGTTGGATCGGGTGGCGAGCAGAGTGACAATAGTACGTTTATTATTAGACATTTATTTATTTAATAAATTGCGTATTACAATTTAGTTTGCTCAGGAAACTTAGCGTGGGTAACTTAACAGATTATTGTTAGTTCTTTTGTCACAGATAAAACAAGTTGACATGCACAGATTATTTATACTTGGGATAGTGATGTGGCATTACAACACTCCTCCTCACAACGCTATCACACTATTGCGGGTTTCAGGAGTCCCAGCTTGCTCCGAAGAGTGGATAGTCTAGGTCCTGGTATGGCCTTAGTCAGTATGTCCGCTTCCATTTCTTCGGTTGACATGTACTTCACTTTTAGTACTCCTTCTTTTATACAGTCTCGAATGAAATGTATCTTCAGGTCTATGTGCTTTGATTTCGGAGACACTATTGGATTCTGGCTCAATTTTAAAGCAGCTTGGTTATCATTCCAGATTGTTATCTGTCCAATATTAATACCTAGGTCTCTGAACAGGGACCTGAGGTGCACGGCTTCCTTGGCGGCTTCAGTAAGCGACACATACTCAGCCTCTGCTGTAGATAGAGCAACGCTTCTCTGCTTCTTGGACGCCCAGCTGATAGCTGCTCCAGCATATTTGAAACTATATCCTGAACAGGACTTTCTGTCCATTTTACATGCACCCCAATCAGCGTCAGCCATACCTTCTAGCGGCTTCTGTGTTTTGGTGTATGTCAGGCCAATATCCATTGTGCCCTTCAAATAGCGTACAACTCTCTTTGCAGACTTGTAATGTTCTTTTCCAAAACAGTCATTAAATCTCGATAAGTAATTCACGGCGTACGTTATGTCAGGCCTGGTAGCTACTGATAAGTACATCAGGGTGCCAATTAAATTTCTGTAAGGTAAGTTCTCCACCTTTTCATTTTTATGTGGTTCTAGATTCAGGTTCATTTCCATTGGTGTGGTGGTAGGATTACATTCTTCCATTTTGAATTTCTTTAATATTTCTTGAATAAATTTCTTTTGTGTCAATTTTATTTCTTTTTCTCCATATGTTATATCTATCCCTATGAGGCGTTTCGGTTTTCCAAGGTCTTTCATTTCGAATTTTTCGTTTAATACCTTCTTAATTTCGGCTAGTTTTCTTGGACAGGAATAGGCTATGAGCAGATCGTCTACATATATGGTGATTATGATCTTTTCTCCTCCTTTCACCATTATGTAAACACAAGGATCGGCGTTTGATGCTTCAAATCCAAGTTTCTTAAGCTCTGTATCTAATTTAGTATACCACTGCCTTCCTGCTTGTTTTAAACCGTAGAGAGCCTTTCTGAGATGACATACCTTTTCTCCCTCTATGCTTTTTATGCTTTCTAGCATTTTCTTCGCCTTTTTGTATAAGATAAGATCTTCTTCGTCACATGCCTCTACCATAATCTCAGCAACATACTGTTCTACATATTCTGGCAGTTTCATAAAGATATTCTCGTCTAACTCACCATTTAGGTATGCCGTAGTAACATCCATTTGGTTTAGATCCAAGTTTTCTTCTATGGCTAGTGCTATTACAGATCTAATAGTACTTAATTTTGTTACAGGTGCAAAGGTCTCGTTAAAGTCAATTCCGGGACGTTGTCCGAATCCACGAGCTACTAGTCTGGCTTTCTTCGTCTCTTTATTTTCAGGATTCTGTTTCTTTTTCAGTACCATCTTGTTGTCTATAATCTTCATACCTTCTTCCTTCTTTACAATTTTCCATGTTTCATTTTTGATATGTGCCTTTATCTCTGCTTTGATCGCTTCATGCCATTCTGAATTGGCTTCATGTTTGTTATCAGCTTCACATAAGAACGTCAGTTCGTCTATATCACTTCCATCTGATGGTTCATGATATTCATCAGAAGAGGATTGAAGGCTTAGCTCGTAATCCTTCTGCCAGACAGGAGGTTTTCGATCTCTGCACGTTCTTCCATTTACATTTTCAGGGCTTCTAGTGTTAATTGCCTCTTGACTTGTACCTTCGGTTGTTTCAGGTTCATCAGGAATTGTTTCGGCTTCGTCTTCGAATTCAAGAACTTCGAATTCTTCTTCTGGTACTTTGTCGAATTCAACCTCTACTTCAGGTGAGTCTTGCATCTTCTTTCTTTTATTCTGTTGTGTATTCTTATTGATTTTCTTTTCTTTTTCAGGTAGCAGCTGTTCCTGTCTGTCAAAAAAATCTTCATAGTTTTCATCATGTTGAAGAACATTGTTTGTGTAAAACATCTTGTCGATAACTTTCACGTCTCTGCTAATTATTATACTTTCTTTTTCAGGAATGTAAATGCGAAATCCTTTTGCATTCTGTGCATAACCCATGAAAACTCCTTCAGTAGATTTAGGTGTGAATTTTCCTCTTCTATGTTTGTCGAGTACAAATGCTTTGCTTCCAAACACTTTCAGGTGGTTTCCAGATGGGGTACGCCCAGTCCATTTTTCATAAGGCGTACTTCCTTTCAGGGCTTTTGCTGGACTTCGATTGATGAGGTAATTTGCTGTGTACACTGCTTCTGCCCACAATTTCTGAGGTATGTTTCCTTCTATCATTAAGCAGCGGGCTTTGTCAAGTAGTGATCTATTCTTGCGTTCGCTCTGCCCATTTTGTTGCGGTGTATACGGTGTTGTAAACCTCCTCCTGATCCCATTCTGTCTGAGATATTCATCAAATTCTCGATTTGAGTATTCTGTCCCATTATCGGATTGCAAGCTTTTTATTTCTTTGTTATGAAACTTTTCCACTTTGGCCTTATACTCTTTAAATTTCTCAAACACTTCACTTTTATGCGAGATGAAATAAATACAACAGTATTTTGTGAAGTCATCCAGGAATGTCACGAAATATTTTGCGCCAGCCAGTGTTTCAGTGTTAATGGGCCCGCACACATCGCTGTGGATAATCTCTAATGCTTGTTTAGACTGTGGTCCTTCCACAGAAGCAAATGGTAGCCTTGTCATTTTTCCTTTTAGGCATACTTCACATGGAGGTAAAGTCTCACCTTTCAGTTCTACGCCCTTAATTAAATTTTTATTTGCAGCTAACTTCAGATCATTTTCGTTCAGGTGACCGAGTTTTCGGTGCCACATTTCAATATTATTTGAATTTTGGACCATATTTGCTTTTTCTCCTTTTGTGTAGTATAAGCCATTTTCTTTTTCAGCAGTTAAAGTAATTTTTCCTTTTTCATCTCTGATGTATGCTTTTTCTTTTGTAAATAAGACACTGTTACCTCTTTCAGTGATTTTTGCCACCGACAGCAAGTTTGTTGCTAAAGTAGGTACATATAGAGTATCATGGAGGTTATAAGTATCATTGTCAATGTTGAGACGCACTTTTCCTTTACCTTCTATTTTTGCTGTGTGGCTTTCGGAAGCTAACCTCAAAGATCCTGTTACAGAGTCAATATTTTCAAAATTTTCTTCTTGAACACACATATGGGATGTACAGCCACTGTCCAAACACCATGTGTTAGCAGAGGTGATGGACAAACACGAAGGTGTTATACTAAAGTTCTTTTCTTCCCTTTTCTTAAAAGGTTGTTTTTTATTTTTGTCACTCCAACACTCTTCATTTGTATGTCCTTTCTTCTTACACTTCTGACAGTATTTTCCCTTCTTCTTGGTATAGAATGCACCTTCATTATGTTCTCTTTGTGTATTTTTCGTTTTCCTAGCTTCACTCTCCTCTATGATTTTTATTTTTAGTTCGTCGGGCTTTGGTAACGTATCTCTTGATTCGACTGCTATACGGAAATTTTCATATGAAGCAGGAAGGCTGTATAGCATCATAATGCTTAGAAGATCAGGATGCAGATCTATGTCCATGTCAGCTAATTTATCAACTATGTCCATGAAATTATTAAGGTGTTCACGAACATCACCACTGTCTTGTTTTTTTAATATAAGTTGCTTTAGTAGTGTCGCTTTTCTGGCCGGTCCGGTGCTTTGGTATATGTTTTTTAGTTTGTTCCAAAGCTCGTAGGATGTCTTGCTTCCCTTTATCTGTTTAAGTTCTGACGGCGAAATCAGCAACAATAGTTCAGAACGTGCCAGGAGATCTTTTTGGTTAAAATCCTTTACCGCTGCGTCATCACTTGTCGGCTTGCTTATTTCACCGCTTACATATCCCCACAGGCTATTTTTTATTAATACTGCCTGAGCCTGAAGACACCAAGTATCGTAATTCTCTTTTGTGAGCACTTCGATGCGGTGGTAGGACGCCGCGGCACTCATTGTCGCTTCTTCTCGTAAACCACGCTCTGCTACCAATTGTTGGATCGGGTGGCGAGCAGAGTGACAATAGTACGTTTATTATTAGACATTTATTTATTTAATAAATTGCGTATTACAATTTAGTTTGCTCAGGAAACTTAGCGTGGGTAACTTAACAGATTATTGTTAGTTCTTTTGTCACAGATAAAACAAGTTGACATGCACAGATTATTTATACTTGGGATAGTGATGTGGCATTAGTATTACTCAGAGCTCTAAAGTACCACGTCGCCATTAAATATTACTGTAACGTAGCGATCGTAACATACAATTGCTCGAAAAATCTCAACTCGACTAAAGTTAAAGAAAGGTGTAAAGGGTCCTTGTACCTTTATGGTAGGTCTCCACGTATAGTTTAAACTTTTTCATCTGAGCTTATCGACTTAAGAACACAAAGCTATTGTGTAGTTAACCCCAAATTAGGATAACGAGCTCGCAGTAAAAGCAGATTATACTTAACTGCCTTCGAAGGTTAACATGGATTATTGACTCTGTTTCTTTATACAATAGACTACAAAATACAGTAATAGAATAATGGCAAGCATGGCCCGACGCTCCACAAGAACTTACTCTGTAGATAAAGACGAAGTGTTGAATGCGCTATTTTCCTTTTTGGCATTTTTAAACCTACTCAACAAGGAATAAGGTTGAAAGTTCAACATTCATGTAATGTACTTTTAAACTTTTTCGTTAAGTTACTTGTTGGCGGTTTCGAGAACAAAAGCAGATAAAATAGGATTGTATAGACACAATGCCCATTGTATTTACAGGTAAGTGGAAGAGCTCAGTTCAAAAAGTTTAAACTATACCTAAAACGTGCTCGTCGTTTTTAAGTTGGTTACGGATATTTTCTTTGAACACTTTATATCACAGTATAAATTAACCAGTAGAACATCATCGAACAAGGGGACATCGAGGCTTGTGTTAGACGACCGCGCCACGAGCCACTACTGATCTAGCGTCAATCAGAGTCATCCACTAAATAAGTCGTGGTCAATCACTTTTCTGTGTAACGAACCTAACCTGCCTACTTTTTCGGAATAAAATCAAGCATTTCTACTTTATTTGTAAAGGATAGGTTCGCTTTTGCACTTCTATTATTTCTCTAATGTAATTATTTTACTACAATAAAGTGTTTACATACATACTTGTACGCTCTAATATATTTAACGGCGACTGTACCCTTAGCTTGTATGTTGATAAAACTATGTAGACAATAATAACGGAGTTGACCCCTGAACTTAGTGAACAAGCGATCTGAGACAATCGCGGTGGCATGTTGGTGTAGTTTCAACCAGCCGGGTCGTCGCCCGAGGGTCAGAAGTTCTATACTATAGCTGTTATTTAGGTAGGTACTTGAAATTAATGGTGGTCGAGTTAAAAACAATAAGATGACATGTTAAAAGCAATACTTATGGTTTTACCTATAGAAGAATCGAATAGCCCTCGTTATATTAATGATAGACTTAAATGTATTAACTCACAACGACGCGGTTAGCTGAGTTGGTTGTGACGTATGCATCGGCATCAGTACAAAGTCTCGTTTCGTACAATTTGAATTTTATTAGCAGCTTGTACAAAATTTTGTTTGACATATTATGAATTCGTACAAAATGTATGTTTCTTTTTTTAGCAATTTTGCTCAATTTCGCGATGTACTTGCACAATATGTTTAATTCGTACAATCTATCTATAACAAGGTAAGTAGAAATGAAGACGTAGGTATCATGTAAGTGCGTTACCAAAGCTTAGTTAGCCTGGTACACTTATCCCAACCGAGCTATCTCCACTGGTTATGTGCACGTTTTTGTAGATTAATTTCTACCGGTGCAATGTCCATTTCCACTATTCGCTAGTCTATTACTAATTAAACAAAATTAGTATCAAAAATATGAGTTAGGGTTAGGTTATGTTAACTCTTTATCAGGCCCGAAGGGCCAAAACACCCAGAAATAGGAGCTCCGTCGACTCTGTTAAATTTGATATAATTTGTACCAATCGCTCATAGACGACCTGAAAATTTGTGTAAACAGATAATTGTACGAATTGAGCATTTGTGTGGATGGCGATGCAATCGTTGTGACCCTGTCTAGGAAGCAAGCGGTTCGATTCCCAGTTAGAGCAAATATTTGTGTGATGATTCATGGCCGTCCGCAGAATTGACTCAAAGTCAGACCAAGCCGTGGAAAACTTCACCTTATTGCGAAACTGTTCTATACTTAATGGAACACGAATGCATTTTGTTGGCTTCACAGTCTTCACGTTTGATACAACAAACGAAACTAAAGCCTCACGTTTCTTTATTCCGCCCCTTTGAATTGCGAAGGATATTCACCCTTACGCAGCACTTTGCTGGTCAACTTTTTATTAAAAACCTTGTAGGTCTTCAGAGACGAACAAAAATAAACATTCTTAAAAAAGAAACACAGACGAGGTAAGTAAAAAATTAGAAATAAAATACGCCAGTCAATTCCATGAATAAATAAAAAGTAACCTTATAGCGCAGTACAAAATGTTCATTTTAAAGAAAAACTACCTGCATAAACACTTTCAACGTGCGTTCCTAGCGTGCATAGTTAAGTAAATGGTATCAAAAGAGAATAATTTATACATTTTTGGCGAGAGCGGTATTAAGTCCAGAGAGCAGCGGACCTTTCATTGGTTTTGTGTCACCTATTCTTGTTTCATATGTTGTACCTAATTGTAACAGTTGGAATTCCTAGTTTTTTTTTTTAATTTCGAGTATAGCCAGGGATTTAAGCGACTTGCGCTATTTGGTGACAAGATTACCTTGTGTTTTGTTAGTTAAAATAGTTAATTAGATGAAGTTATAGGAGACTATATTTTTATAGGTAGGTTACTAATGTTGTTTTGTAAACAGTAAGTTATCTTCTTACCATAGGGGTGTAACGGATAATTATCAATGACAGTGCCCTTGAATAGGTGATATTAGTTAGATTAGTTAGATGATTATAACAACAAAAAACCTGCCAAGTGCGAGTCGGACTCGCGCACGTAGGGTTCCGTACCACTATACATATAAATAAATGTTTTTCTTTATTCTTTATTATATTGGAGTTGATTGAATGAAAGGTAAAATGCGGTTTACGATTTATAATTACAACGTATTAAAAAAAAACTAATTATTAGATCTCGTTCAAACCAATTTTCGGTGGAAGTTTGTATGGTAATGTACGTCATATATTATTTTTAACCGACTTCAAAAAAGGAGGAGGTTATACGTTCCACTGTATGTATGTTTTTTTTTTTTCTATGTATGTTCACCGATTACTCCGTCAATTGTGGACCGATTTTAAAAATTCTTTTTTGGTTTGATAGAGTATACTTCCGAGGTGGTCCCATTGTCAGCAAATCTGAATCTGATGAAGGGATCAGTGAGGAATTGAGGGAACTCCTCAAATATTGTATGCAAACATATAGCGATTTTAGTATTTTTAGTAACAAGTGTAGCATTTGCATTCAGAAAGTGTCACTTGGTGAAGCGGAACTGATGATGAAGACCACAGATGGCCACCGGAACTCCTCAACGGTACCGATTTCAAGGGTGGCGATAAGATATCTCGATTAAGATAGTTGAGCGACTACAACGAAGCACATTTAATTGGTTTAAAATGACTATGATTTTCCCGCGGCGTTGCTTGCGGCGAGCTTGAAATGTCTTAAAGTTTCATATATCAACTAAGAAGTGGGACTACATAAGCTTATTATGATCACTAAAAAGTGTAAAATAAAATAAATGTTTTAAAAAACAAAAAAACCGCCTTCAAAAACGCAAAAAATAACTCCTACTACTAGGTACTTAGTAGTAGGTACCTATCCTATTAGGTTAGTCTAACTGAAGTCGGCGACCACAATATTTTCAACAAAAAGCCGACTTCAGTTGGACTAACCTAATAGGATAGGTACCTACTACTAAGTACCTAGTAGTAGGAGTTATTTTTTGCGTTTTTGAAGGCGGTTTTTTTGTTTTTACATTTATCATTCCCTTTTTTTAGACGTTACGGGGGGGGGACACACATTTTTCCACTTTGGAAGCGTCTCTCGCGCAAACTATTCAGTTTAGAAAAAATATATATTAGAAACCTCTTTATCATTTTTAAGACCTATCCATAGATACCCCACACGTATGGGTTTGATGAAAAAATATATATTGAGTTTCAGTTCTAAGTATGGGGAACCCCAAAAATTTATTGTTTTTTTTTCTATTTTTGTATGAAAATCTTAATGCGGTTCACCGAATACATCTACTTACAAAGTTTCCATAGTATAGCTCTTATAGTTACGGAAAAAAGTGGCTGTGACATACGGACGGACAGACGGACGGACGGACGGACAGACATGACGAATCTATAAGGGTTCCGTTTTTTGCCATTTGGCTATGGAACCCTAAAAATGTGCTTGCGAATGTGGACCGTATTTTTTTTCATCTGATGGTAAATGATGAAGTCCTAGAATAAAGCTCGCTGGTTTAGTAGAAATATGTTAAAATTGCCCGATTTTCAGACACTTATCCGATAATTATTTGACAATTATCAAGGAGTGAAATTAATTACATGTATCTTGATATTTCGAACCCTGGCCACCAAGTCACCCGCGCAAGTCGAACGACAGTAGCGAGCGACCCTATAACAATATAGCTAAGATATGTGCGTTCAGGCGACGACCTCGGCTCGCTGATGCTGCGCGAGAGCGTGATGCGCGCGGAGCAGATCACGTGCCCTTCGCTGGCGTGGCTGCTGCCCTCGCCGCTCTTCTGGAAGCCCTCCGAGGTGCTCGTGCAGACCGACAAGTATAACTACACCATCAACGACTTCGAGAAACTCTTCTTGTGAGTACTCTACTGAAAATGATGTTTTCTAGCGTGGCTGTCCTGACATAGAAATAGATGCACCGCCGTTAGACCTTTAATTTAGGTTTAACGGCGATGCATCCGTCTGGCAATTTTTATAAGGAGTTCTACCTGTCACCGCGTTTATACTCTTTTCTGAGGGTGAGGGATAGTTTTACACAAGGCAGCAAAATACACGTATGTTGAGATTGGTGTAAATTGCGCAGAGACATGGACTTGCCTGAAGCGTGGGAGATGCGCAAGGACACTGTGCAGTACTCGAGCGACTTTAGCGCGCCCGGCGTCGAGGTGCACTGCCTCTACGGGTACAACATCTCCACCGTCGAGAAGTGAGTATATAACCAAGGAGGAGAGGGGAATAGTCGTACGAAATTACAGGAATATGAAGGGTGTTACAACAGGGTCCGATAGACAAGTTGAATGTTCGACTATAGGTATTCGTCGCCAGTCCTTTTCTCGCCTTCTCGTGGGGTCAAAACGCAAGGAAACCTGTATACAATATGTATAATTTCATCAAGGTAGACAATTAATGTACACTATTTTAACAGATTTTAAAAGCAGGTTTTATATTCGAGTGTACGTAGCGTGTTGTTGTTGAGATATATCGTGTGCTACGTCCAGGCTGGTGTACAAGCCGGGCACGTGGCTGGACGGGTACCCGCTGCTGGTGGCGGGCGACGGCGACGGCACGGTGAACCTGCGCTCGCTGTCGGCCTGCGAGCACTGGCGCAAGCGGCGCGGCGGGCGGCGCGCGCTCAACGCCGGCAAGCCCGTCAAGGCGCTGCCGCTGCCCGGCGCCGAGCACCTGCGCATCCTGCACGACGCGCGCGCCGTCAACTACGTCGCCACCGTCATGGCCAACTAGCCACTAGGCAGGGGCCGCCGGGATCCGAATAGGCGCGGCTGTTGTTCAACAACGAGTGACGAGGGCGGCGGGTCCCGGCCGATGGTCCGCGACCCGGTCCTAACTAAATTAGTTCAAATAAAAGCCTTGCCAGTGAAGATTTAGAATCTCAGATAGTACACAAATAAATGATTACTTACTTACACACCGGTCACTATCCTCAGCGTACCGAAAGATTCAAAATAGAATTAGAAACGTAGCGACAGATTCCAAAGTAGAATTCGAAGCGGAGCGACGAATCCAAAATGGAATTCGAAACTTAGCGACAGATTCCAAAATAGAATTCGAAGCTTAGCGACAAATTCAAAATAGAATTCGAAGCGTAGCGACAGACTCCAAAATAGAATTCGAAGCTTAGCGACGAATCCAAAATAGAATTCGAAGCTTAGCGACGAATCCAAAATAGAATTCGAAGCTTAGCGACGAATCCAAAATAGAATTCGAAGCGTAGCGACAGACTCCAAAATAGAATGCGAAACTTAGCGAAAATTTAAACGATACCGTCGTACCCGAAAATAGTTTTGCTACCGAGTGACACATACCTCCCTTTTCACTCGATCTATACCGAAATTTGAAATAAATAACTTTGCAAAAATTATAACATTTTTGTTTATAGGTAAAGCGAAGAATAAAAGACCGTGGGATAGGCATAAATTGATCATCCACGTGAATATCTAGTAAAGCTGGACCCCTGTCAGGTTTTATTTGACGGTTACATAATTGGTGTAAACAAATTCGATCGCTACGATACCTGCATGTGTTGTATCTCATTATAGAGTCATATTCTTGCCAGATGCTCTCTACAATAGTTTTAACTCAACTAACTTACTAAGGCGCCTTTATTTGTTCTTTTGTCTGATTTAACTAGGAGAATCTGTTTAATTTTATTAAACGATCAAGAGCTTTTGCTTATCGTTTCGTTTTAACAACATAAATGAATAGTTGTTCAAGGACTTTTTTTATTAATAAACTAACTTACTACACAAGTGTTTAAGTTAAAAATAATGCTCTAGTAGCTCTTAGTAATTAAAGATATAGATAACTATTGTTGCTCTCTCTCTCTCGGCTCTCTTTAAGTATCTCCAACGCATTTTGTAGTTCAGATCAATCAGTGCAATATTAACGCTTACGATATAAATAATGTCTTAACTTTATATCATCATATAATTAACCTATTTATTTCGATAAAACTTAAATTACAATTAAAAGTTAAAACGAAACTGTCATCCCGGCTCATAGACACCTCTGGAGATCCTAGAGCTGGTGCTTACCTCTCCCAAAGGATTGGGCTAGCTATACAGAGAGGTAATGCGCAGCCAGTGTCATAGGGACCATGCCGCGAGCGGACCTGCTAGAGGGGGTGTTCTTTTCATAGTGGTGATTATTATTTACATCTTTAATATTTGAGTAGCTAAATAATCTTGTATTATAACATTATCTGTGAGAGGTTGTGACTTCGTGACGCTGGCGGCTAGTTGGTTGATTCAATGATACCTCTGTTCAATAACCGTCTATCCAATGTTATCCTCGTTACTATATTATTTATTATGCATTCATTCGGTACACCTCACCTGGTTTCAAATTACATTTAACTTTCCTAGTCAATATAAGAATATTATATTAATTTAGTATTTTTATGCTCACAAGACTAAGGAGTTTATTTTTTACAAGTTAGTCTTCTTTTGTATAATAATGAATTTAGTAAATAAATATTTTAGTTCACTGGTGGGGACATATTGACCAAGTTCGTGTATTCACTCGAACTTGGCGGTCTCCGTAGAAAGTAAGAATCAAGCCGAACACGAACATGCTAGTGCTCAGAAGTAAAGCAATAAACTTTGTAAATTATTTACTCGTAAGAATTTATTTAGTTTTAAAATCAACATGTCGATTATTAGGAAATTATATGTTACATATTGGGTATAAGGTTTCGTTTTATATTGCCCACGTTGCCAGAGATTGTTGTAGTTAAAAACCAGTGCACGTCAAATTACGATAACAGAATCACTCATCGCTAACGTATGCCGAGTGAAATTTGGACACAGTTCAAAACAATATTGAATGTAATAAAAAGCTTGTTTTGTTAAAAATGTTATAATAAATAATATTATTATTAACAATGTTTAATGCAAAAAATAATTTACTCCTTTGCAAGCTGCTTTCGACAGTTCCGTGGAACTTTGACCATGGCTGACGTAAACACAGATGTCGGCATTTCATTTGATTCTAACTTATACTTTAGAATGTTTATTTATGATTTGACTCTAAACCTTTTCTGTAAAATGCTCCACGACCTTCGCATTCGACTAGAGGAAATGAGTATCGAAGAAATTACAAACAGTTTCGCGACGCATTTCTTCTCGATTTGCCACAATTATTGTTAAAAAAAATCCTACGTTCATGAAATTTGTCGTACTTATTTAAAAATGAGTTGTTACACAAAAGACAACTCACTTTTGTACTTTTTAAAGAATTTAACATTTTAAACAGACGTTCAAACTTTGTCCAGATTTCACTCCGCATACGTTAGTTAGTCTCAATTGATAATGTTGGATTCTCATCCGGGTCCTGTAAATACCAGATACGTATAACATTATTTTATTATTTCGTTCAGGCATTTTAGGACAACAGGAAAAAGCCCTGTTGAAAAATAATGTAATGTAACTATAAACTTATAGAACTCTTACAGGAGCCTGGTGGTTCACACACGTACACTTCCATTTTAAATATCTTGTAAATATATGAATATTGTTCTCATATGCGTCCATATTTTATTTTAATTTTAAATAGCTGCTGCTGTGATAAGGACGCTTTCGAATGTGCAATTATTAAGCTCTCTTATTTCTGCTGCATCAAGTGTATTGTAAAATGATGACGGTGACAGACGGGCGGGGAAGCTGTTTAAAACTGAAGCTCTCGTGACACGTAGAGGGCAAATGGTGAACATTTTGGATTCGCTGGCGTCCTAAAAGCGATAAAGCGCTTGCTACGCGAAAAAAAACTTGAAAAAATGTTTTTTCGCTCGCGTTGTACTACGCGATCGCGGCATGAGCACGTGTAAAGATTTGTAACGTGGACAGTCAGCATCATACTCGCTGTTTCCTTGAGGTGATTTATTCATTATGTAAAAAGCTTATCCGATCCGAGCAGGACAAACGTATTCGCTGTCGTTTCTTTGCCCAAATGTCTCCTCTCGAGCCGCAAAGTTTGTTTCATATAAAGCTTTATTGTACAAACCGTTTATAAACGGTGCCAGCAGTGGATGCGGTATATTAAGTATACCTCTATAATTGGATATTAGACAATCACGCATGCTCGCAGCTGCACGCTCGCCCGTTTGTCACCTACCATTAGTAACTTCGAAAATGAGTTAAATAAAATAAATAAATAAATCCCGATTTAGCACCATTTATTGATCCCCCCTCCCCACCCCTCACAGCTCCAGGGCGTCCTGCCGCCTGCAACGCCAAAAACAAATAAATATAAATAGAGAACATGCACAGAGAATGAAACACGGGCTCGTAATAAACGTGTATTAACGTCGTCTCGCCTGCGCCTACGTAGCCGTGTTTTACATTGTATAAAACCGTAGTAAATCAATTATTACATAGCGCCGTACATAAAGCTTATTAATACTAATTTTGTGAAGCAGTCAAGTCGCAGTCGCAGACTGCGTAGATCAGTACAGGCCTAAATTACAATATTGTTCATTGTTCACCGCATGTCTACGGCCCTTTATCAATAATTACTAGGGTTAGGACTTTTGGTGGCATGCCGTGGTTATTTGAGACCTTCGGTATTATCATATTTCAAAATTCATTTATTTATTAAACTGCTAAACCAATTTAAATCATTTTTGGTGCGGAGGATATCTCCGCCGTGGTTTAATTTGAAACATGACACTTAACTTAAGGTCAAAATCAAAGTGGTTTGTGGTGTATAGATAATAATTAGCAAATAGAGACTCCATGGATTCTAGAACCACCAAAAGTTTGAACCCCAATAATGACATTATTTAACATTCAATTTATTTTTCATAGTTGAAGTGATACAATACAAAATGATGTCCTATTACGGTTTTTTAATTATAAGTTAGGTTAAAAGCATATTAATAGGAAAAACCTAGTCAAAAATCCTCGAATAACAAGTATTACTCGTACTTTGTATTTCGACTAGTTTATTTACTTTTATATAAATAAGAAATGGGTCTAGTATCACTTCAGGTCTTTAACACATATTAACATAGCACAAGTAATTAATACAGATAACAATTCTCACTTAATAATATAACCGTAGCATTATGTACAAATAATACAACTAAGGATAAAACAGTTTGTCGCGAACACACGAAAGATCTTTCAATCACAAGGGTTCCTTTCATTTCATGAAACAATGTCGGAATAACATACCTTATATACAAAACTCAATTCATACAAATGAGTGAAATAAATTAATTTAAATGTTTCCACACCGAAGTCTTAAAATTAAGTGCACTGATACAAGTTCCAATAATATTATGACAATAATGTTGCGTGAAGCTAACAATACAATTAATTGCTAATAATAAATGCTTAATTTCCCTTAAGTAGGTTAAAGAAACTCACTAGCCGCTCGCCGCGGTGAATTTAAAACACCGCCTGTTTTATGATCGAGTGAATAATTACATTTGATACCTTTATTGTGGTTATCGACCGTATTCAAATTAACGCATACAATGATAGACATAAATTCAAATTCAAAATAATTTATTCCAGATTTCCCATTCTATAGCTATTTTTTAGCTGGTCGTCTTTGGAACTTTACTAACTATTCTATGAGTTAGTAAAGTTCCAAAGACGACCAGCTAAAACAACAACGCCGCAGCTGGCACTGGAATCTCTAACTTTTTCAAACCGTCGTTGGCTTCTCAAACCTAGCCTTTTACACAAACATTACTATGTAAATGACAGATAAGAGTTCGGGCCTCTTGCTGGCAATGATTACGTTACAGGATCGAACCAAGATGGGCTGAACTCCGCACATTAGCAAGCCCAGGAGTAGAAAATGGTTAATTTGGATTTGTGTCTATCATTTTGCTTTTGAAATAATATGCTTCTCTGTAGAACAATCCAATGTTTTTAACCACCTGTGAATATCTTTACGTTTTAAATACATGACAAAACTAACTAACCCAACGTTATGTCAAGAATATGACGAAGCTAGGAACTCGCGCGGTAGGTCAAAGATTTCATGGGGAATGAACAAGTTAGGTACTAACTACGTCACTATTAGTATCAAATCAAATATCACATGTTTCAACTAGAACACCAAATTAACTTATCGGTAAATTAGGGTTTTCTACCGAGATAATGATTGCAAGTTACGAGTATTTACTGGGTGCGAACAAATCGACAGTGTTAATATATTACAAAAATAACAAAATTCGAAGAGCGGAAGACAATGTTCACGGAAAGAAAGGGGAACATGTTTTTAAGGGATACAGTTTCACTTTTTCTTTGAAAAAGCATTTAACTAACACAGATTTTTTCTTTCTGTTAATATCGCGCACCCAGCTATATTCTTTAAACAAATTATGTTGATACAATTAATTTTCCTTATTATTGCTCAATGCGTTTAATTATTGACATGAGAATTTATAATTGCATTAAAATTAATCACTCGTACACTGCTCGTACAAGTTATTTTTGGTTACAATTTTAAGAAGCCTCAAATATTTAATAACAATACATTTAAAGTTGGTCATAAACATACAACGTCGCATCTTCTTACGGTTTCATGGTTCTACTCCTTAACCAGAAACAAAGTGCCGATGAGATGCTGCAGTTCATCTACCTAGTCTATGTCAATTCAAATGGGCAAAAATGTAAACAAATTAGTACTGTTTGACACATAACCCCAAATTTTGATCGAGCGTGATTTTATTTATAAAAACGTATAATTCATAGCATAGCTATTTAAACTTAATAATAAAGTAATGATCAACTGTATAAAAATTATACACATAATGATCTGATTCTTATCACTTTCTTAAACAGTAGCAATTTATACTAAAAAAACATGAAAAGGGACCTCATTTGATCTTCAAAAGTAAACGATAAAGGTAATTGATTGGTTTGGTTTTGTTTGCAGCTTTGCCCGTTTCAATTGACATCGACCTTGTACACCTACACACCACTATTGGTACCTGCGTGTTTTTCTGCTCCATTATTTATCTTCTCACTGGCTTAACACATTTTATTTGATACAAACTTTATTTTGTATACTCAACGTCAAAAGTAGACCATCTCACTTTGGCATCCTATCGCTTTCACTCACGTTGACGATACTGCATGACAGCTTTAACCTGACGTTAAAGCGACAAAGTACAAAACTGATCACGTACTGCATAATATTTTCTTATAAATTTAAAGCACTCTCACAAAGTTTCCGCTTGGGCGTTCCATACACCAAACAAACATACAATTACAAACTAATTTGTCCCTTAACGGTCGGCGTAACACCGATTGTCGCTTAAACATTCAATTTGTCGTTTCACCTCAGGCGTTTACCCTAGCACCATGTCTCAACAAAAGCATTAAAAACCAAGTATGTCTTAACTAGCGGGGCAATGAACATGAGTCTAGCACGATTCTAATTAACTGCGTAACTACACTCTGTAAGATCCAATCGTATTAGTCATTTGGTACATTTACCATTGAAGAAATATCAATTTATTTTAAATACCCTAGAAGGGCTATGAGAAAGGAAGGGAGAGAGGTTTATGCCCAGCAATAATAGCTAGTTCATAATAATAATCAATATAATATTAAAGTAGGGTATAATAATAAATATTAGGGTACCATCTTTCACAATTAACATAGGTAAAGGTTTCGGCCCAAAAAAAGCTTTAGGCTTGTGCTAATTAGTAGGGAACGGCTCATATTTATATAGATAAATAAATGCTTAAATACCGTAAAACGGGGTGAGTAGGGACACAACCTAAAATAAAGCATATGTTACTAATTATAAAACTGAAATTATTTCCAATAGACGTAACGTTTTTGTCAATTTAATACTTGATCTTATTTGTAACAGGTTATGACTTATTTTAGGTTGTGTCCCTACTCACCCCGATATACGGTACATAAAAAAAAAATAACTTTTATAAAATAAAATAAGTATTAAATTTTACGTACAAAATCAGACGTTGGACCTTACGAGGGCATTCAAAGTCATGCATTTTTACCCATTGTACAACTAATTTATATTTCCTAGGGGCAAAATTCATGACTTCGAGTTATTAATGATAATGGATAGCGTTTTCAACGATCACTTGCTTAGATTAAACTATTTTTTTCATTTTATTCAACATATGTATAGTTCATCTGAATACAAGGCGTTATTTAACCTAGTCAACTAGAAACTTCGAAACATGATTCTGGGCTTGGTACTTAGTGTCGAAGATTTTTTTCCTCATCCATCTAAGCACTAGGTATGTCGGAGACATTGAAAATATTGTTGTTTTCATAATAAATATTTTCAATGTTCTCTAACCTGTGATGTTGTTTGAGATCGATAATATGCCTCGTTTAGTTGCAGAGAAGAATAGAAAAGAAGGTTTTCAAACGTAGGTTCAGCATACATGGCAGGTTGCCATTATTATTGTACTAAACAGTATGTAGTAGTTTACTGTATTCAGGTCGACTCTGGGTTATTTTAACAGCTTTAGGTGTCTTCGAAATTTAATGCAGTTTCCGGAAAGAAACTACTTTTTGAGTAAACTTTTTTTCACGGTACGAAGATTGCAAGTTATTCGCCGGTCGTCTCGTTCTCATAGTAGCGCGGACATTTCCCGGCGGCGGATTTCTGAAATCCTATCATTCGTGAATTCGTAATCGTTTTTGTAAAGATTAGCTGAAACGAAACCAAGAAACGACCCGCCCTTCTGAAAATTCTGAGGCCGTTCTCGTCGAAAATTGGTCGCTAGCGGGTAAGAAAAAGTAAACCGGATCCGCTCCGCAGTAAACTCGGCTCGTCTCTCGCCTAGAAGGTGAACACGACAAAGTGAAAGGCGTGGCGCTACCTGTTGAAGAGGTCGGGGCGGTAGTAGACGTAGACGCCGATGAGCACGGTGGCGGTGGCGAGCAGCGCGCGGCGCGTGAGCGTCCCGCGCAGCGCGCCCGGCACGCAGGCGTGCAGCGTGCGCGACACGCGCGCCGCCAGGCCGGGGTTGCGCGCGGCGGCCGCGGCCGCGCGCCGTCGCGCCAGCCGCGCCTCGTCCAGCTTGCGCTGCTCCTCTCTGGAACACGGAGATGGTACTTTACAACTAACCCCTACCACGGTCCCATGGTGTTCCTAGTTCCCAGATCCAAAGTCCTCGATGTCGGTCTCTAACATCGACAAAACAATATTATTCTACATTATTAACCTGACGAGAACGCGACTCCTAAATAAAGAAGAGACATCGAAATTTTTGGAAATTAAAGTTACCTACATAAAAATTTGATTAATTTTCTTTTTTTTATTCGCAAGTAACAGAGTACCTATTTCGAAATAATTATTGAGCTTCAGTGATAAAACGAAATAAAAGAGCGAGATCTTAGAAAAAAAAGACGATAAAACGATACTCACTCTCTCCTCTCCAGAGCTTCGACTTCCGGTTCGAGATCTTCAGGGTCGTTCTCTTCGTAAAGCTTTTTCGCTATCACCAGGATTTCTTCAAACGGCAAGTCATCCGGTAACTACCCACGAAAGTAATATTACATACAGATTGGAAGATATGCGACTAGAAAAAATAGGACAAGAAAAAAATACTGAAAATGGAAATTTTGCTACAGAAACATTTTTATTTTCGAAAATTATAAACCCCACTAAAAAAAATTTTACTGGGTAAATATAAAACTAGAACCAATAACACCAAAAAAAACCGATTTTCAAAAATAAAAAGGCCCTAATTGTAAAAACAGTCATGACATTTCGCGACTCGAACATCTTAATTAAAACATAAATTACAAGATCCACATTTAACATTTTATCTACACTCATATCATAAACCCTCTATGATGCGTTCAGAAACCGCAAATTATGACCAGCATAATAATCAACTCTGTTCTTAGAGCATTTTTTTATCTGTGGCAGTTTTCTTATGAATTCATAAGAACATCAATTTCGATGTTCTTATGACATTCAAATTTCGAACATCTCTGAAAAACGAAGCATTTTTGATTAGACCTCGATTCTAAATCAGTCGAGATGACATTTTATTGAAAATGAAATGTCAATTTCACACAACTTTGACATATCTTGCACGTTACTTGATATCGAACGATTTGATAGTTGACGCTTAATCTAGTTGTCTCTGAATTAAAAAAAAAACAACTTGTCAAATTTTGATTTGCCGCCACATTTGACGCTTATTTTGTCGGAAAAATAAGTTTGTTGTGTTGTTTTGTTCGTAAATAATTATTGTATTGTACAACTACTTAAAATGAGTGATCAAGATAGTGATCATGATCACGATATTTCGGAGACGCCACCTGATATCAGGGATAAAGCAATGAGCGTCGAAAATATGTTGTTGCCGTCAAAATCCACGAACATGATTCTACTATCAAAACTGGAAAAGTGGAATTCAACCACCGCACAATTAAAACTGTAAATAATAATTATTACAATAAATAATTGTCTCTGTTATCCCATTTATTTTTTGTATTATTTTACTAATAGCTCTAATCAATGCTGCAATGCCGGTCATTACATGCGATTTCTGAATACATCATAGAGAGCTTTGATGATATGTGTGTAGATAAAGCAGTGTATGTAACTGTACATAATAAGCATTAAAATACTCGTGAGATGCTATTATGAAACTCGCCTTCGGCTCGTTTTATAAACGCTCACTCGAATTTTAATGCCCCTTATTATGCAACAGTCACATAAACTACTATTAAGTACCCTTGATAGCAGGCAGTGCAGCATAGCCATGTCGCACTCGCAGGCGAGCACCTCCCGGCGGCGCTGCAGCACGACGGCCGCCGTGACGTACACGGGGAACAGCGGCGGCGCGCACAGGAAGTAGTCGTACAGCCGCACCACGTCCGCGTACCGGTTCAGCGAGTGCCCGAACCACGTCAGGTACCACGGCAGCGCGAACATCGTGCCCACGCCCGCCCTGCCGGGGAAACAAGCAGTTCACGGACTCTCACAGGTAAAAATAACCACTGAATAAATCGTTTTTTTTTTGTTTGGCTGTAACTTTAAAAAAAACTTTAATTATATAGACGACTTTTAAAGTTATTAAATTGCCAGACCAAAGATAAATTAAAACACCAGGGGCCCTAATATGGCTGCGTTTATCGCGTGGCAAAGTTTGGATAAGGCATCCGTCACCTTCTGACACGTAAATAAGTACGAGAGGGACGGAGCTTTATCTACATTTGACTCGCGGTATACCATAGGAGGCCCGCAGGCGTGATCGTATCCAACTGACTTGTCCAGGCAGTCGGCGAGGGGCGGCGCGGCGCGGCGCAGCACGGGCAGCATGTAGTTGAGCAGGTGCTGCGTGGGCTGCATGGTGGCCTGCATGAAGGGCGCGAGCGGCGCGGCGCGGCCGTGCGACAGGCGGCACAGCAGCGGGAACGACGCGCGGTCGCCGCACACCAGCAGCAGCGTGATCGCCACGTCGTGGTAGCCCTGCCGGGGGGCGCGTTTATGAATAAGGCTAGCAACCAGTGGCGTAGCTAGGGGGGGCGACAGGGGCCGCCCGCCCCGGGTGAAACCCGCTTAGGGGTGACACCCGACCCGACCGTGGACATCAGTAGTGAGTGCCATCTATATCAATTCATAAAACTGTGGCAGATTGCATAACCGCCACCAATAAAATAATGTAATTGACTTTTGGGGCGACACCTACAATATCCGCACCGGGTGCCACTCATGCTAGCTACGCCACTGTTAGCAACTAAATAGCCACTCGACGCCTCTCTCTTCTATACAGTTTTAAAATACACTTTTCAATGTCTACTCTGATGCCTTTAAAACGAGTCTCAGGGCTGGATTAAGAATGTCGGAGCCCGTATGCGAGGCAATAATATAAGGCGAGGCTTTAAATTTTCTTGCTTCCATAGGTGATGCAGGGCCCCTAGGCGGTTGCCGACGATTTAGACAACTCCACCAGATCGCCGCTCCGCATTATTGGAGCTCGATTGCCCTATGGGTAAGCGACTGACGATGCCTGTGTTGAGCGACCACGTCTCGATACCCGGTTTCGTCAGGTGATCACTTGTTACAATTGTAACCCACGTAGACTATTGAGACACTATCGTAATACCCTCATAAAACTGCCTTAGACTTGTAGGCGGTGAAATACTACATCATACTTTTGCAAATGCGTCCCACCATTGGACCCTATTGACTTGTTTCGGAATTTATAACCATGCAATATTTTATAATAAACAAAGGATAGCACCCACAGAAGGATTTATAGCAATCTTCTCAGATTGCTATAAATATGTACGGATTAAACCACAGAAATATTACCACAATACCAACGCTTTTCAGTGTCATCCGGTAACCTCGCCTCTCACCGCAGCATCTGTCTTAAGCCAAACACATCGCGTCTTATTCAAATTCAGAAATTTATTCAGTAAATAAAATAAATAAATTGGCCACATATTAAGCCCATTTCTCGAAACTCACTAGACAAATAATATTATTTCATGCGGTACATTTCACTAGTAGATTTGTAAAAAACGCTCATTCCCAAAATACCAGTATTTTAATATATTTACCAGTTTCACAATACGTATATCGGAATCCCAAAACTAAAAATTCTATTTAATTAGGGTATTGTTTATTATCTTCACCCAATATTTAATATCTGGTTTTTTGAGAACCTGGTAAAAAGAGTAATTTGGTATTTTAAAATACTGGTATTTCGGGAATGAGCGACTAATATTAGGTATATTATTAATCTAGTGACTATCGAGAAATGGGCCCCAGGGCTCTTTATATGTGGTTCTAGATGAACCATTGGAAAGTTTTGACCAATCATATTTCGTCAGTAGTGGTCTCTGGCCATAGTCTCTTTGGCGATTGATATCTATCTATAGTGGTATATTTAGGCGTAGGCTTATAGCATGTCATTCGTGGTCTCTATGGTCACGATATTAGTGGTCTCTAGCCATGTCATTAGTAGTCACTTTGGCCATGTCTATCTATAGTGGCATATTTAGCCATAGGATTGTAGCACGTCATTAGAGGTCTTTATGGTAATGGCTCATGTCATTAGTAACCCCTTTGGTTATGTTATCAGTGGACCCTAGCCATGTCACTTGTAGTCACTATCTCGTTCAACCCTCGGCCGTGCCTCTATCAGCGTCATACGAGTACCTGGTAGTACTTGAGGTGCGGGTAGCGGATGATGACGCGCAGGATGAGCACGGTGAGCTGGTCCTGCAGCGCCACCCGCTGCTCGTACGGGATGCCGGGCGGGAACCGCTTCAGGGAGCGGTTCACATCTAGCACCACCTGGAAACCAACCCCATAGTCAGCTTTACCCGTTAAAGTCATAACAATCGTGACAATTTATCGAGTTAATGGCGAGCACGAATATTGCTACATGACATGAGTCTTTGCTCTAGAATGGAAGTGGTAGTTGCTAACGGAAAAAACGTTTAAAGATGTGGATAAAGTGGCGCAGTACGTTTTTTTCTTCCAAAATACTAAATTATGATTTTGTTAAACTGTTTAGTTCTGATTTCTTATGACGATAACTTTCATTATTTGTTTTATTGTGCAACCAAAGTCCACAGTGGATTAAGTTTGGAATCTCTCTATTTCTAATTAAATAATTTCTATTTAAAATAAATTTAAACTAAACTGAATATTACATGTATTTACAATTAAATAGGAAATCCTTTAGATTAACTAATAACACTATGCCATGTAAGACACCAATATATTCATTGTAATGTATGTCTACCTTTTGATAGTTTTAATCAAGTTAAGACCTGATCCTATCTATAATATATATATTTATTTATAATCATATTAATGCTTGCTTAATGTTGAAGCTTTCATGTAAGTGTAACACACCTAAAGCAAAGATCAATAGACCTTTGCGTCTGGCTGACCTGATTATATTCACTGTGAGTGGACAGCTCATCCAGCGATGGGGGCTCCGTGAGCTCCTCGGAGGTCACTCCCACCAGGAGAGGCCATATTTTCCGTCGATAGTCATCTGTAAATGTAACGAGGAACTGTCAGTTTACAATAACAGCATGACAAGTAAATAAAAACAAAATGTGAATAAAATGTGAGTAAACTGGCGGTTCACTATCTATACAGCAATCTCTTGTAAGCAACCTAACAAAATATAGAAGTTAAAAGTTGAACAAAATGAATTGGCGGGCAGCGCAAACTAAAATTATATATGAAATAAACAACCTAAACACACAAATAAATAATAAATAAAAATATACATAAGTGTATTAAACAGGAAAAATGTCAATGTCTTAAATAAATATACATGTGATGTTCGTAAGGCTTCAAAAATATCTACACACCCAAATACCACTGAAAGTATGGTCTATGTTTAAATAAATATAGTGCATTGGCCATACACATATAAGTGTTTTTGACAGTACAAAAATTAATACATTGGTATTAAAGAAAAACGGAGAGTGTGACTACAAATACTTAACACAAACATAATGAGAATCTTAGTAAATAACTAAACTTGTTTCGAAAAAGTTTAAGGATATTCGGCCAACAAAGAATGTAAGTTCACATACAGGGTGCATGTTTTCTTTTAACTTTGTACAGTATTACCACATTGAGTCTTGTCAGTTGGTATATACTTCATAAACCAAAGAAACTATACTCAAAAAAACATTATTTTACAAATAACAACAAGTTCAACTTTCACTAACTTCCCTAAGGTACGTCTAATTAGACCTACTATTTAAGGAAGGTAAATATTACAGATTTATACTCAATTTAAAGTAGAGCCTAATCGCACTACTCATTTCACACATGCCACTGAGCATGTGAGATAAGTGAGACTTTGAGACAGTGCAATATTGTTTACAATGTTGCGACTAATTAGATTAAGTCCTTCTTTACCACAACCATGTTTCCTATTTTGTACACTGTTTACAACACTTTCTTACACACATAGAATATGTTAAAGGTTTTTTTTATGGCTTTCACATCTTGTTCATGTTTGAGATGTATTTCGCCAATAACGAAGTAGATATTAGTCATGAAGGGAGAATGTTTGGTGTGATAATTTTAACAAAGCGAAGGAGAATAACATGCTAATGAAATATGCTAATAGTTACTGAGAATGCGAGTAATTGTTCCCAGTAACGATGCAAACGAGGACAATGGGTAATGTCAAACAGTTGGTGATTACATTACAACCAATCAAGCACTCCACCAACCATTAATTAATCCTCCTCTGCTTTTAGCTAGGTGCTGCCACTGCTCCAGCCGGACCGCGTCGATGTCCGCCAGGCACTCCTCGATCTCTCTCCTCTTCTCGGTTATTTCGGGGTCCACGAAGTCGAAATCTGTTTACGAATATCAAATCCATCTCACTACTTTCTCTTAAAATTGCCATATTAACTAACAGCATGACACATAAAACATACTATGATCGTAAAGTTTAATCTTAGAGGAAGACATTAACGGAAAATGAGCGTAATGTAGTCAATTATTGTTTACAATACCTTCATCGAATTTTAACTCGGAAGGCGTAGATATGTCATCAATATTTTTAGCGTGATTGATATCGATGGTCGGTTTCCTCGGCGGCGGCGAGCAGTCCCCGTTAACATTACACTTATCGCCGTGGTCGGCGTCGGGATTATTAGGCTCCATTATGTTAAATCGAAAATTAATCCAGCAAAAACATTACACCATCCTGACGAATGCAGTGACAAATTGACACTTGCGGGTTGTGACACTTGTGACTTGACACTTCGCATCACAGATTATAGGATATGCTTCGCATTAGGCGTTCGGAAACATATAAAATTGAGGGGAATAACCAAGGTACACGATACAGTACATAACTGGGGCATATGCCGGAGGGAGTCGAGGCCGCGCTTTTTACCTACGAGTCCAGTGGCCCGTTTCACTAAGCTACAAGTTACAAATTACAAGCGGAAGTCTTTTTCTAACTCCTTTTGCTAGAAAGAGAGTTCCGCCTAAAATCTCTTACGTTTCATCATCGTTTCATAGCCAATTTGACAGTTTATTGCGTTTCATTCCACGCAAAACTGTATATTCATCACCGAGTTTAATTTTCATCCTTTTTAAAGCCATTTTAAACATTGACACTGTCAAATGAATAATTCAACCATCGTGATCGGACAAAACATGATAAAAATTATTTAAATCCTGAAATGCTTTAAACACTTTTTTTTATGATGGACATAGAACTACAAGCCCAAGATGAAAACATTAGAAAAATTGAAGACATAATAGACATACAAAAAGCCAAAGGGAACTACAATATTCGTCAGGTAGCGTTCTTTTTACCATCAGATACTGAAAGCACGGTGTCCGCTGGTCTAGCTAAGAGCTTAGAAACCGGACTGTCTGGTACGATTTCCAACAGCTCCAGTAAGAAGAAGTTCAAGAAGCATCGCGCCGGTCGTCATAAGAACCAGATGCCCGATGTGGTCTCCTGGCCGAGCGACTCCGACATCACCGTGCTCAGGATGAAACTGTTCGACGGCGGCGACCTGAAGGAGAAGGTCGGGAACCTCATCCCGGGCGATGGCCTGCACCAGCCCGACAGCTCCTCGATGGTGAACTTAGCGACACTGATGCTGCAGTCGCAACCGCCCTCGAAGCACAGCGTTATAGAGGAGTACCTGATGCCACTGACCTCGTGGGAAGAGCAGAGCAGAGCGGAAGCAGAGGAAAAGTTCCCCATCGTCAAGGAAAAATCCGAGGACGAGCAGACTCCCTTCCATCATCGCCATTTTGAAGTGTGTAGCGCAGTGTGCAGTACGACGAAGAAGGAAAAAGAGAAGGAGAAGGAGAAAGAGAAAGAGAGCGGGAACTTCGATGCGTACAGCTCGAGGGAGAGCGGCCTGTGGTCGCACGCGCCAAAGAAGTGCAAGATAGCAAGGTTCTTGCGTCTATATTTCTGTCCTTGTTGTACTTGCCTGTATAAAATGGAGAAAATGAAGCCGTGTGATGTCGCCAAGCAGCACACCCTTTAGTAAGCGTCGCATGTGTCAATGTTCGGTGCGATACAAAAACGTGGAAAAACAAGCATTTCATATTTTTTTCAGTTTTGATTATCTATCAGATTAACATTATTTATTATTTGTCTCTTTCCCGCAACAATCCCGGCGTATTTATTTAAATTGTAGCAATAACGCCAGACAGAACCTGGGAGTTAGGAATGTTTTGTAGCGAAAAACTATTAAAGAATATACCTATTTATTCACCTTAGAATTGGTTTCATTTTACGTACCAATAATACGCCGCGTAATAGGAAATCCTCAAGAGTTGTTCAATGCAACATGCGCGGTCCGTCAAATAGGTAGATACGAGGTCTGCCGCCCTCAAGTTGAATGTAGTGTGCCCACGTCATCTATGTATCTATCTATGGAGAAATGTGGAAATGTATACTTCATAAGTATAGACAGGTATTACACATGTACATGGCTTAGGGTGATTTTCAAAAACCTACCTTTAAAGACGTGAAATTAAGTTTATAAGAGAGTTCGGTCGTTTTAGAAGTAAGAAGCGAGGAAATCGTTGTTTAGCGTAGACGAAAAATATGACTTTGGGCGATTTCGGAAAACTACCCATAAGGGCGAAAAATGGGGATAGAAGTTTGGAATTTGGTAATTTTTGAAGTGAGAAATGTAAAAAAATAGTATGTATTTATTTATTTATTCATGGCTCACAAAACGAGTTACAATCAGAAATAATGCAAATTAATATCATGATAAAAATATATGAATCTAGAATAACTCTAAACACACGTGCACATAATGCACAAAATGATTAAAGTGTAGGTAAGTAAGTAAATATTTCATGGTTAGTGGTATTAGTGAGGTAGGATCTTATACAAAGTTAGTCAGATTTATTTTATTTGTTAGTTTTACTTGCAGAGATTCAAATTATTATTATATTAATATTAATTAGCATTATATTCTAGTGAATTAAGTACAAAATATAGTGTGAATTTAGTTTTTAAAAGAGGGCAAGAATGCTTCGATATAAATCCATGTTAAAACACCCGCCGAAATACCGACCCGCCCGGCGCACGACCCGCTCCCGCCCGCTGTGTGAATTGCCCTTTAAGTATAGGGTTGTAGTAGGACGTGTTATTTTTATAAATTTGAGCGAGAAATATTTTATGCGAGGGATTACGCGGTTTGAATTTAGTTCTAAAACTTTTAAGGGAAAGAAGTGACGGGCGGGACTTAGGCTACTGGTAACCTATAAAAATACCCCGGAAAGTGTGAAAGTATGTGCGGGAGTTCATTTTTTAGAGTACCTATCAAGACCATTATGAATAAAAACAACTACTTAAAATGAGCCCTGACAGAGTGAAGACGGGGTAAAGTTTGTATGAAATAGATATTTAGATAGATAGGTCCTACGATGGTCCAGTCACATGGGTTGACTGTACCGATCCGAGTAACCTCTATAACATTGAGATGTGTTCACGAGCTCCGCCTCCCAGTAAGCATACTTAACAATCAAAATGCTGAAGGTTATCGCAATTGGTGTCCGTCTATGTTTTGTTCTCTTCTCTCGTATAAAGGGACGGGACAGTACGCAGCGATGCAAAAACGGATAGAATCGAGGGTGTTTGGGTGTAGTGGTGTGGTAGGACCGGCCGCCCTTGTCGCTGCAGTCGCATTCCCGCCGGAATACCACGCAGCTGATTCACGAATGCGGGAGCCGTCTCGTGACGCATTTCGCCAAATCTGTACGGTCACGAGCGTTAATTTGGGACCTATTTCAAGAAAAATATGCTTGAAGTCGTCAATGTCATTAGAGATGTCAATTAAGTCATTTGTAACTTTTAGGAAACTCAACCTTATTGTTGTAGAATGTCAGATTGACTTTGGACCTAAGGTGGGTACCAAATTAAATCTCGTGACTGTACCTTTACCATGAGTTACGATTACCATACTCGCTAGCGAGTCGAATGCTCTATCACTCGCACTCTATAACAATATTGTGAGGGACAGAGCATTCGACTCGCTAACGAGGACGGATGGTAAGGGTAGGTACCTACTGTAGTTAGGTGTAGGTATCGGACATTAGCTAGCTAGCGTCTTACTATACGACGCGTTGACGTAGTTGGTAGTGACCCTGCCTACGAAGCTGGGCTGGTGGTCCTGGGTTCAAAATGTTCAAATCCTGGTAAGGGCAGCTATTTGTGTGATGAGAGCGAGCGAATATGTGTTCCTTAGCCATGGATGTTTTCTATGTATTTAAGTATTTTTTTCTCTATTAAGGTATTTATATCGTTGTCCCATAGCACAAGCCTAGAGCTTAGTTTGGGACTAGGTCAATTGGTGTGACATTGTCCCTTGGCATTTATTGTATAGGTAAACTAGATTTATGCAGCTTCTTCGTTAGTTAAAAACTGATTTATCAATTTGCCCTGAAATTTTACGCAGTAGGTACTAAATATGTATCAAGGGACAATCTCACACACAAATTGACGTACCTTACTTAGTTCCAAACTAAACTCTAATATAGGTTTGCACAATACATAGATCGTGTCACCGTGAAAGCCGTAAAACCCCGCCGCTATGACAGACAGATCACGTCACTCAAAGTTATATTATGTTGTTTTTAATTCGTGCGTTATTTCGAGAGGGTTCCACCGGTGGTAGTACAGTGAAAGTCATTAAGTTCAATTAGTCATTCGTTCTCAATCCGTCAAAAACATCTACAGGGTGTCCCAAAAGTACCACGCCACAGTGACACCGGAGGTAGGTCAGCTCAAGAGGAACGTAACCAGCCTAACATGACCTCAGTAAAATATGACTTTATTTTTTTCAAATTGCTAGACCAATTGCAAATTAAAATTAAATTGGCCTAGCAATTTGAAAAAAAAAAAGTCATATTTTACTGAGGTCATGTTAGGCTGGTTAGGTTCCTCTTGAGCTGACCTACCTCCGGTGTCACTGTGGCGTGGTACTTTTGGGACACCCTGTATACGCCGCCCCTATGCCACTGACAGTAAGGTACCTACCTAAATAAAGCCGATTAGTGCTTTTGACTGTCCTGTACTGTGTTGTTAATAAATAACGATAGATGGCGTCAGCATACCCTCCGATGATGAAAAAGCAAGCGATTACTAAATTTCGTACATCCTGAGTAGGGTCTTGGTGGCAGAAGTTGTAATGCGCCTGTATCGGCCATGTAGGTTCGAATCGTACCTAAGACCGACGAAATTTTTTCGCTTTAATATAGTGTACATTCGAATACAAAGAGATGTAATCACTTTTTACAGTGGTCAAACAGTGGCAGTGGTTAAACAGGGCATTTAAGATTTTAATTAAGTTTCATGGGGTATTAGGACCAATTCGACAACCTGTTGATCGTTTATGGTTGTTAGCAACGCGTTTACAGTCTTCTAACTCTTGCCGTGTAATTTGAAATTGCGAATATTTTTGCCCTCAGCTACCACTAATGTCATCACTTCATCAGGTAGCTTGTGTGCCCATTTACCCCTCTCCACGCTGTGAATCACATCACACTAGTCCCACAAATCCTACTAATATTATAAATGTGTGTGTTAGTTTGTTACTCCGTCACGCTGCAACGGCTGGACCGATTTCGATGATATTTTAAATGGAGATAGCTAACACATAGGCTAGTTTTCATCCCGGCAAATTTAAAAGTTCTCGAGATCGATCGAACTATAATCGAAAACTACGCGGACGAAGTCGCGGGAGAAGCTAGTAATATTAGGTATAAAGGCGAAACTTTGTTGAGTTAGTGTGTTTGTTACTGCTTCATGCTTGCAACGGCTGGATGGATTTAGATGAAACTTGGAATGGAGGTAGCTTATACCCTAAAATCACACATAGGCTAGTTACCTTATATGCTAAAATAACTGTTTCCGTGGTAGCGAATTAGGTACAAATTTTACGCAGATGAAGTCGCAGGCAGAAGCAAAAGCTATAGGTAAGTCTTTAGAAGTTTCTTAAAAAAAGTAAGTAGGTCTCTGGTGTTTGCTGTTTGGGTGAAATATGCTACATCAAATGTATCATATTGAAAAAAAAAACCGATAAGGTATATCCAGCCGCAGCAGTTTAATTTCTTTGTACTTAGTTATATTATAAGTCTAACCTAACCTAAAACGTTAAAATGTTGGTATCCTAAAAACAATATAAAAATACTTACCAATACCTATTATAAAGTACAGTAGGTACCCCAACGAAAATGTTAAGCACTTTAGTGCGTTGTCATGGTAAACTTCAAACAGAACATCAAATGACACGCATGACAATGACAATGACATTTACAATGACAAGGTTCTAAGAATGCTCAACATTTTTATTGGGTAACTGTACTTATGGGAAATTAAAATCGGATTTGGAAAAAGATACATTCGACCAAGAACATTACGCTCAAACGACAGGCTTCCCATTAAAGTAGGTATTAAATGTTCACAAGGCTTCTAGCTTCCAAAGAAAATTAGTAAACATCTTGCAAAACCCAAGTCTGTTAGACCTAGACACAGACACTTAGGTAACACTGTACAAAGCACGAATTAAGCATGACGACTAGTTTGGGAAACAGTTATTGACAGAAACCTCATCTCGCCGAGTTGCCGCGGACGCAGGCGCAGGCTCGGCAAATAAACGAAATAGCTCGAGTTAATAGAATGCGGTTACGCGAGCGATGTAAGAGAGCTTGCCCGTAATAACTAATAACCCGCGATCGAATACGCTTGCGGTATTATTTAACGACGCTGCTGGTGCTCGAGGAGTTCAATGTCGTACCAATTTAGTTTCTATTCAATTATGTTTAAAGCTATAACAAGTACGAAAATATGCGACGTTGCCAGCACATATTTAGTAGGAGGGCTTTACCTACTCGTATAATCGTAATAACAGTAAGACAACTGTTCTAAGATCATCTACAATCGAACGTACGTGCTAAACCTGCTGTGGTCCGCTGGGGAGCGGTTACAGCAAGTGGGTTTAGGTCGGGCCCCGCGGAAGGATGTTGGATACTTTCCACCCGACGCGGGTACCCTGCCTATGGAGCAACGGCTACGGTTACTTACGGTAAGGGCTAAGATCTGCTTGGTCTGTGGATCTGTGTAATGAGCGCGAGTATTTCGTGATTTCTATGTTTATCGTTGTCTTGTAGGTACTTACCTACCGGGCACATGGCCATATGTTAACTGGTGTTGAGTGAGTGCCCGGCTCATGACACGTTTTCATACATCCTGTCTATTCAACTCGGTAAAACCATATTGCTTATGACATGATATAATATAGTTACGATAGCTCTTATGGACTTGACAGTAATGGCGGCCGATTTAAAAAATACAATAGAATAGAGCCCCGCAGTTATCGTAAGTTGTTAACGTTAGCGTGATGCGATGTATCTTGTCTAGGTCTGGGGTTGTAGCCAAGATGCAAACGCTACTGACGTTTTTTTTTCTTCCACTCAAAATGTACCTATGGGATGACAGTTGACCACGTGGGTTTATCGCAAAGCACGAGAATGTCATCCCATACATGTTGTGATGGAAAAGAAAAACGTTAGTAGCGTTTGCATCTTGACTATAGCCTTTCTTTAGTTGTTAGCGAACCCTGTACCTACTTAACGTGCTTGTCTTTGGCATCATAACTTCGTACTTAACTCCCAATGCAATGGACCGCGCATTAATTACTTCTTAGCTCATCTACAAAATGGTCGAAAAAAAGACATGCTTACATGCTTTGTATTTCGGAGGATGATTCCTACTGATACGAGTATTCCATGGAAAACGGTAAAACCATGAAAATTTGTCAGTCCTAGAATTATTTTTTTCATAGTCACGCACGATTGCACGAGTCTCGCCCGCGGGCTTATTGAAATTTTGTAACTTGTATAGTTATACATATACTGATTATACATATGAGACTAAGAGCGCGGAGCGGGCCGCATGCAACCCTACCTCATCGAGTGACGAGTAGCAAGATGCGCCTAATCTAAGGCGCTGCACATTAAAAAGGTGCCTGTCTTAAAATACAGGGTAGATAGTAAATAGTACGGTCACAAGCGTTAATTTGGGACCCATTTCAAGAAAAATATGCTTGAAGTCATCAATGTCATTAGAGATGTCAAGTCATTTGTAACTTTTAGGATATTCAACCTTATTGTTGTAGAATGTCAGATTGACTTTGGACCTAAGGTGGGTACCAAATTTAATCTCGTGACTGTACCTTCGATAGCACTCGTCACGAAGTTACAAAATCTACGGGGATGCTTCGCCCAATCCTGGCACTTTATTGAGTCGTGCATGCATTATATGATAATTCACTAAAGATGCAATGTCACATGCTCAACACGTTGACAACTTAAAAAAAAAGCCGCCAAGTGCGAGTCGGACTCGCCCATGAAGGGTTCCGTGAAAGGTAAATTGCGGTTTACGATTTATGACGTATTAAAAAAAACTACTTACTAGATCTCGTTCAAACCAATTTTCGGTGGAAGTTTGCATGGTAATGTACAGTCAGGGACATTCGCGGTCGTCCACTTAAGAAAATTTTGGCTTGTTCGTTGCAGCTAGCTAATCCTACAGCGCTCAGGTCGTTACGCGTCGAACCCGCAAACGAATATCACCCTAGAGGTGGTCGACCGGGAATGCCCCTGACTGTACATCATATTTTTTTTTTACTTTTATCATTCTGATATTTTAGAAGTTGCAGGGGGGGGACACATTTTACCACTTTGGAAGTGTCTCTCGCGCAAACTATTCAGTTTAAAAAAAATGATATTAGAAACCTCAATATCATTTTTGAAGACCTATCCATAACACCCCACACACATGGGTAATTTTCAGTTCTATGTATGGGGAGCCCCCAGATTTTATTGTTTTTTTTTTCTATTTTTGTGTGAAAATCTTAATGCGGTTCACAGAATACATCTACTTACCAAGTTTCAACAGTATACTTCTTATAGTTGCGGAAAAAAGTGGCTGTGTCATACCGACGGACAGACAGACAGACATGACGAATCCATAAGGGTTCCGTTTTTGGCCATTTGGCTACGGTACCCTAAAAACACCTTTAACCTTGATTAATGGTTGGGACTTGGAAGTGTCTAGGAACAATGGCCCGCCGCCAACCATCTCGAGACTCTCGTATTGGTCGGAGGTCGAAGTCGCGTCATGCATGATCTCTACCGCCTGCCCAAGAAGAAAAGAAGTATTTCCCTAGTTTTACTGGCAACACCTGAAATGGTAACGCTGGTAAACTGCCCCGATAGGTAGTGAATGTTAATATATTAACAGTGTTAAAATTACATTTGACATAATCACACATTCAGGTGCAGTGGTTGAAGAGGCAATCCATAATAAATAATGTACCTATGTCGCATATTTTTTTGTCAATTGTAGTTGAGAAAACGTACATTTGAGCAAAAAACTCGAAAGCTATAATTTAACATTAAATACCTATCTAAATTCCTAATCTGAGCACTCGCAATCACGATCGTTTTCATTTTGAAAATCGAAGGCTTGTCTGCAGTCTGCATACAAAATGAAAACAATTGCTCCACTTTGAAGCCGGTTGTCATTGCGAGTGCGTTAGACAATAGCCCCTCTGATATACCTATATTAATCATGAAAGGCACAATGCATAAGCAGCGTTTTTACGCAAAGCAGAAAAGGCAGGACAGAGCTGGGAAGCAACCTCGGTATAAATAAAAGCATCCAAGCCCTCCTCTAAGGTTCGTCAGTTACCTTGCGTCAAAAAAGCCTTGCGTGCCCTCGATCAAAGTCAAAAGTATTATCTCCTTTTGAATTCAAACTATGCATACATTTAAAAACAGCCGGAATTACAAGTATTGTTAAAAATATATTCTAGAAAACAGCATTATCTCGTTGTCACTCGTTTTTAAGTAATAAAATTAGAAAACAATGTTGTTATAATTATCCTCTGAATTGACGCAAAATTAATAAAGATTAATTAATTAGCGAGTAGCTCCCGCGCCGGCAAAACTTTCGTTTTCCAAGTTCAAAGCGCGAATCGATTACCGCGCGAACTTCCTCAAATCAAAGTCATCTGTTGACTTTAACGCTTTTATTTGTGTTTTACCGAATCAGTTCGATCCGCCGTTTTCTTCGCCCCCCGGCGCTTCGTTATAAAGGCGGGAGAAAGCCCGCCCGGCGCAGTCTCCGGCCGACGCTCGCGTACCGTGTTCCCGCGCTTTTTTGACGTTTACATTTTTTAATTTAAACTTTTTTAAACAGTGTTGCAATTGCCCGGATAATTATTTAAACATTGAAATGGATACGAGGTAAATATATTGTTTTATTTCTTGTTAATTAATTTAACACTGATATGATAGTGTATTATTTACAGAATAATTTTTTTTACGTAAACATGAGTCTTGCCATTGTTTTGAGGGGTGCGGTGCTCATTTGAGATTTCGTTCTTTGCCGAGATGAGACAATGTAGAAATCACGAAAATTATAGTTTGCTTGTACTTACTAACTGTGCAGTGTTTTTCCGATCTGCATAAAAATGTAACAAACAACTACAACTTTGTGTAAATGCGGTTTTAGCTGTTGCCATTAGTCTTGTAGAGTTGTAACTCTTATTACTTTGGTTATACCTAGAAAGTTCTGTGGTTATTTGCGAAGCCTGCGTCTGAGCTGTGAGCTGTTTAATTTGTTAAGTAAGCAATGTGTCGATACATCACCCGCTTTCTCCGGATCGCGCAAGATAATGTAACGTTATGCGATCATCCGCAACGGGCGAATCTACCATATTTACTAAATATAATACCTGCTTACTTGTATTTTGGGTTAGGACTTGAACCTCAATGTTCAATTTAAATTCAATATCATCAGATCATCACTCATCAGGTACAAATGTTTTTCCAAGTCTCCTCATAATTAACTAGCAACTAATAAAAACAAAAGAAAATCTTAACATTTTAAATTAGAACGAGCTTGTATATTAAAGGAGTTGTAAATTCTTTCCTAGGTCTTTCTTTAAAACGGTGGCGAGACTTGAAATATTTGATGGGTGAAGCTGATGTACTTACACAGAAAATTAATCCTACGTTTAAGTAAATAACTTTCGTAATATGTCGTAGTTTTTGCAAACCTACAAAATTATGGCTTTGGGAATACCACGCTATGTCCAATCATTCATAAAAACGGTGCACAATTGAAGAGTAGGTATCGTAACAATAGTGTTAAAACAACAGCGCAGCGCGGAGACATTTGGTAACCGCGGTCATTGTTGGCTGGTTGGGAAACCACCGCACCGGGACAATTATTAGCGGCACTAGTGTGAAAACCAGCCGGCGTGTCTAATACCTGGAGGAACATGAAACGTGGAACAAGCTACAATTTAAGACGACTAAGCGGTTTTGATCTACATCCTTCATTTTGCATTTTCATTAAAAAAAACTGAACTTACCCACAGACCAAATTATATTACCTACCTATGGGTTTGAGGTACATTATCCTCACGGCTAATTATAAGGGCCTGTTGCAGCAAAAAAAACTAGATTTATTCTTAACTTAAGTTCGTGTCGTGTATGGAGGTGTCAACCTTAAATCAATTTTAACGTTGTCTCGCAAGTGGCCATAAGTTCAAACAGTTGTCGGTTTAGGGTTTTGTACAGACATAACATTATACACTCACGCCTTCATTCCCAGACACCACGGTAGGCAGAGCTACAGAATTACCAACAAATCTAAAAATTGGTTGTTTGTTGTTTTGTACGTACAGGACATGAAAAGCCTATTTAAAATGTTTTCATACATTTAGGACTCGCGGCGTCGTGGTTAGGACCGACCCACTGCTGACTGATATTTTTATATTATATCATTTTTAAACTTGAGTGTAGTCAAATCAATAACAGGTAAAATTACAACTTTACATTACAATAAAAACGTTTCACTTAAATCATTTCTAAAGAAATCGAAAGTGTATTTGGATGAATAGAATCACCCGGCGCGCGCGCTCCGTCAGTTATAATTATAGCTTTCTGAGACGGAATTTTCCTCGGTAGAGGAAGTGTCAAAAAGCTGAGAAAAACTCGGGACTCAATATCAATTTTAAAGAATTGGTTACAAGTTTTACTAAAACATCTGATTTGATGTTTGGACAGTCCATTTAAAACTCGTTAAAGTCTCGTGTATGAGTTTTATACAGGCCTAATTCTATTCATTAACAAAATACTTTTTGGGATAGCAGAAGATTTAAAGGGTTCTGTAGTAAAAAGGTAGGTAATGCCTATATTTTTCAGCAACCGCTTAAAGTTAGTGCTGTAAATAAACAAAGTGATATTTTTTATAGGCGTCATTCCGAACCCCAAAATTACCTCTATTTTCTTTGATGTCGGTTGGTTCTACCTATAGATTCCAAAAACCAAGAAAAAAATGGCTAAGATACATAATATGCGTATTTGTCATTGACATTGAGTGGTTCATAAACGTATTGTCATAATAATGCTCTACACACGCAGCGTATTTTCCGCTGCAGTGCCTGCACGCAACCCGACCCGCAGTGCCTGCCACGCGACCAATCTGCAGGAAGTGCCCACTTATTGGGACACGCGGACGTGATACTCGTAAAATATACGCGTAAATAGGAAATAGTGTAATATTGATCACGTTATAACTATTAAGTAACATTATATCATTATTAGCATTTAAGCGTTTGTCGGGGAAGTATTTTATTGCATGCCGGCGCGGCGTTCGTACAAGTGTAGGCTAAAAACTTAGTTATTATGGTATTTTACCGTGCCACCGATACTTTAACAATTTTAATCCTAATTTTCCGAAATGAATGACCCAACCATTTTCCATTAAAAGCGACCTCGACAAGATTAGCTACCAATTGATAAAACTGAATCAGAATCAATTAATTCGTTCCACGCCGCAATGCCCCAGACAGATAGACAGACTTCAGTGGCCGTGTCACGAAGCTACAAGTTACAAATTACAAGCGGAACCCTCTTTCTAGCAGTAGGTACGACTTAGAAGGAGACTTGTAATTTGTAAATTGTAGCTTCGTGAAACGGGCCTCTGGTCGGTTTGGTTGGAAATATGTGTAGTTAAATGCAATTATTCGTTTAATAAATTAATGACCTTTCAAGGTCTTTCAAAGACAAAGGCGCCTCAAGAACAGGTACTCAAGCAATCAGTTTCAAAATTGTATGACACCCGGTATAATGCGCCCCGGTGCACGGTTACAAGATCGGCCGACAGACAATAGGCACGTGCGACCCGCCGTAAGCCGCGCCGAGTGCGCCCGATTAGTGCCCCTCGACCTTACACCCGGGACGATAACGCTCAGTTTCACCCAGCAAATTACACGTTGAGCAATACGTCTGGGGCACATTGAGCTTATGTGAAATAATTCCTATTAACATGTTAATCGGCTACTTACCGCGTCTGGTGCCGGCCTCCCGGTCTCCGTTCAAAATTGACACCGTATGGAGTTAGTAGCAGTGTTAATAGTGTTCGGTATGGTTATGTAGATAAGAAAGAGAAAGTCGAGTAATTAAGTTACTTGCGGTAATGGGGCAGTTTGAGTCGGCAGCGGGTGAAATTAGCCGTGTAACTGCTGTGTACAAGTCATGTAACGTTACATTGTAACATGTAATAAGCGACAATGTGGGTCAGTCCATGAAGATCAACTTGATTTGATAGAAAATTATAATTAAAATCTATAATTTATTTAATTAGGATTATTAGGAAGTTTTACTAATTGTTTTTTAAATATTTAAAGGAAATAAGTAATACACAATACAAATTGTTTGCAATTATAGTGGAAAATAAATGTATACATCTACTTATCATATTTTACATAAAGCGACCAATAGGTAATCGACAATTCACTGGATAATTATACTAAACTCCGGTTTTTGCGTCAGGTCACTTTGTAAGTAAATCTGCCAACGAATGCTTTAAAAACCCAAGTTTCCATTTTTTTGGTTACAAAACTAAAGAGGCCCCTAAATCTCGCAAATATTAGCAGACCCCGTCCCGGAGGTCGCGGGCAACAATGCGCATGCACTTTATTTACCTCGGCGCCGGCGCAGTCCCGTCCTCTTATTCCGAGGATCGATGATGATCACTCATTTATTTTTAAATTCTTCGGTTCAGTGTGAGAGCGTTGAACTTATGCGTTATTGTATAGATACGTACGTAGTATGATTATTGATGTTTTTTTTACCATCTGAGTCTTTGATAGTAGGTATCATTTGGATCTGTATAATTTTTGTTGCTCCGAAATAGTTTTTATTTTAATAACTCTAAGAATTGTGTTTTTTTAAATAACAAACAACCGATTACAGTTCGTCTATTATTAAAAAGATAAAAAACATTTATTCAGTAGGTAGCCCGCACGGGCACTTTTGGACGTCAAAAATCTACCAGCACTTATCAAGAGGACACCACTGCTGAGAAGAAACATGTATTTTTAGAGAAACATGCCTATTTGACTCATAAGCCAGCGAGCAGCAGGGTATATATCTATCAGTATGTATCTAATTACTACATTTGTCAGTCGATAACCCGTTGCCTTATGCAACAGTCTATCGATCCCTGAACTTTCGTTCAAAAGGCTTAAAGTGCCAACCAACTGGAAAATATTGCTGGAACACTGTCGGGTTAAACATCACTCGTTGTGGGGCCTCTCGACGGATTACGGCCCACCGACCACGGCTTTATATACTCACATTATTAGAAGTCATGCCTCATTTGACCTGTCAAAAACGCGATCAGCATGCCAGCCAGGGAGATTACGCATTACGCGTACGGTTCCAGCTGAGTTGCGGTCGGGCGTTACGCTGCGCTGTGACACATCGCATGCTTGGCGAGTGTTGCGCCGGCGCCGGTGAACAGTCGCGCGCGGTCGAGCGGCTCATCGCGGGTGCGATAATACCGGGAAACAGCAGCCGAATTAAAACAAGAATTTTCTGATTGCTAATGAGTGCTAAAAAAAGAAAAGGCGAGCCTCATTTCTAATTCAAATCAGTTATGTGAACCGGAATATTTCAGTGGTTTCACTGTAAACGTAATGTTTTAGAAATCATCTACATAGTGTGGCTTTGGACAAAAGAAATATTGAGAAAAAATTTCAAAATGGTAGTCTTATTATGAAGGACCTACAACATTTTATTCTTTTATTATGGTCAAAGCGAGTTTACAGTCTTTCCCTTAATGTATTTCAAGTACAACTTAAGTACATTATAGATTTTATCATGTTTTCATCGAATATCAAAAGGAAGCCAGCGACCTTCCCGGCAACCTTAAGATTTCTCAAGCTTGTTAGCGACTGCTGCGAGAAATCTTAATATTTCGTTGTTTTCTCGGATCTCCGGCCGTTAGTGGAAGGACGCAGGATGCCCGCAAGTCATTGTATAAGGGATGCCGGAAGAAGGATTTCCTGATATCTTCTGATAAATTTGGCGGCGTGGATAATTGGTTTCAATTGAAAAAGGATTTAAAGGGATGTCGTTGCGTGACGGAGCTGCATTACGAACAGGATGGGACGTGCTTTACGATCCACTGTATCACGAGAGCAGCACAAACATATTATAGTACCTACATGAAGTAATATGGATTCATAAAAATACCTGTTGTACAGTATGCCTTACTACCTTTGCACTGTGACTAGCGTTCTTGGTACAATACGACCCGCCCGGTAGTTAATACAAGTTTAATTAAAATGCTTACAAATTACATCTTGAAGTGATATTTCTTAATACATTCTACTACTTATGCTGCGCTTAGAGAAGTCACTGAGCAGTTTATTCATCGCTTTTTGGTTTGATCTTACATAGGGACTAAATGAAGCGGTATATCAACTTACCGACATATCACACAAGGACATGAATAATATAGATTGTTTAATGATCTCGTTCATTAGGTCCCTTAAATGTTCATTTGGCTCAATAAGGTCTAACGTTTGTCACATGTACCTGTCTAATGAAAATGTCGATCGACGACGTAGTAAATAAAGTTAGTATGGCGATGAGCACTTATTTGTCGATTGCACGCATGGACCAACTCACAGAGAGTATCAAGACAATGGAACCTGCTGGTCATTAGTCATTCACCCCGACTGCTCCAAGGCGCCTTGCCCAATCTAGCGCGGGCACGAGCCCCTTTCATCGGGCGTCACGCGCGCGCTGATGACGCCGATTACCTAGACCTGCGCAGACGCCGTGGCGACACCGCCCGCCAGCTCGTGTCAAGGTGGTCGATGTTTTGGTGAACATGCTAAGAGGCGGCGAGGGTCGCTGAAACCACTTTGATATCTGATGACAGTGATATCTGTTAAATCAATTAGCGCCTTGAAATGTCGGGTCTCGTTGAATGAAGGTTGGGGTTGAGAAGGACGTATACGGACGGCACTATATAGCTTTAAAAATAGTAAAGGGAATTGGATTATAAATGTTAACACTACATATTATAAAACAAAGTCCCTCGCCGCGTCTGTCTGTCTGTCTGTATGTATGGTTGCGATGATCTCAAAAAATACTGAACGGATTTTCATAGGGCTGTCACCATTAGTTAGATATTTTTTTACGAAAGGTTTTTACTCATAAAGGTGTTTAAACTCACATTAACCGAAGCGTAGCGAGGGCGGGTCCCTAGTTTCTTAATAAATGTACCAAAGTATTAAGTAATTCAATAAATTTGTTTAAAAATCCAAGACGTATTCAAGCAATTGTAAATGGTCAATTACTTTTGTATTATGTTGCTATTTTGGGATTCTTTTTCGTTACAAAATATACTCGTACCAAAAGAAACCAATCGGTAACTAAATTGCGTATAATGTCGGTGGAGTAAAAGTGAAGAAAACTCGTAACTTCTCTCGCTTTCTAGATTAACTAACAATGATAATAGTAATATAAATTATGTATTATTCATTATACCCGCAAATTATTGCAGCAGGCTTGCTGATGAATTGCAATTAATTAAACGCAGGTAACCATCCGTGATTAGATAACGTCTGCGGACGGCCTGCCGCCAGCGCTGAGGGCTCACGTTCTGCTTCAAAATAAAATTGAACACACTTGATTTGAATGAAATGTTAAACTTTAACTCAAAGTGTCCTAATCTATCCGTGATTTGAATATTCGGAACCTTAAAAAATTATTAATAATGAATAATAATAAATATCAGGGGACAATCTCACACAAATTGCCCTAGCCCCAAACTAAGCTGAAGGCTTGTACTACGGGAACAAGGCAACGATAAACATACTTAAATAGAAAAATAAATACTTAAACAAAGAAAACATGCCAAGAGTTAGAAACAAATACACGTGCTCATCAAACAAATATTTGCCCATACCGGGAATCAAACCCGGGACCGCTAGCGTCGTCGTCAAAAAATCCATTGATTTGTTGATTATTATTCATTGACCAATTAGAGAATGTCGAAACTGGTTGTATACGAGATGAACTCCTTGAGTGGTGTCAAACGAGTGCGAATCGAGTTAACATAAACAATGGGCGATCGATGTGCGCTTGCGACACGCGCCGCCCGCCGCCCGCCGCCCGCCGCCCGCGCGCGCGCCGTGGGGCGGTCGCGTGAGGTTCGCGGGAGGGGTCGTATCGTACAGTCAACCCATTTAGTTTCTAGGCCACTATGGACTATGTTAAAGTGACGTTGACATCCAAAATGTAATGTCCTATGATTTGGTTTACAACTTCACTTTGACAAAGTCCATAGTGGCATAGAAATCAAATTGGTTGACTGTACAGCCGTGACGACGCGGGTAGCCTTGTTGGTACTCTGAGTACGAAGCTAGCGTCCTGAGTTCGATTCCCGGTAAGGGTAATCATTTGTGTGATGTGCGCGAGTATTTACTTGTGCCCAAGTCTTGGACTTTTTCTAGGTATGTAGGTATTTAAGTATGTTCTTGTTTAAATTATAATTATGGATGTTTATCGTTGTTTAATAGCCATATAATAGTAGCTTACAACTAAGTTTGGGATTAAGTCATTAAGAGTGTCCCCCAATATCAATAATAATTAAGAAAGCTTGTAAGTTCGTTCGTTTATAGTATGTGATTTATATTTAGGTGTCTTGTAAAATATTTTAAAATGGTTCTTTAAATAATATTAAGTATTTAATTTATAATGAGTTAATGACACACTGACTTCAATCGGACCACAGCTGAGATTGATATTTATTTACTCTTACCTACTTACTCACATATTTGTGTACAAAAGCAACTATCAGCAGGCCTCACCTGTGTGAGCTGCCTCTGCTCCACCACTCTTGCTGCTTCTCTCTACTGTACAAATAAATATGCAACTACAAACCAACTGTTTACATAATTATGCAACAAACATACTTTTATGTTCGTGTAACAATTGAATTGATTGTTTTATAAAGAGCAATGTTCATGTACCAGCAATAATATATTATCCAACATTGGGCTCAAAAATATCCTACACGTCTCTATTACTAGAGGCATAAGAGTGTGTCAGATATTTTTGAGGCGAATGTTAAATAATATATTATTGCTGGTGACTGTTAATCAAAAAATATGTAATGATTTTTATTGGTAGTACTTTTTTACAAAATAACGGATTATACCTATCGCGTGTAACAACTTTAATTTTAAATCCGGAACATATCCATCCAATTGTTCATATTCGTTTTAATACAAATATACCTATAACATCGATGATATATTGGCATCAACACGAATATGAACAGATACTCAGGTAAATATGAGCTTTATTACGAAAATGTATGAATTATTATGACAACACAAGAGGCCGATTGCGTAAGGACAACTTGTAATTGGTTTTGACTCAAAGTTTACATAACGCGGTGTACAAAGCTTGTCGGAAGCCGCGGCCACTGAATATCCACTCATGCGCAGCGACGTCTGCAGCGACGCGCGTAGAAGCTCGTGCTTACCAGTATTCATAGTAATATGTATACACTTTAGTACCTTGTCTATTTAATGTCATGTTTAAACTGCCATATATGAATTGTTACAACGATTAAAGTGAAAAAGTACTAAAGTGTGCACACATTTCTGAACTCGACTGTACAAGTCGGACCGACAACTCGCGCGCCCGTTGATGTCTGTTTTAAGCCACTTGTCTTGTAGTAAGATACTTAGCGACACGCGGCTAATGCACAAGAGATTGTAATCTATGCTTCGTTGTCATAAGAATGGGTTATTAATGTTATTATTAAATGTTTTAATGATGATGAAAAACGATCTCTCAATATTTTTCATGAAACGTTACCTTGTAGGTACAGTCAAGTGTAAAAATATGGGAGAACGCAACATCTCAAAAATGTGTCCCAATGCACCTTATTCCAGTGTAATAAGAACTGCGTAATATATTTATGAGACGATTTTTCAATTAAGTACATATTTTTGCACTTGACTGTTCCTACTTTTTTCGTTGAAAAAAAGTAGGTACTTAGGTACCTAGAAGTTTAATAAAATTATTTTTAAATTTTTAACCTGGAAATGTTAACAAAAGTTTTTTCATAGTAGGTATGCAAACCTAAAAGATTACCTGTCAGGTCATTGACATTCGCGACCTTTGTTCGACTAAATTAACGACCTGCCTAATTTGAGCATAACGACAGTCTTTTACAACTTAAACACAATGCCTCTAAGTTCATTATCGCACAAGACATATCTATGCCATTGTCCGATTACAACCAAATGGCTAAACAGTCGTAATAAAACGACGTAAGTTTCATAGAAATGGGTATGTACTTAAGCCGTTATAAAGAACGTGTCAAAGATTAACTCGATTTGCGCTTGCGACAGTATTAATTAATGTAATTATCTGACAATTGAGCCGCTTGTTTGAACTCGCTGCGGATTAACACATTACAGCTGCGATTACGATTGCGGGAGAATATAAAATGATGTTGCGCAGCCGCACGCGCACCTCGGCCTTATGACTTAGCCTTTAGGCTTTTAGGAGTTAGGTACCTAGAATATAAATTATACAGCTATAAATTGAGTGACCTCCAGGTATAAGTAATAGAGTAAAGCTCATAAATATCAGCATTCTTTATAGTACAGTTGCCATCTCTTGTCGAAATATAATTAAAGTACTCAATAAAAACAAAAAACCGCCTTCAAAAACGCAAAAAATAACTATTCTTTTAAAATGGTAGGTACCTAATAGGTTAGTCAAACTGATGTCGTCTTTTTGTTGAAAAAATATCGTGGTCGCCGACTTCAATTGGACTAACCTATTAGGTACCTACAACTTTAAAAGAAGTTATTTTTTGCGTTTTCGTAGGCAGTTTTTTTAAAACATTTATTTGATTTTATTCTTTTTAGTGATCACAAAACGCTGTTACGTAGTCCCACTTCTTAGTTGATATGAAACTGTAAGTTATTTCAACCGCGCTGCAATGCAAGCAACGCCGCGGGAAAATCATAGTCGAGTAATCGGCGAACAATTACAAAAAAATAATATACATACAGTGGAACATATAACCTCCTCCTTTCTTGAAGTCGGTTAAAAATACTTAAAGTCAACAGTTATTGGTTTCATATACTTGAATATATTTGGGAGCGACTACACCATGTCGCTGGTAGACTCCTGACGTGTAAAAGTGCCCGTGCGGCCTACTTACTGAATAAATGTCTTATTCGTTATCTTTATCGTTTATTGTCATATTTGAACTGTCTTACAAAATCGTTTTAGAAGGCAGACGGATAATCAGGCCGTGCGTAATAAATAAAAGGAGCACGGCTCAGATGCTATCAGCATGGGAGGGCTGAGAATGACGATCAACGAGACTAATGAAACCTGCCTAAGAACAACCTTGTCCTGAATGTGAAATTAAAATGTTATCAAAAATGAACTGTTAAGTATTCAAAGGGTTAATTAGTTAAGTAATTAGCGTATTATGATGGGTCAGATTAATTTGTTAACAAGAACGAATAAATACAAATATTAACAGCAGTTAGAGCGGGTCGCGCGACGTCAGTGTGAGGAGCTGTTTGATGATGTTGTACAGTCGGCCGAATATTTTTTCTGCCACGCTTAAGTTGTATTCCCCATAACATAAAACAATAAAGTCAACTTTTGCATTCCTTAGCAAGCAGTCAAAAAAAAAAACTAATTTGGTTGACTGTACCTAGTAGTGTTGAAAGACGCTAAAGTACGGTTTTAAGTTATAAGGCAGAAGCAGAAGCCGAGTACATAATACGATAGCATTGTCAAAAGCAACATTGTTTTACCGAGTTGAAAACATCCCATGTTTGGCATATTTATAAAATAACTATCGCTGCGCTTTGCTAACAACAATAACATTGCTTATTCCATTACGCACCAGAGGAAATCATTACACGAAATTTACAAAATTCTGGTAAAGTCATGGTTCAATATTATTCGAGAGATCTCTCCGCCGCCGGATGACGAGGGAAATGTCAAGTGTTACATGATTGGGCGAAAACTGACGAATGATGCGCTTAACTTAAACATAACAGCGGGTCGCGGGAGCGCTGCATGCGCGAGCGCTGCTTTATGGGCCCCACAGACTTATGGCTGATTTACATTGGTCCAACAAAAGCATTCCAGTAGAAGTACATTGATGAGGTGGTTTTCACGTTTGAGACGAGAGCTGTATTGTAACAACGCAATGTATTTCTACTGGCATGCTTTTGCTGGACTAATGTAAGTCAGCTATAACAGATTACCTGTACTTAGTACTAAGTCAAGCAGGCCTGACAGTCCTAAATCAATGGAGCACACACATTCAACGATTTATGCCTGCCAGCAATATTCGCACGGTCGGCTTTAAAACACTTGCCACCACACATTATCAGCGCCTCTATTCCCGACGGTAAAAACGATACCGTAGTTGACCTGTTATGGTATTGTCATGACGTCAGACGCCATTACTGTCAAGTAAATAAGAGCTATCAAAACGGTGACAATACGATAACAGATCAAAAACGATATTGTTTTTACCGTGTTGAATAGAGGCCCAGTTTTCAAACGAAAGTTCGAGATCTATCGACTTCCAAGTGACGACACAATTATACATCGGATTTGGCCGTAACGCATCACACTTGCAGTTCGATTCGAAGACATTGTTAGTCCTAAATCGTAAGAGAAACTGACAGGGCAATATCAGTCTGTGTTGCCCTTTACCTGCGGAGATGCGTGGGCGCACGCACCTGCAGCGATTCCAAAGACATGTACTTGATATATAAATCTCTTCAACCGGGCAAGCACGATTACCACATCAGCTAGACACTCTGTCCATGATGAAGGTTCATAATTATTGTGTTGGCTTTATACCCTAACCCCCTTACTAATAAACGTTGAGTAACGGTGTTATAGCTATACAATTTTTTGTCCTTATCTGTCAAATTCAAATGTCACAATGACATAATTATAAGGACAAAACATTGTATAGCTATACCACCGTTACTCAACGTTTATTAGTAAGGGGGTTAAGATAGAAACGTGAAGTAAAAGTGTAGTTACAGGTGTAAAGAGGTTAAAAGTTTTTTGTTTTACCTAAAAAAGGTCGTACACTTACTTACCTATATACTTTTTAGGTATGGCAGAAATTGATTTCCGACTTCGTAATCAAGCAATGTAGTAACCAATGAAGTCACTGGTAACCTTGTATATGGCATATACTTACGACTGAGATCAATATTTCGAACCTTAAAAAACGGTTATAAGTTATAACATGCAGTGGCAGAGGGCGAATGAGATCGCAGTTTAAATTGATTACGTAATGAGGGCGCCTTCTAATGGCCCCCGCGACGTCCACTCCCGCGACGCCGTGGAGTCGCTCGACGGAAGACGCCGGACGACGCCGGACGACGCCGGACGACACTCGGACGGACGCTCGCGTGTGGATGCGACATTATCATCGGATTTCACTTTCGACCGTTGTGCAACGGCCCGGAGACAGGTTTGCCACAATGGCGTTAATGACAGCAGGAGCTCAGAACTGCGTAAATTTATACTGATAATGTTTAAAAACAACGTATATACTTTCTTCGGAGGCCTAAGCGTTTACCACTGCCAACAATTGTATTGTTTAGTATTACAGACTTTATCATGAACAGTGAAGTTGAAAATCGTAAAAGTTCATTTAGGCCACCGCGTAAAGTTAGTTATTAGCTATTATCCAATTTCAAAAAAAGCATTCGTTTATCAATAGGATTCCTCATTTCAAATCTATACATAGGTACTTATTTCTCCCAAGTCATTAAAATCGCATGTTTTTACTTTGTGTAAATGCTCCAGGTATCCCCGGTGAGCTCGATACTCGTGTTACTGTTATTGTTATCAACCAACCGCATTATAATTTCTCTTGGCTCCGTATGCAATCTGGACTTCTGTTTACGAGCCGCCATCGCCGAGATAGCGCTATTACTGCGCACGCGCCGGTTCCGCGATACACTTTAGAAAGCCGATGTTGGAGCTGCGCTGGCCGATGTTTACGAACACACTGTAGCGTTAATATGGATGCGGGCATTGGCTTAATGATGTAACGTGACATAATCCGCCAGGAGCTATACGCTCCACTCGGCTCGTCTCATGAGCAGGAGGTCATGCCCACTGCTGGGCTGGGGTGGTCTACGCGGCCCACTGTAAGTTGAGGATTTCAGATACACCCAATTTCAAACTTTGACCTAAGGAACGTGAAATCAAGTCTTTGTACCGGACTGTGTATCGCCAAAAGAAGGGTTATGATTGTGAACACAATCCCATTGCACTGACATTATAAATGCGAAAGTTTGTGTGTTAGTATTTACTCTTTCATGCTGCAACGGCTTGTCGGAATTGGATGAAATTCAGAGTGGAGATAGTTTATACCCTTTATTAACACACAACAGGCTTGAAAGTTCCAGAGGGAATTACAATAATCGAAATCTATGCAGACGACGTCGCGGGCAGAAACTAGTAGTTTATAAAGTGGTCAATTATAAACCTATAATTAAAAGGAGGGTAAATGGTTTTGGGTGAAGGTGTGTATGTTAATTATTGAGTCACAGTAGGATCATTAAGCCATTTTTGTTTTTATAAATATTTAATTCATTTTTAATACGTAATTAGAGCCATGGTAATTTCATAGTTGCATTTAATATTGAAAAGCCGACTAAACAAGAATCCTATGAGAAAGGAATCTGACGCAACAGGAATACGACGAGTTGGGAACAAATCAGAATTTTGACATACAATTGCTCATTATTTAAAAGCAAGGTCGTTCAGAGTTCGATTCATTTATTGTGTCAGTCGTGGTTTGGTTCCTTTAAGAGCGCTTTAAGATCTCAACTCATTGAGTGTCGACATCCGAGACTAATGATCCTTCTTTGATGTCGGTGTCAAGGTCACGGCTGGAGCCGCGCAGCGAGCTATCGAGCGGCCGCCCGGAGTAACTAGGGCGCGGTGGTAAATCCGGTTGTCATTAATCGCATTCATCTACCACGCATGTAGTGTAGGTAACGTAACCACATGCGCGACATGTGTCAATAGAAGGGTGCACTCCAATCGCACAGCCTTATGGACCGTGATCAACCTTACCTTACGTATTCTTCAGAGTCTAAACAGCTCCCAAAGTTTTATAAAAGTTTTGAAGTGTCCTGAAGCCGTAAATAGATCGCCGGAGGTGAGCTTAGGTAAAGGCAGGGTCTATTCAAATCGCTACCACTAACCCTGCCTCTTCCCCACTAACTCCACCGCTAAGCAGCAGGGTTTTTCTTACTGTTGTAGTTCTGTTCTAAATTGTTGGTAAAAGACTAGCATAGAAGCATTCCATCTTAGTCTTCAGGGTTTGAAACGCGTTTGCAATTCTTCTAGATTCCTATTTGTGAATTACTTTTATTGGCCTATTCAAATTGTCTAAACAACTGTATATTTTACCTATTATCGTCTGCTGTTATCCTGAATACAATAAATAAATACTCGTAAATAAAAGTAATTTTGATTCCCTCCATGGGCCCCAGAGCCCCAGCTGACACCAGGACTGTGAGCTCCTAAGTTTGTCTTCTTCGTGAATTAAAAAGCAGAATGGAGCTCATCTCTTCTATGGTTAAAGATAAAGTAATCATTCACCTCTGCTGTTGCAAAAGAGAGGCGTCGCCAGCACGGTGTAAGGCCTGGCTCTAGGTTGGCGAGGACCCGCACGGCGCTGGCCACACCCTGCACGTGGTTCCGCATTGGGCCCAGTGTGTCGTCATGTGGTCCACTACGAGTACTTACGGGGCAGATACTTTATTAGATTAGGCCGTGTCTAATACCGTCCGACAGCCTGCATACTCGAGTGTTCGCGCCTAGTTTCGAAAACGTTCACATTCAATAAATTACCTTACCTTATACGCCGGTCATGTTAATCATCTTAATCATAAAAATCATGTTAATAACGTAACTCTAAGCACGTAAACAGCTATCGAAGATTCCGAATTAAATACACTCAATAAAGATGCTCAATGAATCCACTAGAATAATGTAGGTAGGTATTTACTGTACAGTACGTCTCTCCAGCCCGTGAATGTTAATAAATTAGGGTGTAATCAGCGCACATTAGTTCTGCAACTAATCCTTCGAGACACTCAAGGCTGTGATACAATGCCTTGCCCACGGCTTCGCCCACGTCTGCGATTGTAGCTCAGACTTGTCGAGCTCACTGTTGCTAAACGTTACACATAAACAATGCTGCGATGATTCAGGGATATGTTTAAATACTTATTGAATATTATGAAGGTTACCTCTCGAAGGTATTGACCTTCGACGTTCAGAGATATCATAAAATCAAAATGACAGGAATATTTGCTCGTCGCTGTAAATTTGCAACAATTATTTACCTAAGGGTCTCCCCAAACCTATCGACGCGGAATCGGCTTGAGCCGCCGGTAAGAAAAACTTTTATGTCCGAATATATTATTATATGTTTAATAAGAGCGAAAACGACGTCGCTCGGCTCGGCTCGCTTCGGCGTTGCGAACGGAACGAGACGTCGTTTTCACTCTTATCGCTTGGATATAAAAGTTTTTCTTACCGGCTTTAGCCGATTCCGCGTCGATAGATCTGGGGAGACCCTAAATCCAAATGTTCTGTCCTATATAGAGTGTTGTCAGTTAGAATTACGTTAGAGTACATCAAGCTGACTGTTACGAACTACTACGGTTTTTCATGTCATCGCAATACAATACAATTAATGTGCTATAGCACTACGATGACGTGCTATGGAAAGAGCAATGATTCAAAACGATGTGTTCCTCCAGAGAACCGAGGGGACCGACATTGTTCCTTAAGTGAACCGATTGAAGAAGCAATAGGCCAGCCACGTCTGTCGTAGACCCGACAGCCGCTAGTGTCGCGTCTTGTTAAACTTATTGTGGGTTGGGATATTTTTCACGAACACCAAAGGACTAAAGCAGTTTTAATCCTGAGACCGGACCGAACACTTGGTTATTGTTTCGCAACGGTTAATGAATCTGGTGCCGTGAAACAACAGCGTGACCGGCCCGCGCGCACACTTGACAATGAACCGGCGTGACGCGCCCCCGCCCGCCGCCCGCCGCGGGCCGCCTCCGGCGCGAGCGCACAGGCGGCGCCGCAGGACAGGACACTCTTATAATGTCTCGGTTTAATAACGTAAACAAGATTCAAACCTAAGTAAAAACGTTTATTAAAAGTCAAAACGTTTTCCATTGTCAGATCTTACCACACCTTTTAAAAGTTTTTCCTTTTTTTTTTGTTACAACAAGGCGATGTTAATTTAACAGTTAATTGGTAACCATGTTTCCTTACCTGGCATTTAGAATTGGTAAAGCAGGCAAAAAAGACTTCGTGAGTTAACGCGAAAATATTGTGACATTTGTGACACACCGCGGCGCAATGCTGTCGCGGGCCTGACCTTTTCTTATCACTTTTTTCCATTTGGTTGACAATTTGTCGTTGTAGGTACCTACTCTGAGGCCTTAGCAGTAAATGTATAAGAGTCAGCCTCAGCCTTGTTTTCAAAAAGGGTTTTTATTGAGGAAATCAAAATATCAACACAAAATAAAAAACGCAGATATAGGTACTTAAGTATTCATTTCATAGCTAGTGACCGATTCATTTCATACATCTTGCGTCTGTTTACGTTGTCAAGCCATTTTTAGGGTTCCGTAGTCGAACTACCCTATAGTTTCGCCATGTCCGTCCGTCCGTCCGCAGCCTAGCTCAGAGACTCTTAGTTATAGAAAGCTGTAATTTAGCATGAATATACATATTAGTCACACCAACGAAGTGGTAAATTAAAACATTGAATTTTTTTTTACTTTACCTCCCCTACACGTGAAATATGGGATGTATATTTTTTTCCTCGTCTACCCCATAGTGCGGGGTGTCGTTGGGTAGGTCTTTTAAAAATATTGCGGGTTTGTCACAATAATTTTTCGATTAAGATATCCGTTTATGAAATATTAAGCTTTAAAGCGCTAATTTTTGTTAGAGTCAAGTGTCCCCCCCCCCCTACAGCCAAAACTACAAATACTAAAAATCTGATAAATATGTATCTTAAATGAAGGCACATATAATTAATTTAATAGGAAAACCATCACGTCTAAGTAGACTTCATTGGTTCTTGAGTTACAACGGTTTAAATGTTGATACCTACCGAAAACTTATTTGCGGTGTTGGTAAACTGACCGCGACCTATGTCGATGTACCTATGAGGATAACAGTTTTCCAACGGCAAAGTTAAGTTTGTCGCGAGGTCTAATTTGTTTATAGTAACGGCTTCGGAACCCTGCACTGAGCATGGTCCGACATGCTCTTGGCCGGTTTTTATATAATACTTAATACTCACTCACAATAATTGCATTTCAATTGGTTTCGAAATGAGAAGTAAAATATTCGGTCACTTCTCAACAAAAGCATACTTCGTTTGCCAATACCCTGAAGTTGATTGTGTTTCACAGCGCGATTATAAAACGAACACGATTCATAGATTAAAAAGTAAAGAGTTCAAATATAATACTTTTAAAGTGTGCCAACCGGATTATTAGCTCAATCTTTGGTCACGGGCCAGATCCCAGACGGTGCCGGCCCAAGACCTGCGCAACGACCAGCTGATACGCAAGTTTCTATTTCACGACTCAGCGGGTTGGTGGAGAAAGCACTAGAATGTTAATCAGAGTTCACAAATGCGGGGAACTGGAGCTCGCGGACGCAAAGGTCTCTTGCGTCATATGTATTTGTAATCAACAATTCGCGCGCAGCTTTCTTCAAGTTAATTACGAGCTCATAATAAATACCAGACACCGCGCCCTGGAGCTGTTGCAACGACACCGCAGACTCTTTTTGCCACCGGCTATGGGCTGCCCAGTTGGGCAACTCTCAAATACAGGATTTTCAACTTAAGCGAGTTACAAATAAGACCAGGTCCCGGTTGTCCGCCGGCGCACGCGCGCGCGCAGTTGGCCCACATGTTTTACGATGTTTCCTCACGTGTGCGGAGCGCGCGCAGTGCGTAATCCCCGCGGTCCGGTGACATTTTCGGTTTATTTTGTTGGTGTTACTTAACAGTTGCTTTACGCAGTTACTAATGGTGTATCGATATACGGCGGTGTTGTCCAACCCGCCGGCTTGGCCGTAAAAGGACAGACCGGCGCGCGCCGGCAGCGCCGGGCGTCAACAATGAAGTCGCCTTAATGCGTTATGAACTCGTTATTGTTATGAACCTGCCCCGAGTTACCTCAATTGTGTAATTTGTGTATGATTATGTAATAATATTCCAAAAACGACAACTCATTTTTCAAGTTTTTTTTTGACCCATGCGGTGCACGCGTTCTGTTAAGAATCCGGCTCAACGTGTTTTCAATAAATAAAATAACCAACTTCATATTTCCATGCGTGCCGAGCCGTGCAGCTCGTACAAGTGTACCAGTTTTTGGCTACCATACATAACCATAACCATACGTGGACCAAAGTAAAGCAATCTCTTGTTGGAAATCCTACTACCATTGGACACGTGGCCTCAAACGGGCCCGAAAAAGACATAACCAGTTAATTCCGTGGAATTTAGATACTTAGTGTAGGCTGTAGGCATCCTAAGGTCACATAATTAGCGTATCGAGCCTTACCCTAAGTGGAGTTTAACCTAGAGTTAGTATTGAAGCACAACTGCGTTGACACAAACTATGAATTAGTTAATGGAAGTCCGCTTTGGTTTAACTTTAGGAACCTTTAAATATTCTCGTTAAAACGGGTCAGAGCAACAAACATGACAAATATACTTTTACCTTTAGATTGAGTTTTCCACCGCATTCCCGTCTTAATCGAAAGAGGAAGAAGACTAAGGGCCTGTTGTTTGATCAGTAGTTAAACTAACTAATCGTTAAAAACTGTAACTAATGGTTAAATTTCCTTGAGAATATAACTATTAGTAACCATTTTTGACCATTAGTTAGTTTAACTACTGATCAAACAACAGGCCCTAAATATCTTGGCTAATTGCGTTACGTATGTCTATGTGATCGTCATTTGTATCACGTGTTGTATTTAAGTCCTCGTTGGGTGCCTTGCGGCACTTCATCTCAACAGTGGCCCCCTTTTGGGAAGCGGAGGTAGACTCAGTCATGTGTGAAAGTGCCTACAGGCCTAGATTTTAATGATCGTTTTGATTGGTTGCAGGTGGTGTCTGCTGCTGGCGCTGCTCGCGCTGTCCGCGTGCGCGCGCGCCGAGGAGGAGGACAGCGTGCCCGACATGGGCGTCGAGGACGAGGACGAGGAGCTGGCGCTGGACCAGGAGGTACTGCTTCCACCCAAACATCGGACATATCAGTGTCTACTATTATGGCCAATAGTTTAGCTAGAGGTTTTGAAAGTATTTAGAACAGCTGCTTGAAGCAAATATTTCCAAATATCTAGTGGTGAACTTCATCGGTCTATAAGGTGGCTATCGCCATTAAATGTATCTACTTACGTCTATCGCTTTATAAATATAACTAGCAATATACTCTTTCGTTAGCGGACATTATTTATTTTTGGGATCTTATTTCGGAAAGTATTACGACCGCAAATTTTCTTCTTATGCACCTACATAATTTAATTAAGATTTCTTAGCAAGGCAATTACCAAAATTCAGACCATTATTAGAGTAATAGTTCAGTTTACAGTCACGGAATGGTGTGAACACTTTAAATTGTGTTTTTTTTAATGTATCACTGAGGTTAAAAGTGGATTCTGATCTACGAAACAATCACCACTCACCTCCACTTCGGATGTCTTAAACACGTCACAAACCGGAAGTCCCAGTCACAGATACTTGCCAGGCAATCCATTGCCGATACAATCTCGCGGCTACCAGCGTCGTCTCCCAGTAGACGCCATAAACACCACGTTTTCGCATCTTGCAACAGAGCAGGTGCGTCGGCCGATGAGCGCGCGATAGCGGGCGTTTTACTTTCGACGGGTCGTATCGAACAGCGATCGAAAGGAAGAGTTGCAAACCAATTAAACGTTGCAGGTTACTGGAATTGGACGACGTTACGTGTGTAGTTCCTTCAAATAGTAAAAGTACCTACCTGTGTTTATAGGACACTGCAGAATTAAATGTCGACAGAGTAATCGTATAGGACCACTGTTGACCGGACCGATAAGGGCAAAACCGTTTAAATTGGACATATCAACCTCGGTCTACTTACGGTACCCCTTTTTTGAATGTTTGTTCAAACACTTGTGTGCTTCCAAACCTTGTAGACTATGCAACATCGGCGGATATCTCTACAGTAGCGTTTTCGCACGCTCATGTAAGTGCGGTGTAGATTACAGTACGTGTCTAACGCGAGCGTAGCATTAACTAAATTATCTGATTTCCCGGCAAATAGGTAGATCGTGACCGAAATCGAGCAACGCCGGCGCTATTTTTTTTCTATTTGGTTCAATGTCCGCAAGGCCGCAGTGAAAGTCGAAAGCAACTATTTTTTAATCAACCTTTTTCAATCGATTTCCGAACGCGAAAGTTTGCCACCATGTTGTGAATTTTTAGCGGAAAAGTGAACATAATCAAATTTGTGCATGCTCGAGCTGGTATTCAATTACCTTTTTCTTTTATTCTATATTCTTGATATTAAAAAATAAAATCGATTATAATAAGTGCACTGTCATAACCCCAGCAATCAACAAGTTGCGTTGTCACTCAGAAAGTGTCATAATAATTATGCTCATGATCTCATTTAAGCGATAGTCCACACAGCAGTATGACTCTCAAGAAATGCAGGATACAGGAGTCGATACAAGCTGCGACGCATGCTCCAATTTCTTACATAACAGTGGCGTTGCGCCAGCGCGTGGGAACCGCCGGCGCCGCGCACGCGACCCGGCGTTGCGCCGCAACTTCTGTTTACCTTTATATTTGGGTAATTAGCGATTAAGCTAGCGCAGAATTTAACTAACGACTCTTTGTCTGAGGTGATGAAACGATAACTCGATTATACCTCATTACAGTTTTGTAATTGTACATCATTTGAGTCTAAGGGACCGTTGTTTGATCAGTAGATAACTTAACAAATTGCTAAAATTAAAAAAAGGAATAGAAAATTTGACACATTTCCTTGAGAATTTAACCATTAGTAACGATTTTTAACAATTAGTTAGTTTAACTACTGATCAAACAACAGGCCCTAAGGGTGTGATTTTAACATGTAGGTTCAAAGTAGTCACTATTTTCGTAGGTGGATGGATACTTAAGTTTGTTTGTGTATTATTTAAACGTAGCTGTTATATAATGAAATACTTTATAGTATCTACTAAAAAAATCAATCGTGACATCAACACACCAGTCGACAGGCTCACACGCATGGAACGTTAGTGCGATTGCATGAATTCACCGCGCGGCAGCCGCCGGAAGGCTTCGCATTCTCTTCGGATATAATTAGACATTATCATATTATATTAGCGAATCAATAGTACTAATGACTATGGTCGGCGAATAATTAATGTAACCCGGATCTGTCCGTCCGTCCGGTGAAACAGCTGCCGTTACATAATCGAACTGGCCTTTGATTACTTTTAATATGATTATTATCTTATAATGAGTATTGAAGAAGGGGTGTGATTCTCTCAACAACGACGAACGGACGGACGAACAAGTGAATGTCCAAGCGGCGAGTTTAAGTAGTCCCGTCAGAGCGAACAAAACACATTTTAGCGCATGTACTCAATTTGGCAGCATGGCTCCTGAAACGTTTAAGGCTGCCTAATTGAGAATGCACGCGCTAAAATGTGTTTTGTTCGCTCGGACGGGACTACTTAAACTCACCGCTGTGCTTCCGCTCGTTCGTTCGACCAACCGCTGTTTTTAAGAGAATATTCCAGATTATACCAGTACTAGGTACATTATACCCACTGAACGTTATATCGAACACAGTTATATCACATATACGTCATACGTTATGGCTAGATGTAGCCATAGATGGTTTAGAAAATATACAATTGAAAATCGGACATACCACAGAGGAATAATCACCGAAAATCTGTTCCCATAGACTTTCAATGGGAAAAATGGGAAAAGTGCCGGAAGGAACTCTCGGCTTAAGCTAAGTGATTGAGCGTTACTGAGATTTCAGAAATGCTGGCATGGCAGCAAACCGCTTCGCTACATTTAGACTTGCCAGGGGACGGCAAGTGCACCTAGTAAATACTAATAACGCGATAGAATCCCTCTAAGTAATACAGAATTTTCGATGTTATTTCCACAAGTTGGTGCATTCATAGAAACCTGTATGATTTTCCCAGTAAGTTACGCTACGAACAATAACATCAAATGACAACAATATCAATGTTCCAGGAGACTCGGAACCTGCGGCCGCGCGCGTACACGCCGAGCGCCTACAACACACTGCCGAGCGGCTTCCGGCCGACGCCCTCGCTGGCCGAGCTGGCGGGCTACCAGCAGCGCCCGGAGCAGGAGCCCTACCTGGTGCAGCGCCAGCAGCAGTACCAGGAGGAGCGGCAGCCGGCCAGGGCCCCGCAGCGCAAGGTAAACAGCCCTGCAATAGTGCCAAACTGCCCCCAATCCCAGAAATTTTTACCTGGGCTATTTTATAAAACTTATCAGTCTTGTAAATTGTACGGTTTTTTTTTGTAAACAGCAGCGGCACCAGTTAATTGTTTAATATCCCAGAATAAAAAGCTTTATGTATAGTAGGTATCTTAATTTGGCCGAGGTGTTATTTAGGAACTAACATCGAGACATCTACAAATATAAATTCACATTTACCATCTATCTGATCACACCCTACTCTTGTGAATCAACTCCTTGTTTCCTATCAACAGCAACAAGAACAGCGTCCACTGAAGCAGCAGCAGCTGCTCCAGCAGGAGGTGGACGACGAGCTGGAGGAGGAGAAGGAGGAGCCCGACCGCCTGGCGACGCTGCTGCAGCAGTCCAAGTTCGACTGCGTGAGCAAGCAGTCGGGCTACTACGCCGACGAGGAGCTCAACTGCGAAGTCTTCCACTACTGCCAGGACAGCGTCAAGCACTCCTGGATCTGCCCCGAGGGATTCACTTTCCACCAGGTATGTAATGTGACGTGACAGTCTGGCGTTTGACCTATCCCGTTGATGGCTGTAGCTTAAAGACTGTTTGTCGCTCATTGTGAGTTATTAATTCGCCAGTAGACTTACAGTGCCGCTAATCAGTGGCAGATTTGCAGTCAATTGTCAGGTTGTTACTTGGCTCTACAGTCTTCCCCAAGGTATCGATCCAGTGTGCTTTTAAGTCTACGTATGAGCCTAATATGGGTGGAATAACGGCACAGTAGTATTTATTCATTTACTTTTACCGAAGAAAATATTTTGTAAAAATATTGAAGAAGATACAGGTACCGGCCTGTTTAAAGGATATCGATGATTGTTTCCAATTACTATTAATGTAATGTTGCATCCCGCGATTAGGTGCACCTGATCTGCATGCCGCCCACGCACGACAACATCTGCCAGAAGTCGTCGAAGTACCACTTCGTGAACGAGTACCTGTACCGGCCCATCAACGAGGAGGAGGTGCAGCGCAAGCCCAACGTCAGCCTCAAGTACTCGGACCGGTACTACCCCGCCGAGGTCTACCGGGACGACCGCTACGAGGGCGACGAGTCCGACGAGGAGGTCGGTGCACTTCTATTATATATTAGCGCTTTTCTTCTTCATTTATCGTCCAACCAAAAACCTTGTGATAGTTTTATGGGCCACGAAATTACATTTAAAAGTGAAAGTGCTATGTCTTTTAAGCTATAAATCTCTCACAGTTCCAATATGAAAATCATTTTTGTTAAGCTTTAGGTTTACATCTCGTTACGACTAGGTAGCAAATCCCAGACCAAATCACTTTGCGACAGCATCGAAGGTTCAGATACCTACTTACACAAAATTCGTTTACGTACCGTAAACGCAGTGACCTGCCCTATGCGTCTCCTTTTTACCACATACCGTCCACACCGGATCTCAAAAAACGATGTAAACTATGTAATTACATTGCGTTTTTATGGACGAAGTTTTGACGCAACAGCGTATTTTGAGCACCGGTATGAACACTGTCAGGCAGGGTGTTGTTTTTATTTCCATTCAATTATTATTATTCATCAAACAGCCGAAGGACGTCCCCTATTCCACATAGACCTCAGTTTCACTTAGTTCCGTGCTACTCGCATCCATCGATTTCCCCGGGACCCCGGGATTATTAATAGTTATTTATGTCACTGTTGCATAATGAGAGGTATTAATGTGTTTTAATGCCTAATTATGCGTACAGTCGCATACATTACTTTATCTACATGAATATCATAACTTCATAAATTTTCGATAATATGTGAGAAACCTGTATCTGACGTTACCCTGTACCTTAATGTACCTGTATCTTAATGTTCACGTTAAAATATAGGTCGCCGATGCTTTAAAGTGAACATTAAGATGCAACTACAGCGATAACCGATACTTTAATGACATGAAATACTTTAATTTTAACATTAAAGTACAACCACAGATACAGGTTACTTAATATAGGGCATTTGCTTATCTTTTCTGAACATATATATTGAAGTTATCATAATAATATGGACGTAGATAAAAGTTTATTCATTTCAGCAAGAGGCCAAACAGTCTAATTATTAGTAATTTTAAACAAGACACTTAGGTATTCAATCCTTTATTTACAATCACTTAAATTTTTAAGTGATTACGCGTGAAATATTTTTTTTCCATTAAGCCATTAGGTCATTTGTCGGTGTTAATTGTTAAAATTGAGACTAAAAGGTGTATTGTGTGGCCCAGGAGGAGGCTCCGCGCCGGGCGCCGGCGCCGCAGCAGCTGCAGCAGCTGCAGGCGCGCGCGCCGCCGCGGCCGCAGGCGCCGCCGCAGCAGGTGTTCCGCTCGGCCGAGGAGGTCAACATCCCGCTCGTGCAGCGGCGCCCCCAGCGCCCCTACGACTTCGACTTCTAGACCTCCCGCCTACACTTCACCGTCTCATCTAACAGAATCACTCAACTATTCACTTCTCAATTTCTTATCCCGACTTTGTCTTCAGTGTCAGTGTCAGACAGTTTTGGCGCCCAATTTTGTAGAGCGCCGATCGCCACTCTCGCTAGGGTTAATAGAACTTATTTATATTTTTACGATAAAGTATTCGCTCGTAATAAGTTACAAATTAGTTGTAAGCTAGTCTTTGTGTAAGAAATAAAATAAGTTTTTTTAAATATTACTTCGTTTTATTTAATGTACCTTATAGGATTAAATTTGATTAAATAACCTTTATAACCGTGGTTCACCAAATACATCCTGTTAACTACACGGAGGTGACCATTAATTTGGTTACATTTTGATATTCAACAAGGGTTCCAGTAAAAAATATATCGCACTGCGTTCTCATTACTGACTTTCTATTGCTACAGAATGAACAGACTTAGTAATAAAGTGAAACCTAGGACGATTCTGCATTGCAATAACTAGATGATTTACTTAGTGAAAATTAATGCAGTATTTCCAGTTTCGCAATCCTTATTTTCAACAGTGATATCTAAAGCCAGGGATACACTAGGGGACAAATGTCCCACGACCTGTGACGGCGACATGTCAAGCGAAGCCGGCCGATTTCGCCTGACATATCTGACGACATCGCGCGACTTATGTCCGTAGCGACGTCAGGCGAAGTCGTGTGAGTTCGCGAAACCTCGCCTGACATATCTGGCGACATCGCGCGACTTATATCCGTAGCGATGTCATGTTGCCAGACATGTCGAGCGAAGTCCGGCATCGTCGCCCTACTTCACCCGACGTCGCTGGCGACACGTGTCGCGCGATGTTGCCAGACATGTCTAGCGAAGTCCGGCACGTCGCGCCACTTCACCCGACGTCGGCTGGCGACACGTGTAGCAGGACATTTGTCCCCTAGTGTATCCCTGGCTTAAACTATCTTTTTCTGCAAAACGTTTATTTAATTAAAAACGATAGCGAATCCCAGTCTCGGAATCACCTTGACAATAATTGTTGACACATTTTTCATCATCTGTGCTTTTGTCAGCTTCACTGCGAGTTATAGCTACATTTGTTGCTGCTTTAGGTGCAAAGGTGGTGTGTTTTTTAGTATCTCTTTGCATGTCAGAATTCCTCTTTAAGTTTTGTAAAGAATCTTTAGTCAATTTGTCAACACTCATTATTTTACAAAATGTTTGGTTGGTTAAAGTCATGGCATATTGATTTTTCGCAATTTCTGCATCGTTATCATTAGTTGCAGTAAAACTGTTACCGCAAGCGGTACTTATAAATACATAAGGAGTGCAACTGGAAGCGTCAGTTTTCTTAGAACTTCTTTTAAAATCTGCCAACTCAATATTCATCTGAACTAATTTTCCATTCAATTTTATACTTTTTGCAATGCCAGAAACACGACAGAATTTTATAACACAATAACTTTTACGAGATATTTTTTGACAACTGACTTGAATTTGTTTTGGGTAATGGAGTAATTTTGATGTGCTAATTCCTACATCGGAAAACATCTTCGCTCTAGTAGCATTATCTGTCAAATTTATTAGAGCTATATCCTTTTCTTCAATTGCAATTTTACCCTTGGATCTATTTGTAATTACTGCTGAACCACAAAACATCTTGTAGTTACCACCGTGGTCATCTTTATTTTTTGTAATTTTTCTCTTCTTTATATCTTTAGCAGTAATATAACATTTTGTAATATGTGAGTCATGGTGACAAACAGGTTTAATAAATGTTGCATCAGACAATGTAGTCGTAGAACCATTGATAAATTGATCTGTCTCAATTTCTGCATCGGCAATTAACTCATTGTTTTTTGCGGTGCTTCTGTTACTGTTTGTTGTGCTTAAATATACATGAGAAGCGGATCTGTAAGCTTCAGTTTTCTTAGAACTTACTTTGAAATCTGCTGTCAAGCCAAAATTTCCCTTAATACCTGATTCTTTATTAAGCGAGGCACTTTTTATTAGTATTCTACTGTGTTTAAAAATACCATTATTTATATCAGATGATGTAAGAGTACCGACTACCGCTCTGGTTGTCGTGAAACTTGTATTACATTCGACAGTGTCTTGTTTTGGGTTACAGAGTAATTTTGTTGTACTAATTCCTACATCGGAAAATATCAACGTTCTCTTCGTAGCATTATAGCTAAGTACATCTAATGCTGAATGTAAGTTTTTATTTTTTTTACCGTCATCTGTAATTCTTGTGATTTCTGTCGTTGGATCCAATCCGACGCTTACTGTACTGGTGCTTCTGGCCTTCTCAATATTTATATATTCGATTGGTCTTTGTGAATCAACAATCGTGTAATAAAAATTATATTCATCACTAGCTATTTTAGGGTTACGTGGTAATTTTGCAGTACAAGTTCCTACATCCGACAAAAAAACATTTGCTCCATTAATTGTACTTTTGGCAAGGGCTCTTACGCCAACTACTGCTATTTCGTAAGATTTACTGGGTCTTATATCGCATGTATTCAATTCAACAGTATTTCGTCTAGGGTTGCGCGGTAGTTTTGGATAACCAGTTCCTATATCAGAAAATTTGTTTGCTGTTATTGAATCGTCATAGTTGTTTGACAAAGTTACTGGTATATAGGTAATGGCGGGCTCTTTTCTTTTCAAAGTTACTGGTATTGTTTCTGCCATATAAGTTTCAGTTTGAGCAGAGAATTCTTTTATAAATACAGTTGCGACACATGAGTTCTTAATATTACTATCCAAGTCTCTTACAATCCCTGAGGTTTCTTTCGTATTTATTTTCACAGCAAGAGTTTGAGAGCTGTTGACTGTGTGTAATGGAGGGCAGCAGATATGTCGTTTAAGACCAGTTGAGACTATACAGCGAGAGTTATTAGTAGTTGATGTGGTTATTTTATCAGGATCTTCTATATCACGGTTTGAATTCCCTTTTTCCGGTTCATCTGTTTTAAAATTTACAATGCTACTTTTAGTTATTTTTTCTTCTTCGACATTACTAGATTTATCAAAGTTCGGTTTAAAACAAAACCACTTATCACTTATAGACTCAGCGTGAGTTGATCTGTAAATAAAGTTAATAACGATTAGAACCACTCAAAGGTAGATGAGCATACCAACATCGTCACACACGAGGGGATATTACGTATCGACTTATAACTGTTACGAATATAAAGACGTACATGCAACTTTTATTATCGTTCATAAATGAATGTGTCACACTTACAGATCCTTGAGTTTTCCTGGCAACAATAATTATTACATTAAACAATGAATAAGTAAATACAAACGTCTACAATATGCAAGCTCCCGACGCTAACAATCAATCTATATATTAAATTGTAAACTTGATACAGGTCAGGATTATATCCATATTTTAAACTCTGGTTAAAGCCAAAATCGCCATGGTTTTTATCAAAAGAAAAAGCTTAAAACACCACTAAAATGATCACACAAGATTCAGAACGTGGATTCTAAATTGCGTCGGGAGGCAAACACAAAAGAAAGAAGTAGGTACCTACCTTTAAAATCGATAACCGACGTATTTATTAAGTGCTTTAATCTAATTATTTGCTCTTTTACTCTGCAAAATAACACAAGTTGAACATTAGGCGGATGGTAATAATAAATAATTAAAAAGAGAAATGGGATAAAAGCGAAATTTTCGAAAAAAATATATCGGACAAACGATGCATTAGAGAACAAATGACGGTTAGGGATTCCATACAGGAACCGCCATAGCAACCCTATTAAAGCGACTAATAATAACTGTAAATGGGTAAGGACCAAAAAGTTGGACCATAGTTAAGCGCAATTAACCATACAAACAACGAAGTCGAAAAAAGTTCCGTTGTGCGACGAAAAGTATCCCTACAATTGTATGGCTAATTTTCGTGTCACAACGGAAAAGTTTCATAGAAAATTTAATTGAGTGAGTTAGCGTGCCCAACTTTTTGGTCCTTACCCAAATAGTCGGTTGGGCGTTGTCTCACCAAGACTAGCTGTTGTTTAAACGTATTAATCTCTATGACAAAATGCAGCTTTTGCCCGAAAATTCGCATTAACAACTATGATTAAGAAGGATATACAGGACCAAGGTAAATATAAAGTTCTTACGTTCCCTGAAAATAGTTCTCAACATTCGTGCCGTAAGTTGGCGCGGGCGTCCACGAGTCGCTGCAATTATAAAATGATTACTGCGGGCGGGGGCTTTATTTTACTCGGTAAAACAGTATTGTTTTTGATATGTTGTCTTGTCAACGTCAGTGGCAGAGCGGGCAAAAGCCCCGGGCCCCTGGCGAGAGGGGCCCCTGTATGAGAGGACACATAAGCGCTGTATGCTATTTTCCAGTCCGGCGGACCTTTATTACCGCGGAAGAGAATAACCTACATAATATTAAGGGCTGATTTTTCAATCCCCAGATAATACTGTATACGCAAGGTAAATTTTCGCTCTGTCCTTTTCTTTCATATGACTTTAGAAAAGGATAGTAATACATTTAACTGACGGATAGTTCTATCTGGGGATTGAAAAATCAACCCTAAGAATGATTAAACTAAAAATAAATTAACTAATCAAGAGACAATCTCACACAAATTGACCAAGTCCTAAACTAAAGCGCTATTCTTGTACGGTCGGCCTTATAAGAAGCTGCATTACACACTTTAGTGTTTTGTCACTTTAACGTCATGTTTGAACTGCTGCACTAATCTGTCAAAGGCGTAAAAGCGACAAGGTACAAAAGTGTGCAGCTTCTTATAAGACCGACTGTACTATGGATAATAAACATGGATTAAAAAAAATAGTGGAAATGCCATGAGGATTTACTGTCATTAGGTTCAAATGGAAAATCGTCCACTTGAAATTATACGTCAGTTCAGAAAAATTACCATTTGAAATACAACAAAAAGGAAAATTGTCCATCTTGAAAAACGTCTAAAATGGAATCATGTCCCATGGTAAAATTGTCCAATGTGACATTGGACGAAAAAAATATGTCTATTTGTATTTACGTACACTCAGAAATATGACCAATTGTAAATACGTCCTACCTGAAATTTGTACAATTTATATTATATTATATGGTCTTAATTCATATCACACTACATTCACTTGTGCGTATTTCATTTTGGTCATAATTTATAATGGACAAAATTCCATTGGGACTTAATTTAATTTACAACGAAAATAAATTTGGTTGTAAATACTTTTGAGCACAATTACATTTTGACTAAATTCACTTTGGACACTATTACTTTTGACCCATTTTCAGAATGGTTATTTCACGTGGACGATTTTCCATTTGTACCTAATCACAGTAAATCAATATTTTTGGTGCGGCTATCGTTTTCACATTTCAAAATAGCACAATAAGGCATGCTTCTGGGTTTATTTCCTATATTTTAGAAATATTATTCGCACCACTTTCACGCTCAAGCGATGGCGGCAAACTGAGCTAGGTTGCGCGGAACTCCGCATTACCATGCCACACGTGACACGCCCACTTCACACTTCTACTGTTTTTTCTGTTCTGTGGTACTAAACAACGATAACACACGAGAGAAATACATACTTTAATACATACAAGACCTCCAGAACTCAAAGCAAAAACTCGCGCTCATCACACAAATACTTGCCCTTGCCATGTTATTATTCCATTGCAGGGTATTTAAATTAGAGTAAACTGTTATATAATATATACGTTATTACTTATTACAATTTAATTTGACATGAGATAGAATTTATTGTTTGTTTGTTTACTGTTTATAACATTGGCGGTTTGTAAAAGTACTTTGCATGCTGCATGCACACTGAAAATTTGTACACCTGCCCTTTCGGGTAAGACATAGCGAACGCAACCTGTAAAACAAATCACCATCACTGTACCTATGTTTAACAAATAAAGATTCTGATTCTGATTCTGATTCTGATTCTGATTCTGATGTGCCCGCCGGCTTCAGCGCCAGCAGGGTCAACGCGACCCACTTGGCCAACTCGTTGTCAAAAAATGGATGGTCTTACAACTCGAACTCCATGACGAGCAGCCGGTGGCCGAAGTCCCGCGCGAGCAGGCACCGCGAGCCGGGCAAGGGCTCCGCGCGCGCGCCCCGCAGCAGCCGACGCCGGCCTGGACACAAACGATACGGTACACACCAGCCTGGCGACGACGCTGGTGCTGCGCCTGATTAACATACTAACGGCCGCCTTCAGAGTCGAGTAATTACGATCAAGTCATTCCTTAACGACGATTTTCCATACACAAGTTACATAAAATCGTCATTTGATACACATGGTTGATCTACCTGTTAGCACGCAAGGAAGAATGAAGAAGCATGTTAACAAGCAAACACGTTGACTTGCTTAATGTGCATTTTCACTTAGTGTCCCGTGTGGTTGCCGGGTTAGAATAGTTACATTCTATGTCGTCCCGTGGATGTCGTAAGAGGCGACTAAGGGAATATAGGCTTGTACTGTTAGGCGATGGGCTTGCAACATGTCACTATAATACGCTGGTATTCTCTTAGCCTATTTGTGCAAAATGTGGTTACTGAATTATCACCAAGTTTTTAAAGTAGTAGGTAATTCTGTAGCTCTGTCTACCCCACTCTGGGATTACAGGCGTGAAGGTATGTAGTGCGTATGTATGAGCGACCGAAATGTTTGTTCAGTGATAATCGGCGAACGATTGCTCGCTCGTTCATTCACTCAGTGAGAACGACGCCAAGCGAACGATCCTTTTGTTCTGTGCATTCGCTCGGCGTTGGATGTGCTCGGTTGGTGTCCGATCAATTCTCGAACATGGAGTGGTATCAAGAGAAGACTTCTCAACTAATTGAAAATTATAGAACCCATCCATGCTTATGGGACCAAAAAAGCAAAGATTTCTAAAATAACGGGATGAAAAACGATATGCTCAGCTCGGTTAATAATAGATAGGCATTTCTTATTTATCTGTTTTAAAAAAAATTACACCCAATACCTTTTAGTTTACGATTTTTAGTAATGTTTCAACGCTGCACTAGCCAAAAGCAAATTAACGTCCATGATGATCTTCGGTCAAGTGATGTCTGAAAACGCAGCTGCCGGCGAGCTGTTCGGTACGACTTTTTGTTCTTAACTAGTGTTCGTTTCTTGAGGTGCAGATAGACATGCTCATTACTAGCACGAAAGAATGCTATTTTTGAGCAAGTGCTACCACTAGCACGTGTGATCAGCGCTTGCTAGTAATGAGCATGCTCATTTTGAGTATGTTACTTTTAAGGTACAGATAGACATGCTTATTACTAGCACGAAAGCATAATATGTTTGAACAATATAATGTACCGCTTCGAATAGAGGCACGGGATTTTAAAGAAAGCTTCAAGTATAACATACCGTCGCTCGGGAAATCTCTCAAATAAATGTCATCTTTAATTCTGTAGATTTGCTTTGGTGCCTTATCAAGCATTTGCTTCTCTTCTGCGTTCTGTTAAACATAAATATCGCATGAAAAATGTTTTCTTTTTCGTATAATCCCGATACTAATTAAATAATCCAATAAACAAAGTTTTTGATATAAAGCTATGTTGCTTCCTTGTCAGCTGCCATTTTGAACAAGTTCCCCACCTGCTGTTCCTCGCGCCCCTCTACCTCCGCCCAGCTCCGGCGCATCACGCTCCACGTGCGCCTCTGCTCTGACGCAGGCCCAAACGAATGTAAAGTATCGCTGCAACAAACGGAATCATCATTAAAAAAGAAAAGATTTAGACCTGGGTCACAGACAGACAGCCGTGTTGCGATCCTTGCCCAACATTTAATTTGGAAGCTAGGAGTTACCCTCACCCTTGTGAATTACAAAAATTAAACTATTCGTCCTACTATAATATAGAGATACACTCACTCGTTCAAATCCTCTTCGGAAGGGAAGTGGCCCGCGCATGTATACAAACAGAACTCTGGAGGCACATACTCAGCTAAAACAGAAATTGATTATAAGTTTCCATGCTTATCACATAACATACAATACATACATAATAATTGGGTGCCTATTATTTTATCGAAACACTTTTCAACGAACGTATCATTACGTAGAATTTTCATTTCATCGAAAGGCATTACTCACCGCATGCCTTAACTTATTTTCATTTTGACAATTCTTACCTAACCTAACCTACGTAATTAATGTTAAGGATATCCTGAAAACATCTTGGTTTCAGCAGAAACTACCGTTCGACAAAATGAAATTCGATGAAATGATACAATCGATGAAGTGAAATTCGATAAAGTGATGGCTTACCATAATAAATACATGACATGACTATTATTATTTTTGATGAATATGATTTTTCACCGAGCGGCCTCAACGCAAGACCAGCGTTGGCTTCACAGCCAGCACATGCTGAGAGGGGACCATTTCGCAACACTAACACTAGGTAGGTACAGTACATGTCGTCACTTTTCCGTAATTATTCTTTTTGTTTGTGTGTTAAGTTCTGAATAAATGTTTTACTTACTTACTTACTTACTATTGACTAAGTTGTCATGCCTTGAGCCCTTCGACTGCCACGTCTAGCACCGATAGGATTAGCTAGGAGCCGCGCTCTCGGCTACTGACATAGTACAGCCCTCGCAGGCGAGTCCTACACATCCTACAGCCTGCAGGGGCGTCTCGTCTCGTAACAAAAATCAACGTTTAATATACTTGGTAATTTTGTAATTTCGTAGTAAAAATGTTCATTGATAGTATTCACACATTACATATAGCAATACAAACTTTAATTTCATTTATTGAAACGTTTATTTTATACGATAGCGTATGGGAATTGTTCATAAGTACATACATACATACATTAAATCACGCCTGTTTCCCAGAGGGGTAGGCAGAGACCACTTCTTTCCACCTGCTACGATCTTGACAGATCTCTTTCGCTTCTTCCACATTCATACATCGAGTCATGCACGCACGTCGGTTTCGGGTACTTAAAATTCGGCCCTTTTCCAGTATTTCTCCGATTTGATTCGAAAAAGTACGCCTAGGGCGGCCCCTTCCGACCCTTCCACTCACTTTCGCTCTGTATATCTCTTTCGTCAATTTTCTTTCATCCATCCTTTCCAAATGACCGAACCATCGAAGCATGCCCTTTTCAATCTTAGTCACTACATCTTCTTTTAGACCACATTTCTCTCTGACTTTTTCATTCCTTACTCTATCAGTCAGTTTCACACCACACATACTACGCAAAGAGCGCATTTCAACTGCATTTATACGACTTTCATGCTTATCTTGCCACACCCAACCTTCACTACCATACATCAGAGTAGGGGCCAGCACTCCATTGTGAACAGCCAGTCTGGCTTTTTGTGAAATACCCCTTCTGCCCACAAATGTTCATAAGTAAACGTAAAAAAAAATACACGCACATCACACGATATAACGCTCATCCAACGGAATAAATGACGCAATCTGTCCGTGTATCTGTCCGTCTGTCCGTCTCTCCATTACCCGTTTCTATATCCCTCTCTCTTTGTGCTGGGCATGGTCGGCCTATACACACAGACGCACAGACGGAAAACGCATTTGTTAGTGCACTATTGTCTTCTTCTGCGTAACGAGGTAGACAATCCGACTGCTCTCGAGCAGCTTCGCTTGTTGGTCCCGGAGCAGTACGTGCGCCGGCACCCGTGTTCGCGGCGCTGCCGGGGCTCCAGCCGCGCCGCGCTCGGAACTGCCCGACCGCCCGCGCGGTACAGCTGTTAAACGCGCTACTTGCCGAGCTCCAGGGTACCGACGTGCTATGCTCGCCGACCGCTGGCACATTTTAAAACATTGTATCTGTACGTTCTTGTGTTCGTTTTCGTTTTTGTAATAGTCAATCGTAATAACCCTGTTTGTACTCGTCTATTTTCTTTCTTTTGTTATAAATTTCAATTCTTTTATGTCTGTAATCCCGTATGTTTCTGTATAATATTGCTAACATGATAGGCGATTTGGTTAAAACTGTAAGCCTATTATTGTGGAAATAAATAAATAAATAAATAAATAAATAAATGAATAAGTAAATAAATAAATAAGCGATCGCGGCAAAAGTATGGTAGGTTATGCGGAACTCCGCATAACTATGCCACACGTTACACGCCCACTTGACACTTCTACTGTTTTTTCTGTTCTGTGGATCAACCGATTTGAATGCGGTTTTTTAAAGTGTATCAAATAGTATTAGGTACTTGTTTAAACATATTGGGTTAAAAAAATAATGCCGAATTAACTTCAACTCGTAATAAATGTTAGTTTTAACCCTAATTGATTAAAATTAGATTTGTTATAGGTATTTAAATTTGCGATAAGATAAAATATTTTTTCTCGCATTGTTGGGCTCAGTACCGAATCGTCTATGTAGCAAAATGCCCAGTGATGTAAATTGACCAAAAAGCGAAATGTCAGGTGTCATATTAACATTTTGCCCACTGAACATAACGCCCGTAACGCCAGAACATCAAAATAGCAATAAGCCTGTGTAGCACAAGGTCCAAAGTATATAATGTCTAAAAAGCTGATACCAGGAATAGCATATTGACAAATCTTATCGAAAGCAGGTTAGCCCAGCTAACTACTCACTTCGCCTCTGCGCGTGCTGGAAGGTGTCTTTTAATCGTACGACGGCCTGCTGCACGCGCGGCAGGAGCCGGACCGGCGCCAGCCGCTCGCCGCACCTCGCTGGTGGCGGCGGAGCGCCGGGCGGCCGCAGCTGGCCACCCGCGCCCATGTCTTGCTGGGAAGCTGAGGGACGTCAATGACATTAATGAAATGTTTTCATTTAGCACTGCAGAACTAAGTAAACGGAGAGAAGCGATACATATTGTAAAAAAAAGCAGCTTATCTACAGATCCATCTGACCGTGCATTTCATGAGCGCATAAATCAATCTAATGTACAAGAAGCAAGCACATTCGTAAAATATGATACTAATAATTATATCCTTTGCTGAAAACCGTCCTGCCCCAAGATTTCCACTACGACCGGCGCTAACAAAAATAAGATAATCACCTAGAGGATTCGCCCACAGCGGTAGCGTGGCCGGGGGCGGCGTGACCCGGGGCAGCGTGGCCCTGGTTAGCGTGCCCTGGGGTGGTGTGGATTGGAGCGGCGTGACCCGGGGCAACGAGGAACTGGATAGCGTGACCCGGGGCCACGTGGCCCGGGGCGGAGTGGCCCGGGGCGGCGTGGCCCGGGGTAGCGTGGCCCTGGGTAGCGTGGTCCGGGGCGGCGTGGCCCTGTCTGGCGAGCCCTGGGGCGGTGTGGCTCGCGGCAGCCTGGCCCGGCGCGACGAGGCCCAGGTCTGTGTGCCCTGGGGCGGTGTGGCTCGGGGCGGTGTTGCTCGGGGCGGCGTGGCCCTGGGCAGCGTAGCCCTGGGTGGCGTAACCCTGGGCATTGTGGCACTGGGTGGCGTCGCCCCGGGCGGCGTGACCCGGGGGGGCGTGGCTCGGGGCAGCATGACTCTGGGCGGTGTGGCCCGGAGCGGCGTGGCCCTGGGTGGCGTGGCCCGGGGCGACGAGGACCAGGGCGGCGACGCCCGGGGTGGCGAGGTCCGGGGCGGCGAGGCCCGGGGCGGCGAGGCCCGGGGCGGCGAGGCCCGAGGCGTAGCCCGGGTTGGCGTGGCCCTGAGCGGCATGGCCCGGGGCGGGGTGGTCCGGGGCGCCGTGGCCCGGGGCGACGTGGCTCGGGGCGACGTGACTCGGGGCGACGTGGACTGGGGAGACGTCGCCCAGGGCGGCGTGGCCCTGGGCGGCGTGGCCCGGGGCGGACTAGTTCGGGGCGCCTTGGCCCGAGACAACGTGCCCTGGGGTGGTGTGGCCCGGGGCGGCGTGGCCCTGAGTGGCGTGGCCTGGGGTGGTGTGCCACTGGGTAGCGTGGCCCAAGGTGGCGTACACCTGGTCGACATGGCCTGGGGAGGCGTTGCCCTGGGCGGCGAGGCTCTAAGTGGTGTGGCCCGGGGTGGCGTAGACCCGGGCGACATGGCCTGGAGTGGCGTGGCTTGGTGTGGCGTGGCCTCGGGTGGCGTGGCCTGGGGTGGCGTGGCCTGGGGTGGCGTGGCCTTGGGTGGCGTGGCCTGGGCTGGCGTGGCCTGGGGTGGCGTGGCCTGGGCCGGCGTGGCAAGGGGCGGCGTGGCCCGGGGTGGCGTAGCCAGGGGCAGCCTAGACCTGGGCGGTGTAGTCTGGGATGGCATGGGCCAAGGCAGGTAGCTGCCGATACGAGAGGAAGGGGAGATGTGCGGCGCCATTTCATCTGGTTTCGGCTGAAAAAAATGGTTAAGTGCAACGCATGCAGTAAACGTAAATATCTTAATCGGGAACTGTGGCCTCTTTTAGGGTTCCGTACCTCAAAAGGAAAAAACGGAACCCTTATAGGATCACTTTGTTGTCCGTCTGTCCATCTGTCTGTCTGTCAAGACCCTTTATCTCGGGAACGCGTGAAGGTATCGAGTTGAAATTAAAACCATAATTATACTCCGGTCTACAGTCCCTTGAAGCTGTGAATAAATCAAACTTCTACATTTACGTCAAAGAAAGATACGGCCGTTTACGTAGCAAAAAAGGGTATTTCCCATTCACCTAGAACTATGAAATTTGGCAAGTAACACCATCTTTTACTACAAGTATAGGAAAAAGTCTGAATCTGTACATTTTTAATTGAATCATATAAAAAACAGGGACTTTATGCAAGGAACGGCGTTAAAAAATTTGAATTGAGTTAACCGTGTCATGTGCGGAAACCTCGGTGGGCGAGTCCGACTCGCACTTGCCCGGTTTTTTTTCCACTCTGTATTCAAACGCACAAAATATAATGTTGACAGGTCAGACGTGACCAACCACAGAGACCCCGACTCGGACACGAGTTTCAACTCTTTTAATGGATGTAGGTAACTCGTTTATAAATACTTACTTGATATTTTACTACTTCTGTGTATCCAAACGATTTACGCAAAGGGAACTCCCGCGGCAACTGATGCAGCAGCAGGGGGGCCCACGAGCGCCCGCCCGACCTCTCGTGCATCTTACACTCCTTGTAGAACCGTTTCTTCCACTTAAATTTCCGTCTCTCCACCCACTTCGCAATTATCCTTGGTCTCAATATTTGCAAAAATCCCGTGTGCGACTCGCAAGTCACGGTAGAAAGACGTGCTTTCACACTGACAAAACTGACGTACCCCTTAATTGCATCTTCACTGATTTTATGTTTAATATATTTTGTACGCATATTTCGAGATGTGTCACTAAAGTGTCTAAAAAAATTGCACATTTGGAGCCCGTACACAAACGGGGAGCTTTCATACGCAGCGTCATAAGTCGAGCGAAGGAGCCGCGCCGACTCGCCCGGCCGCGCCTCGTTCACTTGCGTCAAATACATGCTGCTGATTACTAGAAATTGGAAGTTTACTACTGTCCAGGTGTTTACAGTCTTCCTGTGATGTTTTTTAACTTTCTTATCTTGAGTTACTACCCCAAATCGTTGGTATGGCGGATGGGAAGAGTTCCATAAATGGACGTCAGAGTTAGATCTGATAAATCCTTTCCTATTATTATGTGGTTTTAACTGAAAAAACAGATTACGATTTATTTCTTACCAAATCAAGAATTTAAATACATATAACTCATCCTTTTGATTCACCTTTCCAAAAAAAAAGCGTCCGTTTTTTCTCTTTTGCCTCAGTTTCTGAAGCAGATACCGACGGATATTTCCAAAACAAGTAAAGGGATCCGAAAAAAATCGCAACTTGCGCTGAGCAATAACATCCCAAAACTAAAGAAAAAAAATATGACAACCAAGGTTTTCTCCAGTACCTATTACTTAACAACATCGTTTACCTTAATATACCTTAGTCAATAAGCATCCAGTGACCTTTGCGACCTTAGTACATATCTTACCAAATAGAATGGTTAACAAATGCGCCACAAGGAAATGGAGAATATGATCTACTTGATTTTGGAAAAGTTGTAAACACATCGAATCTCAACAGCAATGTGGCAGCAGTGGCGCGGGCCGCGAGCGCGAGCGGCGCCGCGGAGCCTCTCTACTCTCTAGGGAGCCGCGGGCGCGGGGGCCGGCGTGGCGCTTCGGGCTGCTACAGCACGGCGGCAACAATCCAGCGCCGTTTAGCCATTTATCAACATTTTGCACAACGGCCAGGGTCCGACGCCTGACTACCCAGAGATTCGATGGCTGGTTGCTGTTGATTGAAATCAAGTCATTGCTTCTTTTTATCGGCAATGTGGATTATATTTTATGGATTAATATGAATATGGAATTTTGCAATTTATTATTTTTATAGTGTCATTTTGTTTAGAAATCTGGTTCTTGACAGGTTACGTCTGTTACGGACTTCTAGATTGTCAGACTAGAGACAGGTGTACAAACTAAGTAGTTCTTATTAGCCTGAGGTCCGATGAGGTGGGATGAGGACCATCAAATATAACGTATAGGCCAGGGACCGGAAAACCCGTTCGTTTGCTTAAGCCGTTCGAATCGATATCATACGATAACCCAAACGTTTCGGTAAGCCTTTCATCGGCTTAGCCGTTCATTACGATAGCCCGTTAAAGCCGGTAACCCGGTCCGTAACAACCGGTAACCGCTTACCGAATCAGATCGGTTTTCGAACTAACCACTTATCGTTCGGGTTACGGTAACCCGTTCCATCCCCTATTTTCTCGCACTGCATGCGACGCGGTATGTGTAAGAACTAAAATATCTTAACAGGTTCAATCAGCGCAACAAGGGGTAACTCGTTCGCGGCTTATTGATACCGGTAAACGGTAAGCCGAATTAATTCAATCGAAGCGATAGCCTTTATAGCGGGTAAGCTGATTAGAGGGTTACCGAAACAGAGGGGTTTTTAAAAACCAGCTTAATAAAAACCCGTTCAAAAAACCAGGTTACGGTAAGCGGGTCCGGTCCCTGCGTATAGGTAGTGCCACCAGAGTTGAGGTCACGCACACAACATATCATGTAATGACAGCGGGATTTTGAAATTACTGTTCTTTTTTCTTACCGATAGCAATTTCAACAGTGAATTGCAAGATAGACCAAAAAATGTCTTTAAACGATTTTGTTAAGTAAGTATCTATATTAATAATTTCGTACCGGTCTACGGTAGACTCGAACGAAAAGTTCGGGATGCTTAGTAGCACCGTTTCGTCCAAATTACCGCAGTGTTTGAAGTCAAAAGTCTTTGACCAGTGTGTGTTGCCAGTGATGACTTACGGATCTGGTGGGGGCTAACAATGGGCCTCATACGGAAGCTCAAAGTCACTCAGAGGGCTATGGAGCCGGGGTTTCTCTGCGCGATAGAATCAGAAATGATGATAATCCGCAGTAGAACTAAGGTTACCGACATAGCCCGAAGAATAGCTAAACTTAAGTCGCAGTGGGCGGGGCACATTGCTCGCAGGACTGATGGCCGATGGGGTCAGAAGGTTCTTGAGTGGCGTCCGCGGATCGGGAGACGAGATGTAGGTAGGCCTCCAACAAGATGGACTGACGACCCTGTAAAAATCGCCGGAACGCGGTGGATGCGAAAAGCACAAGACCGCGGTCTGAGTGGAGAGCCTTGGGGGCGGCCTATGTCCAGCAGTGGACGTCTTTCGGCTGACATGATGAACGATTTTGCAAAAATTAGCGGTACAAATCGTTGAATTGTTTTTTAATTAATGTGTTTTTGTCGGTATGGCGGGCTGTAAGCATTACGCTACCGCCTACTTCTTTTTCATCGCCTATCGTAAAATACAAGATTTTTTTCACATCACCTATTCGGAATGGGGACTTTTCTTCCCTGCTAGGAGGGAGCAAAGTGGCTCTTTTCTGTTCAAGGACATTTTGTTGTAAACTTGACTAGATTTCGGTATGTGTCATACGGTAGCAACATTATTTCCACCTTGGGCGTTAACACTCACTACGCTCAGGATTCAATGTACGCCCTCGCCGTAAATAGAATAGCTCCCCTGTAAAAACAGGAGATGTGGCAACACTACAAAGATAATGACGGACGTCGACTAAAGGACCTAGCAACCGCATAAAAATATTTGAAAAAATATGTTGACGAACGTGTCTCAAGTCTACGTATTAAGGCCCCTACGCACTAGCTAACTGGGAAGGACAACCGCGTACGATGCACGACGCAAAACTATAGGGCGTAGGCTTGCTGGACGTCAATAATTATTATTATTACCGTGATGGACTTGCACAACCGAATTTTCGTCCATCGAGCCCCCCACTACTTCTCGCACGACGTGCGGCTGGATGGTGCGTAGGCCTGAGGCCCTACTTTGAAAATCAAAGTTCGAAGTTACGTTGGCTCCAGCCCTTTCTCTCAATTTAGTCTGGAATGACGAGTGACAGGGATAGAGCTAACGTAACTTCGAACTGCGATTTACGTTACGAAACGCATGCGCACGTTTTTGTTTCCGCGTCCCTCCTCGCTCCCACATCACTCCGTATTTGAATGCCGCAAACCTGTTGAACATGCCTGCACGCAGGCGCTTGCACCTCGCCACTCTGCTGTTTGGTGTTGTACGTAGCGAGACTCCATCCTACCTTTTTAACAGGATTAAATGGTCGAGAAGTGCGCGCAGGTATAAGGCAATCGCTATCGTGCCTATACACCGGACTGCGGCATTCAGAGGTAGTTTCAGGTTTGCGGCGTCCAAGTGCTGGAATGATCTTCCTCCTCCTATCCAAGGGGTGTCTAGCAGGTACACCTTTAAGCGCAAGCTTAAGGGTTATTTGTTGACACTCCAGAAATCCTAGCCCTCATCCAGCACCTACCTACACATAAATTTTTCAACCTGTTGCTTTTTTTAAATTAATTACCTTTTAATTTATTTTTAGTTTTATCAAGGCTGTATATCGGTATTTATGTGTGCGTTTATTTTATTTTATTTTATTATTATTTTTTCTATTTATTTTTTCGCTATATTAGTATTATGTAAGTAGTTTACACGTGTAATATAGTATGTTTGTACAGCGTTCCGTGAGCCACTGCCGGTACTGGCTGAAAATCAGCTCTGTAGGTGTCTGACACCTCAGCATTTTGCTGAGCCAGTGTCCGTTTCACCGCCGCGAGGACACACATTGCGTGCCTTCTCTCTTATTTTCACTGTTTTCTTTATCTCTGTAATGATAATGTGTGTCTTATGGTTGGTGAATAAATGTATTTCTTCTTCTTCTTCTTCTTCTTCTTCGATTTTCAAAGTAGAGCCTCTGACGTACATCAGTTGAATCGTGCATCGTGCGTGACGTGCTTGGCAGTGTTGCCAGGTCCAATCTGAAACATTCAGTAGATATAAGGTCAAAAAATCAGGAGATTTATAAAAATATCAGGAGATTTTGTTATAATACCTGAATAACCTGTTACAACAGCTTTTGCATTATCCGTTTTAAACTTTTGCGTGTATTTGGCCTTTTTGTTAGTACTCATCGTGCAATTTCGTACAAAAGCAAAGGTTTTATGTAAGTACGCCAAAACAAACACACACTGCAAACAAGACGTGTAAAATAAATAAATAAATCCATTAAAGTATGGTATAGAAAGAAACAATTCAACCACGTTAATCATAATAAATTCATTGACTTACCTAATTATATTTAGCACTAACACTAATAGTACTTCACTTCACTACACAACTGGAGTGCTACAGCAGAAAAGACAGTGTTTGCATTTGTATTTTGTTTGCCGCCAACTCAAACTCAAACTGATCTGATCAATTAATCAAACTCAAACAAAATAGAAAGAACGTAACGTTAAACACAGTCACAGATTATAGGATAATAGTAGTCGCAGTCGCTTCCATAGATTAGAGTACCTATGATTCGAATCATTCCATTTTACGCACCCGCACTATAAAGGTAGATTCCCAATGAGTGCTAGATACGTTCTTTGTACGGAAAATGCTTGCAATTACATTAAAAAATCCATTGATCTTTCTACAAAAAACCTAAAGTAAATTCAGATATATACAAAATTCAGTAGATTATCTAAATTTCTTTTGCAAATTCCGTAGATCAGTAGACATATGCCAAATTCAGTAGATCTCCTGATAAATCAGGAGACCTGGCAACACTGGTGCTTGGTAATGCGTAGACTTGACGTCCGTCAATATTTTTTTAATATTTTTTCTTGACCATGTATAGGTCATTCAGTCGACGTCCGTCAAATCCTCGCAGTGTTGCCAGATCTCAAAGCAGAGCTACTGGTTTTGGAATGTGTCTACAGAGGCTCTACTTTGAAATCCGTAATTCGAACTTCGTATCGCCCCGTCACTTTCTTGAGAATTAGTGACGCGTCGAGAGCAAAAGGGATAGCAATAGACGAAGTTCGAATTACGGATTTCAAAGTAGAGCCTCAGCTCTACTGAGGCCCTCAGGAAAAACAGAGGCCCTACTTTAAAATCGAAGTTCGAAGTTACGTTAGCTCCATTCCTTTCTCCCGATTTAGTCTCGAATGACGAGTGACAGAGATGGAACTAACGTAACTTCGAACTTCGATTTTAAAGTAGGGCCCCTGTTTTTCCAAAAATCCCACTGGAGTTTAAAATTTCGTTTGTGTAATAAAAAAAATTGTTATACACATAAGGTTCTTGAAGCGAGTGTAGAAGCCACAATTTCTGAACGAAACGAGCGAAGTGAGAATATGTGGCCTGTGACAGCATTAAGGATATTTTGCATGATAGTGCGTACAGTACATCGGGCCTGACGGTCGTGCGCGTTTGTCCTTCCAAGTTAGCTAGTGCGTAGGAGCCTTAAGCTTTAACTTTTATAAACTGTATTGGCATTCATCCCTTTGCCTGCCCAGAATGGGTTAATATTTAAAACTAAATATTTGACATGTCCCGCTATGCCGCTATCAGTTATTATTGTCAATATCCAGCGAGGTTATGTTTATATTTTGAAAATAATAATAATATACGTGTTCTTGCGTTTTTATCAATTTATAAACCATTTTATGCGTGATGCGCGCATTCATGACTTAATTATCATATCTCAAATCGGTTTAGAAAAACGCTAATCTAAAAAATGGCGCAGAAGAGTTTCGATGAATTAGAAAACATGAACTCCTCGGATTATAAGCAGTACCACGAGTCTTTTATGCAGAACAATCACGGGTCAACAGCTTTACATACATTCTTTTGTATATTTTTTAGTATACAATGCTCCTTATACTGCTCCATCGGACAGCGCGGCCCGCCCCCTCAACAATACCTGCGCGAGTATCTTATCGTAGTTCTTCCTTTAATAGCGGCCCACACTGTACTAGCGGACTATATTCTGCTTCTAAATTTCATTATTTTTACATTGCTATTCTTAAAATGTGTGCAAGAGTATCCAAATTTCCAAAATGGGAGGTCATTTAGAAAATTGAATAGTGTTGGATCAAGAATACATTCAGTGACTATAGTCAGAGCCTTGACATACCTTATAACTGTATTCTGTATTTTGGCTGTTGACTTTCAATGTTTCCCAAGGCACTTGGCGAAGACGGAGCGCTATGGGTACAGCCTTATGGATACTGGAGTCGGTTTATTCGTCCTGATAAGTGGCATAGTTCATAAAGACTTGAGGAAAGAAAATATAAGCATCATTATAAAAGGAAATGCTAAATTCATCACAATATTGGTGTGCTTGGGTGTTGCAAGGTTCTGGTCAGTGAAGCAACTCCACTACCAGGAACATGTGACAGAGTATGGTGTTCATTGGAACTTCTTCTTTACATTGGCAGTATGCAAGTTCATTTCGACAGCTCTTTTGTACTGGTCACCCCAGGCATTGTTATTCAGTATTCTAACAAAGTTTCTTCATGAGTTTCTGTTGTGGAGTAGTCTACAAGAGTGGGTATTTAGCAACGAGCCACGAGACTCCCTGCTGTCAGCCAACCGCGAGGGGTTGTCGTCATGTCTAGGATATGTCTCTTTGTACTTATTTGCTGCACATTTCAAGACTGAAATAAATAACAAAAGTGTCACTAGGTTAAGAATTCTGTGCAAGATGTTTGTTGGGTCAATGTTGCTTTGCACAGGCTCTATTGTGGTGAGTTACTACTTGCCCGCATCTAGAACACTTGCCAATGCAGGCTACTGTTTGTTCTTAGAAACTACATTTCTGAGCATAGCTACTTTTCTGTATTTTATAGAAGTATTGTTTCAAGCAGCAGAGAGTAAGCTGCATTTTGATGTTCCATTGATGCTTTCAGCTGTCAACAGGACTGGGCTGCTGTACTTTCTCATAGCAAACCTGATGACTGGAATGATTAATTTGAGTATGAGAACAATGCTAGTGTCCACTAGTGTAGCAATTATTATTTTTATTCTCTACATGTCATTGTCATTTACATTAAGCATATATTTGTTGAACCAAGGTATTAAATTGTAAAGACATATTCAGTGTTTTCTTTTTATTCTTTGGAAGTATTACAGTGAAATAAATTATTGTAAAACACATTTATTGCAAAATACCCCTTGTTCCTTGCAGGTAACTGTGGCCAGATAACTGGTTATCTGTGAAGATTTTTTTTCCTCCAGTATAAGTGGTTATCTCCGAGGATATTATTATCCTCACAGATAACTGTTGAAAATAACAGTCATTTGTAAAGAAAATCTATTCCTTGGAAAAAAATAGATATAACAAAGGACCTTAAAAAAAATATGTCCGTGGTTATATCTGAGGATTTAATTTACCTCAGAGATAACTGTTTTTTAACAGTTGTCTGTAAGGACACTTTAATCGCCATCTTTTAGTATTTTTAATAGGCACATTCAATGTTACTTGTAAGATAAAAATCAAACAGGAACAGAAATTAAAGTGTCCTTACAGACAACTGTTATAAAAACAGTAATCTGCGAGGAAAATAAAATGAAGCAAGGAACAACGAAAAAATACCTATATAATGATTATCTCACTCTTAAGGTATGACGTATTTAACATCCTTAATATATATATATATATATATATATATATTAAATAAGTATTAAAGCTAATTTGGAATCAAACATTAATAAAATACCAGGGACCTGACCACCCATTCCCCAATAAGAGCCTTTAAAAGACTTCCCCTCGAAGTATAACCCACTAAAAATAACCCCTTTGGAAGCAATATATGACTTGGTTATTAGTCAAACTAACCATTCACATAAGAGAAACCTAAAGAGCTAAAGCTCAGATCGTCAGCAGTAAATTGATATCTCTATCATATTGCATAACCAAAAAGGGTAAACCTTATAAAAAGAGTGCTTAAAAAGCTAATCTAACGGCTTTTTATAAGGGTAACATTTATAAATAGCGCTTCAAAAGCCGATCAAACTGCTTTATTAGATTAAAGGGATATTATATCACTCAAAATAACTATAGCACTTTAAAAGCAAAATCGAACAAGACTTATACGAAACGGATTTGGATAGTTAATCCTTTCAAAATACTAAAAAGCAAATCGAACGTCTTTCAAGCGACACGGCTTTTCTAAATAAATCCTTATAAAAACCCATTCGAATGAATGAAATGCAGAATGGGATAACGGGCCGGTCCCTGTAAAATGCCATAACGATGTGAAATAATAAAGCTGTCAATGGAATGTGTAGTTAAGAATAGTATGCATTTCGTTTTATTTTAACATTGTACACAGCGCCGTCGGCGAGCCGTGCCGCGCTGCGGGCGCCGGACGACCAGCCCGCCGCGAGTCTTTCCCTGCTTACATTTGTACCGGCACACGACACCTGGCGTCTGAAGCATGCACACGGCAGGCGGCGGTAGCGTTCAAAAGGTTCATAGATACAAGACCAAGAAGTCAAGAACGAACGGTTTACTACGGAACGAATAGTGATATGCGCCTACAACTTAGATGCTAAAAATAAAGCAATAAACAATGAAAGATAGTTCTTGTTCAATGTCACAAAATAACAATATACATCTATATTTCTTTGTTAATATTTCTACCCACTACACCGTTTCATACCATGACCGTAATAGGAACGTGTCATATTCTTTGTATTGAAAAGTATGAGACTATGCGCACTGGACCGTTCCGTCACCGATCAACCTTTTCGTAACTAATAGTACGGGCGGTAACGGCCATAGGTCAAAATTTTGGTATCGGTTGAATTCACTCAAAATAAAATCTGCATAACTTGGGCTTTTGAACTGTATTTTTTGTAAATATATTATAAAATATTGTGGGCCTGATACGGTCATAAATATTATAAATATAAATATTTTATGACCGTATCAGGCCCACAATATTATACGGGCCTGATACGGTCATGGTATGATACGGTGTAGTGGGGAGAAACCTTAAAACAGAATTGCTTGACATGTTATCGTATGGTTTTTAACTCGGCAGGCATAACCGTCAAGTAATAAGAGTATCACCGTTCAGGCACGAGAGATCCGTTTATGTTTTAAGCTAAATTGATGTTTTGGGAAATTTATCTAATAGGGAAATGGATGTTTTGGTAAATGGGTTTTCTGGGAAACAGAGGTTTTAGGTGTATGATTTTTTGGTAAGTTGATGTTTTAGAATATGGATGTTTTAGTACATGGGTGTCTTAGGAATCAGATGTTTCAAACCTAACGGATACTTTAGGAAACGGATCTCTCGTTTCTATACGATCATAACGTTGGTTGACATTACAACACAACTGACCTCGTCTCGTCTAAAACAAGTAAGTATTCTAATTTTAATTTTGTTAAGGTGTATTTTGCCAATATCAAGTTATTTATAGACACTCCCATGGACTTAAGACTAGACTAGAGAAACAAGTATAGGTAGTTATTATTATCCTTTTGTTCGAATGCTAACATTAGTCCAGACCAGAGCTAGAGAACGCTGTCTGCCGCGCGCCGCACGCGACGGCGGTAGCAGCACCAACATGGCGAGTCAAATTGCTTTAATATCACGACAGTCCTCCGGAGGTAGTGGGTGTAACGGCCCCTTACACTCTTGTACATGTTTGTAGGTACATAGTTGTATGTTTGTACCTACTACACTATTAACCGCACTTCGGAGAAGCCCAAAGATATGGTTCCGTCCTGCAGCGGGCAGGTTTCTTTGTTGTCTTGTAGGCACGTTAACCTCGCCTCACCGCCGCACTTGCAGTTACAAAAAATACACGACAACAGCTTTACAAAGTCAAAGCATTTTTCATAATAATACATTTGTTAGAGAGGTCGAGTTCATTATTCAGAAGGAAATAAAATAATATTTGAAACATCGACTAATCCTATTTAGGATGAATATATTAGGATTAGGCATATCCCTGATTGCATTTGTAAAAAAACATAATTATTGGTAAAAGAAAATTAAAATATACACTTCTAACACCTGCTACCTCAGTAAATACAAGAAATCATTGAAATTATTCTATTTTTAATTTAAATCGGTCGACCTTCGCTACAGGACCCAATAGCCACCTATAAAAATATACCTGTGAACACCACAGTATAACGCCCGTCTAGCAAGGCGAGCTCGACATTAAATTCGTATCAAGTATCACAACATAGGCATGGACTTAGAAACAATACAAACGATCAAGCTTTGATATGGAAGGAGCTGGGCCTCCCGGGCGGGCGCCGGCCTCGCGCGCCGAGCCGCGCGCCGAGCCGCGCGCCGAGCCGCGCACCGAGCCGCGCGCCGAGCGGCCGCGCCGCGCGCGCCAGCAGGGCGAGCGCGGCGGCGGCCAGCGCGGCCGCGTACAGCCACAGCGACGGGAAGCGCGGCGGCGACCACAGCACCGTGTAGCGCAGCCGCGAGTTGTTCCTGTCTGAACGTATCACCACTAATATTACTGCTCATGCTTATATTTACTAAATACTCAGAGACTTCAGATTCTGCAGAAAGTACCAGACTTGACTTAAATATGGCTACGTTTATTTGTGCAAGATATTAATTTAGTATATTTATGTAAATACAGTGGTATACATAGCCACTTAAACAAAAATCTAGAAAATTGACACCCTGTGATGATTTTCCAAGCGCTGTGACTGCAAATCTTTATTTTTCTCCAATTGTTAGGGTTCCGTAGTCAAACGAGGAACCCTTATAGTTTCGCCATGTCCGTCCGTCCGTCCGCAGCCTAGCTCAGAGACTCTTAGTACTAGAAAGCTGTAATTTGGCATGAATATACCTATAATACATATTAGTCACGCCAACAAAGTGGTGAAATAAAATATTGAAAAAAATATATTTTTGAATGTACCTCCCCTGCACGTAACGTGGGGATGTATTTTTTTTTTCTTGTCTACCCCATAGTGTAGGGTGTCGATGGGTAGGTCGTTCAAAAGTATTGAGGGTTTGTAAAAACAATTTTTCGATTAAGGGATCCGTTTATGAAATATTAAGCTTTAAAGCGCTAATTTTTGTTAGAGTCAAGTGTCCTCCCCCCCCCCCCTACATTCAAAACTACAAATAGTAAAAATCTGAAAAATATCTTCAATGAAAGTACATTTATAACGAATTTAAAACAGAAACTATCACGACTAAGTAGACTTGATTGGTTCCTGAGGTACAGGCGACTAGTGTTTATACCTACTAAAATCATCTGACAGCACCAAACAACTTTAAATAGAGTGGTAACGGCTCCGGAACCCTACACTGAACATGATCAGACATGCTCTTGTTCGGATATTTTGTGATGTAACCCTGAATAACTTTTCTGTAAAGTACCTCAGTTTCAAACAAAACATTACTTTTAATCAAAACCATGTACTCAAAATTAATCGCCGAACTTGAAGTGAATGTACTGAAAAAATGTACTACCTTATTATGGGAAGTAGCTTTTAAATATGGCGCATTTAGTGTGGATTCCGAAATGGTATGGCACTTGCTAGATTGTACGAGCGTTATTCCTCGATCGAGAATACAGGGGTATAAAAGGCGGGCTGGCACTATTTTATGGCCAGCCCGTTCACCCGACTTAAAACCTCTTGATTTCTTCACTGGGGAGCGCTAACAGAAAAAATATACTTCAAACCAATACAAAATTTTGCTCCAAATTTTCTATTGGATAAGATAAGATACCTAGAACGGCGGCTCCATAGCCGATGCTGCTGGTGCCCATGCGGTAGGAGCAGGTGGGCACGTACACCTCGAGCAGCTCGTCGCCGTCGAAGCCGATCTCCAGCACCCCGTTGTCGTAGAAGGGCACGGGCCGCACGTACGCCCGCTCCAACCCTCGCGTCTGCTTCACGTACTTGGACTCGTGGTCGTGCGCGCAGAAGTATATGTGAGGATTTATGGTTTTCTGGACCTGGAACAAGCAAAAGCAAATAACGCAGTTAACCGAGCTGCCATATTGCCGCGTTCGGTTCTATACCCGTAACCTAGAGGGCACACCGGAGCACTATAACTACAATAGAATATAAAACAATCCAAACTGTCGAGCACTTGCCGAGACGTATTCAAGGTATAATTCTCATTTTTCTGTCAAAAGTAAGGTAAGTATAGTGTTGTACAATGCGATTTTCAATGCCGATTTCTTAATCGATTAAAATCGAGTTTGAAAACAGAAAAATGATAATTATTTTTACAAGCTTTTATTTAACTTGCAATTAAATTAATTAATTTTATGTAAGTATGTATGTATGTACTGGTCAAATCTTGCAAATTAAATTTGACCCAGTTCCCGTTAATCGAATGTGCTGAAATTTGGACCTCATATGTAAACTCGACGACAATGCAATATTATGCTATCTAAGAGGTGATCTGATGATGGAGTCGGAACGTGGCGACAGGATCTCCGCTAGTCTTAACGTATCTAACCCCACCGTGTTAGAACTCAGTAGCTTGGTCTCGATAAGCAGATAGAGATTTTGCAAAAAAAAGTACAGTCGGCAACAAAAGCTTATTTAGACCTAGTACCTACTATTATGTAGCCAAAATGAAATATGATTACCAAAACGATAATAATTATAGTTATTTCGATAATTTAAAAATATAGTTTCTATATTGCAATTTTGTTTCAGTTATCCGAAAGATCCTCTTATAAAAAAATATGGTTAGAAGCAACGGGTCGCGTGTCCTCTCCCGTCGAAGTTTGTTGGCTCACTGACGCTCTTCACCGTTGTCCGTTCGTTGCGATCTGTGGTTGCGATCGATGACACGATTGGAAACGATTCTGTTTATGTTTTGCACATCACTAAAGGACTCGCGTGACGTCAAAGTACCTACGCAAAATGTTACACGCTCGGTTCTCATATAAATCGACGAACTCTTTCCTTCTATCTCGATATAGTACTGTGGTTACAGCGATTGAAGTGACAAGGTAATAAATGTACACATATTTATTCACTCGACCGTACGACGTACCTTGCCAGCGAAGGCTTGCCGGGTGAGCAGCGGGTAGTGCGACACGACCGCGCGGAACCCGGCGGCGCGCTCCGGCGGCAGCGCCGGCAGCGAGTGAGTGATCGCGTTCACCTTCACAAACAGCTCATTTCAAGTTCAAACCAAAACCTGACTGGCGACTGGTCAACACGCATCCTTATCAGTTTCGTTAATTTATTTCTGTTCTTAAGAAATGTGTGTGACACCGTATTTATAAAAGAAATGAAAACTGAATATACCTACCTGATTCCCTCTTAAATATATTCCTTAAACTGTTAAATTCCTTCGCGCGGTCAATGTAGTACAGTCGACGTCAAAGATATTTATTTACATTTCTGTACCTTATTTCAATGGAACTGACGTCGACCATACAAGCATATCGACATAATTTACGTTTGGCCCTTGCTCTATTGAATAAAAGAAAAAACGTGTATAGGTACATACCTATCTTGTTACTCACTGTAGGAATTAGCAAAGGTCTCATAGTAACAAAGGCGTACCTTGTAGAAGGAGATGTTCCGGAAGCGCACTATGCCGGGCTGGTCGAACACGTTGTCGAACATCTGCAGCTTCTCCCAGTCGATGCGCTCGTTCTCGCCGCCGAAGTCGTTGTCGCCCGGCAGCCACACTTGCTGGAACACCGTTCTCGGACTCGTTACATTACATTCATATGGCCATAACACATAACACAGGGTAGCCCTAAAACCAGCGCCGAAACTAAGATGGCTTATACAGAAGCTCATAAGCTATACTTACATATAATTAAGCAAATTTGACCTTAATGAAAATTTCATAGTTTTCGAGATTCAGCACTTTTATAAAACTCGTGATTTTTGGTACCTCGAACCAGTTTTTTGGGGGTGCAAATGCATTTAAATACATTGGAAATCTGTTTTTTGCAGGGCATTAAATTGTAAAAAAAATATGCTATAATGTAGCAGTAATAACTAAATGAAAACCAAGCTTTAAAAACCCGACTGCATTTTTTGATATTGTTATTAAACCCGTTTCTTAATATATTTGTATATATTTGAGATGGTCACATTGAGACCTTTCAAATGATACCTATTTTGTAATAATTAGATGACTTTTTTTTTCTTTTTTGTTATTTTGCCATTGTTGTTATTTCAATTTTAACAGTTTAGGTATCCTATGTCACCCGGGATGGTGAAAGGATTCTAACGATACCACACACATTTAAATTGCCTAAGGCGTTTAGAAGTTATGTTGGAATAAAGAATCGTAAGATACATACTTACATGAAACCTGAAAACATTACACTCCTTTTTTTGGGCAGTCGTGTAAAAAAAGGTAGATATTTAGATTCTTGAAAAATGTTACAGAAATGATCAAATTTAATTTAAAAAAAAGTATTAAACCAACCTGGCAATGCAAGTAACTTTACAAATAGCAAACTCGTTACTTATTTTCGCAGTATTTTACGAGATAATGCTATTTAACTTCAAAAAAAGCTTTTATTGCAATCTTTCCGTAGTTTCGAAACCAGAATAATGTACACCTTTAAAATTTAAATCTACATAGGTATTGCATTTTTTTTTGTTTGTAATTTTTATTGATTTTTTTGTGCACAAGACACTTTATAAAACGAGAACATATTTAGTTCTGTTGCTCTGAAAGAAAGGATTAGGATGTGATGAAATTCTTACCACTACAGGGTAATGTACATCGTATATATCAGACAACCTTTTCACATAATGGTAATATTGCTTCAAGGTGGACACAGATCCCTCGTCCATCAGATCCCCCAGAAATACCATCACTTCTGGCTCGAAATAGTTGAATACCACTGAGAATGTAATGCTTAGGTATCTGAAATAAGTAGATCAGAGTTTCATAATAAGTTTTAAAGATACAAAAGCAATTTAAGCAGTTACGTAAATGCCGTACCGGTCACTGTCCCAGCTGAAAAGGTAATTGAAAGGCTCGGGCGCCGCGAGGTCTCCCTGTATCTGAGGGTCGGCGATGAACAATATCTTCGTGCAAGTCTTATCATTTTTTACACATTTTAAATCATTCCAATACATTGTCTGTATGAGGTATATTAACTTCTCCGCGTAAAGGCTGGCTCCAAAAAGAAGCGCAATGAAGTATTTGACCAATGCACTAAAACAATAACAGTTGTAAGTTCCAAATTTTTCAAGACAACAAAACTTACGAATGAACTTGCCTTACTTTCGCCTTATCAACATTGGTAAAGTAAAATTTTGTAATTTTTTCTTAAATGTAGTTCATGAAGTAACGAAAAACATTAGTAAAAGGCATAAAATATTAACGACTCAATAAGTAAGCAAATAACTTATAACTTAAATAAATTAAAATTCCAAGCAATTCAATTGCTTGATTCACAGAGTGACAGAATCACAGATTATAGGGTCACAGATTATAGGATATGTCTATTCCAAGGAGTTTTGTTTTGGAAATGTGACCGAACCCAATACATATCCTACAATCTGCGAACCCAATTCAATTCACAGATTATAGGATATGTCTAAATTCAATTGCTTTGCTTGATTGACTGATAAACTGATTTGATAAGCGTTTCGTTCTAACAAAAATTTCAAGCACATTACCATCATGTTGCTCTGCCTTATGTCTTAAAACGCGTCTTCCTTGCCATCAGTCATTCATCTTTACACCATATATAACTTATATAAGTATGTAAATTGTTTATTTTATTGTAAGTATTATAATCGAGTGAACATTATAAATAACTTCGAAAATTCCAAAAGCGCTTTGTGTTTGAAGCAAAACGCAATTTTTAAAATGAGGGCTGCAGCTGCGTTCCAAAATTAAAAATGAAAACATTATCAATTAAAAATCATTAGTAGAATATACAAGTTTGAAACTAGTACCATCTACTAAAAAAATAATTCTTATTATATCATTAATATAATAACTTACTCTGAAAAGCTTTAATACATATTTTTTTATTGAATGGTTTTTTTTATGTACGGACAACAAAAAAATTGAACGCTCCTCATTTGCGGCGAATTGACAGGTCAGCTTCAAGCCACTTTTTAGCTTCTTCAGTAGCGTATTTCGCTATATTTTGTGTTTTGATTTCATTTGATTTATACATTTAATATGTTATTAGACGCAATGGTAGTTAGAGAGGCCCATTAGATCATTTATAAGTGCACTTACAGTGTTACATAAACTAGAGCTATCGGCGGTCCCGATGCATACAACTACATAATACGTCAGTGAATAAATGGTGGCCGTAAGATAATGGATGTGGATACCCCGAACATTTTGAAGCGGTGCAGCAGCGCACCCCTGATCAATGAGGTGGTTCCGACGGCAGCCATCTCGCCCACGACGACGACGGCGCCCAGGTAAGGCTGCACGCCTTGTATAGCCTGCGATGTGGCCAGCGACTGCCTATTTTTGACAGCTGCTGCGGCGGCCGCAGCCTCAGTGCCGCGCCGCGCCGCGCCGCGTCGCCGCCGCCACCGCTGCCGCCGCCGCCCGGCCCGCTGCTACACCATCAACAATTGATTTCACGTTGTTTTGATAATAAAGCAAGCACTCAGTTAGCAGTATCATATTGCAGTGCCAACATGCATGTAGATTGTAGTTAGTTTGCTTGCTGACAGTTGAGTAGGGGCCATACTAATTGAAGGTGAGTACATTTTGCTCATGTTCATACCTTGCCATCAGTGATTTGTTCAACAGTAAATTGATCACTTGTGATGTGGCACTTGTTCTCAACACTGGGTACCACTTTGTGGTAATTGGTGTTATGGTTTATGTGTTTGTATGTACAATGCTCACCAATTGGAGTTGGAGTAACTATGGTATGGTATGGGAAACGCAAATGGTGTTTTTTAAATAAACAAAACTTTACCAGGTCCCACAAACACATACTCAACATATTGTCTCAGGAACAATGATAAAGTCACAATTCAAACTGTTAAGTTTAAATATAATTATATGGTGAATGGTGTTTAGTTGATTTACTGGCTTTTTTGATAAATTGCAAATATCATTACTAATCTTGTTGTTGTGTTCACTGTATCTTGTTGTTGTTGATGGACTCTATTATTTTTATAATTATTTTACAATTTTACTGGTATATGCTTTTGTGGTCATTTCCACAGCTTTTGTGGGAAATACATTTTACCTATTTATGCTTAAAAAAACAATGAATAGCTGGCATATTAGTGAATATAGTTAACCTCTGTGCGAGGTCACGCCGCAACAGTTCTTTGATCAGATCACTAACAAATGTACATATTGTTTTTGTCATATATTCTTATGATATTCAATTTATCTCTAGCATACACCTATAGATAGGAGTTTTAAGACTCTTGAGTGACAAGCCTTCTTGCCAATGAAAGATATCAATATCATTTTATTTGCTATGACATTAAATTTTTGCCACAAATAAATTTGTGATAAATGGGGTGAAAAAGCTATCACAGAGTAGAGAAAAGTGGCAATTACTTCACCGACAAGAGCCTAGCTCTTAAATTTAATGATGATGATGATGGGTAGTCTTTATAAAAAAGTTTGCAAATACCTTTATTAACCCCTCATATGTTTAGGTATGGATCCAAGCTCAAAATTTGTATATATGTATCTTTTTGTATTTTTTTAAGCCTAATTTTATGGACTATATCGTATTCAGAAGAGACTTGAACTTGGTACTTTTTTGACCTCCCGCATACGAGGGGTTAATCCTTGTATGATTAATAAAAATGCAACCGTTTTTTTTATTGCAAAAAACTAACTGTAAGATTTTCTGTAGTACCACAAAGTTAAAAAGATTATATTTAAAATCAAACATAATGTTTCTGTTCTGCATGTCCATAGTAAATATTGTAATTTGTAAAAAATTAATAACGATGATGCTGTGTGAGCCTCATGCACACAGCCCACTAAACAGTGATCATCTCACTTTGGCGCTGCCTTCTGAATAGTTGTGATGTCACTCATACATAATTAATGAATATGTTAACTTCATTTGGTCATGCAGAGGTGGTATGGCCCCTTGACAGTCCAGCTCACAAAGGAGTGAGAAGCGTAATTAGAATTTCTTGAACTTTGTACAGTTGAGTATGAACAATTATGATTAAACCTTTGCACTCTCTATTGAAATAGGTGCAAAAGTGTATACATACATATCTGACCTTAAGTTGCACTTACACAGGCAATTTTATGAGCAATAACTGTCCACAGTATGGGTGTCTCATTCTATTACATCAAATTAGTGTAAGACTGATATTGTTGATGACAATAAATTATTGCTCAGAAAATTGCCAGTGTAAGTGCACCTTCATGGAGACTGCCCATACGAGAGAGACTGAATCATGGTGTTAATCATAACCTCTAACTGACAGGGTTTGTTAAATTCTACTTTAGAGATGAGTTGCATTCAGTATTTTTTATTCAATTATATTCTGTAGTGCTTATGCATTAAGGGTGCGGTTCCACTGAGGCGGAGACGAGCGGAGCCATTCCAATATTAACCAATAGAATCTAAACTAACGTGAGCAAGGCGAGCTTGACGTGACCGCATGCGCCTTCTATTGCTTAATATTGGCACAGCTCCGCTCGTCTCCGCCTCAGTGGAGCCACACCCTTAATTTTTTAATATTATAAAATGTATAAATCTCTAACTCTGTAGTAATATTATAAAATTATAAAATGGTAGTGTGCAAGAATATTATTTTATTATTTATTTTGTATGAACGAAAATAAGAGCCGAAACGAAATGATATATTCCTCCATTGTTGTTTTGATGTGAAAGAAGGACAAACAAACTTTGCATTTATACTTGGGAGAGATGTGCTGTGGTGGTGAACAACTAAGCGCGAGACCTGCATTTAGTCTAGTCACGTCTCCACTACTAATTCAATGGAAAGGTTCTGAACACCTTTTCAGAACTAGAATTATTCAGAGGCAGGGCCTATATTCGACCTTGCCTAAATAATTTTATTTTTCTGGTTGTTTTCCATATTTTTGTGCGTTTTGTCTGTCTTTTTAGGGTTCCGTACCAAAATAGTAAAAAAGGAACCTTTATCGTGAGACTTCATCTTCAGTGTCTGTCTTGATTTATGCGTGTATTGACTATAGGGAAATATGCCGAAGTATAAAAATGTCTACCTTTAAAACATAAATTAGTCTAAGTATAAGAAAGCCAATACTTCAAAACGTCTAAGTCTTATTAAGTCGAAATATAGAAATGACTACTCTCAAAGTATAAAAATGTCTACAATCATAGTAAAAAAAAAAAAAGATAAAAGATGTTTATTCAGTAAGTAGGCCGCACGGGCACTTTTACACGTCAAAAATCTACCAGCGCTTCGCAAGAGACCACTGCTGAGAAGAAACGCCGCAAGAAACTCAACAGTCAGTCGTTTTTTAAATATTGCTTATGATAAATGATATTATACAACGAAAAGAAAAAACTTAACCTAGCATTATATAAAACAATGAATGTAACAAACAATATGAATATGAATATATATATCATGCGTAGTTGAGCAGGAAAATGTGTCTAAACTCAAAATTCTAAAAAAAAACTCATAAGTAGTAAATATAAAAATAAATAAAAATTATACTTAGACGGGGCAAAACAACACATAAATAGTTTCGATACATTTTCCTACAGAAACCGTGTCCCCTAGACAATACACAATGTTTTACATATTTGTATGATTAAGTTATTATTAAGATATTTAGGTGTTTAATTTAGGCCAAGCATTTTTATCTGTTAGATAGTCTTCGACCCTATAGTAAGCTTTAGACATCAACGACTTTTTCAAATAATTTTTAAGTACTGGAAATGGTAACTTTAAAACTTCGTCAGGTAATTTATTATAGAAATGAATGCATTGACCTACAAATGATTTATATACCTTACGGACACGAAATTTTTTTATAGCTATTTTATTTTTATTTCTTGTATTCAAATTATGTATGTCACAATTCTTAATAAAAGAGTCTTGATTTTTAATGACATAAATAATATTCTCATAAATAAATTGTGATGCTACTGTCAAAATATTAATTTCTTTAAATAGTAATCTTAAGGAATCACGGGAGTTTAGGTTATATATAGAACGAATGGCTCTTTTTTGTAACACGAAAATAGTCTGTATGTCAGCAGCTTTTCCCCAAACAAGTATACCGTACGACATAACACTATGAAAATAACTATAATAAACTAAGCGAGCTGTCTCAACATTGGTAAGTTGTCTGATTTTCCTAACAGCATAAGCTGCCGAACTTAATTTGCCTGCTAGTACTGCTATATGGGGACTCCATTGCAAGTTTTTGTCTATAGTTATTCCTAAAAAAAGCGCCTTATCCACCATTTCCAAACACTCATCATTTAGAAAAATACTAGATTCTACCGGTCTAACATTCGGCAAAGCGAACCTAACACATTTAGTTTTCTTAGCATTAAGTAGCAAATTGTTACTAGTAAACCAATTAAGTACTTTACCTAGCGTCGCGTTTATCCTACTATAATCGACGGATTTTCGGTCTACCTTGAAAATCAATGATGTATCATCAGCAAATAGCACAATATCGCAAAGGTTAACTACCGCGGGTGGCAAGTCATTTATATAAACGAGAAATAAGAAAGGACCTAATATAGAGCCCTGTGGCACACCTAATTTAACAGCTGCTCCAATGGACTTTGTTTGGTTTACAACAACCGTTTGTGTTCTATCACTAAGATATGAAGACATAAGATTTAGAGAATTATTTGACAGACCATAATGTTCTAATTTTAATAAAAGAGTCGCATGGTCTACGCAATCGAAAGCTTTGGAAAGGTCACAAAAAAATCCTATTGCATCACAAGATGTCTCCCAAACATTGTATATATATTTAATGAGTACAGATGCTGCATCAATTGTGGATCGTCCTCTGGTGAAGCCGAACTGATTACTGTTAAGCAGTTTATTTCTATTGAAGTGCCCTAACATATCTTTTAACATTAACTTCTCAAAAACTTTACTTAAAACTGGTAGAATAGAAATGGGTCGGAAATTCGTTAAATCACTCCTCTCGCCCGATTTAAAAAGTGGTAATACTTTACTATAATATTTCATAAGATTTGGAAAGACCCCCTCTAAAATGCAATTATTGTAGATTAAAGCTAAGTGAGGTGCAATTATATCTATGACATGACGAATGACTTTTACTGACGTTCCCCATAAATCCTCAGTATTTTTTAAACTGAGCGATTTAAATGCCTTAACAATAGAAACTGAATCTACGTGGGTAAAATCAAAGTTTACATTACAATTAGTAACATTAGCACAAAGTAATTTTTGAGCTCCAATCGCAGATGATTGAAGACATTTCGTGGTATTAATGGCTATGGTGGAGAAATAATCTTCGAACGCTAAGGCCACGTCTTTATTTGACGTGATTTGTTTGTCACCCTTGTTTAAGGTGATTTGATTATCGCGAGTTTTAGTTTTACCTGTTTCTCCATTTATAATTTTCCACACAGTTTTTACCTTATTGTCAGAAGCTTTGAGTTTAAGACTTAAGAAATTTGACTTAGCAGTTAAGCAAACTTGCTTGAAGGTCCTAGAATAATTCTTAATATAAACTAAGAAGTCACCATTCTTATTCACCTCCCTCTCTCTATATAGTTCATAAAGCCTATTTCTACTTCTATGAATGCCTACAGTAGCCCATTCACTAAACTTGGTTTTAGACCCAGAAACAGTTTTCATTTTGAAATTTTTATTAAATTGGTAAAGAACTACACCGAACAAATCATTATAAATACTATTAGAATCATTATGTGAAAAGGATAACCTACAGATATTACTCTGAACTTTAGTTTTGAATAATTCCAAACGATTGCTAGTTATGGGTCTGTATGTTATTGTCTGTGGTTCTTGATGAAAATCATTTAAAAAAGAAGCCTTTTGGCCACTATGATCAGAATTAAAGCAATTAAATATTTCCTTATCCAAACATTCGCAATTACAAAAAATATTGTCTAAACAGGTTGCACTTGAAATACCTATCCGTGTAGGTTCAAAAAACAAATTACCTAAATTAAAAGATTTAAATAAACTTAAGATCTTAATAGTATCAGTTGACGATTCCAGTAAGTTAACATTAAAGTCTCCACAAACAATAACATGCTTTTGGGTTTTACATGCTAATTTTAACACATTTTCCATACTGGATTCAAATGTGCTGAAATCAGCCGATGGCGGTCTGTAAACACAAATGATTATGTAATTTTCTAGTTCTACGCTAGAAATTTCTACAAGCCTCTCTATGGATAGCCTAACAATATCTTTCCTTTCTTTTGATTTTACAGTACTTTTAACAATTATTAAAGAACCACCATGAATGGCGGATTTTCTGGCAAAAAAACTAACTAATTTAAAATTAACAAAATCAAAAATTAATTGATGTGGTCTAAGCCAATGTTCAGTAATACACATAATCTGTACATTTTCAGTATCTAAAAATAATCCTACTTCTAATTCTTTGCTGGAAAACCCTTGAATATTTTGATGAATTATATTTATACTCAAAGGTGTTTCCGCTGTCCTATACTTTAGTTTAAATGATCAGGATTGGCATTTATATTTGTTGAGTGGTATTTGTTAGTTGTTTGTATTTGTTTATATCTATTTGGTTCTATATTAAAAGCCAAAAGTTCTACCAAAGTTAAAATATATTTCTTTGGCAAATGAATTTTTTCAGATGTTAGCGTGAGGCGCTTTATGAATTTATTTAAGTCAAAGAAGTGATATTTGCTATTATAGCATACAGAATTATACATTAAAGAATTTAAGTATCCTAGTAGTACCTAAGTAAATATCTTATATAAAAATCGACTATGTAAATAAATATTCAAGTGGACATTTTTATACATCGGCATATTTCCTTATAGTCTATTGTCGTAACATCTTTATACGTCGTCTAATATATATGTGCACATTTTTATACTTTGACCAAATTATGCACGGACGAAATTATTCAAGTGAACATTTTTATACTTCGGCATATTTCCTTATAGTCAATACACGCATAAATCTCATGTCACAGCAGCAAAAATAAAATTAAGTTGTCAGATTTTACAGTTTTGGAAAAAAATAGCTTATCTTAAGAAATCTGCATAAAAATTGAGACTAATCAAAATGGACCTTATTGTAAAGAAAATAAATTTCATAACAAAATGAGTATTTTCTTTTGCGTTTTTCAACCGTATCTTAAATACGGAACCCTCGGTCTTTACTACGTCACCACTTATCCAAAGTGGGTGTAGCAAACACTGATAATATTGATTTTTTTAAGTAGGTAAGTAATAATAAAATAAGAAACATCTCAAATAATTACTGTTGTCAATTGTGTAGTGCAAAATAATTTGGCGCCGCCGCCGAGCGGGCGCGGTTTTACTGCTTTTGTGTGATCAGAATTCATCAGAATGACTATAAAACGCACTCGAATGAACTTTTTAATTAAACGAGACCGTGGACTCGAGCCGTACTTTTGCTTCATGCGTTGCGTATCTTATCGCATTTCTAAAATAACTTGCCTATTACACCCAGTAGGTATCTTAATTGTATCGTTGTTGTGGAAAACTTAATTTACTATAAAATGCTTGGTGCTGCCGCCGTGCGTATGAGGACCTGTTTCTTAAAACTAGAGTTCGCGCGGGTCGCGCGAGGAGCGCAGGCAGGGCGGTAGTGTCGGGCACGCACACGTAGGCACACAGCATACCATTGTCATTTGTAGAACGCCTCCTTTTTATGCAGATTCGCCGCATTCCTATCTAATAGCACTTAGAAATATTTCTCTGGCACTGCTTTTTTTAGTTTAATCAGTCGCAGCCTCGGCGTCCAGACTATACGTCATAATAGCCTTGTTGGTCATCCACTTCATCGAGATCGGGTAGCAGAGCGGGTTCAGTTGACGTCAGGTCATCTTTGAAAAGCCGTGATCATTGTCAAACGAGTGAAGGCGCCTCGGCGACAAGACTGACTCGGTCATACTTGGACCTTGATACTAGGACGTTTTCAATAAAGTAGGTTACCTATCATAATCTTTCTTTTAAATCTTTTTTATGCTGCAGGAAATCAGCTAATCCACATTTTCTGAATACTGCAGAAATTTAATAATGAAGATTAATTTGTAGTTTTGATTCCAACGACAGATATAGGTACATAATCCTGAATCTAGGATCCCTGTCCCAGCATATATAGGTAGTTCAGTCAATAAAATGATCACCTGTATTAAGAGCCACCACCATACCATTTCAAAGGAAGTTATTTTTTTGCTTTTTGAAGGTGGGTTTTGGTTTTTTAAACATTTATTTTATTTTATACTTGTTAGTGATCAATTGATCATAAAATCTTTTTTTGCTTTTTTGAAGGCGGTGGTAGTTTGTTTTTTGAAACATTTATTTTTTTCGTCGGACGGTTAAAAACTGCCAATTTGTGGTGGTAAAGCAACCTGTATTGTAGCATGTCATTTCATCAAGTGAGCCCAGCACGCTTGGACACGCATCTCAGATTGTACTGCAATAGTTTATTTAGTCTCTGTTTTAATAACAATTAGATATGGAGTTGTGTAAGTTATGTCACGATTTCTTTAGTTACGGCACGATATAAGATAACAACAAGCACACATACTTTTTATCGACTTCTCTATTCTTGGTTTTGTTCACATTAGAATACCTAATAACGGTCAAATGCACACGTTTTCTTGAATAACGAACATAGTACTGAACAATATTTGTCTAAATTTTGTTAGGTCATATTACCAACTAGGTAGGTACCTACTTATAAAGAATGTTATGCTACAGTCGCGAACTTTAATTTGGTACCCACCTTAGGTCCAAAATCAATCTGGCATTCTACAACAATAAGGTTCCAATTCCAATTTTTCACGGAATGGCTTCTGTCCATATGGACAACTTTGCCAGTGTCAAGGTTTGAGGCTACAGATGATCAGTAAATAATTAAAAAGTATCCCGAACAGATTAGAAATGAAGCGCTCAGTTGAAAATCTAAAACAAAATAAGACATCATGAGGGTAGTATTATAACTACAAAATCTATTTAAATAAATGTTATGAGAAGAGAGCATGCGCATAGAAGCGGACATAAAGCAGATATAAGGCGGGCAAAGCAGTGGGCAAAGGATTACAATTTAATATTAAAGTCGGTAATAAATTTGGTGAGGCGATAGACAAAAGGAGAGGGAATAAAGGTTAAGATAAAATTCATATTAGCGGGACGGGGAATAAAGTCGGGGAGAAAATCATAGAGGGAAACAGGAATGATAGGGCAATTAAAGAAAATATGGTCTGGAGAACCTTCCTCTAAGCCGCACTCACATAAAGAGTGGTCACGAACGCGAATTTTTGCCAGGAATAAAGGAGAACAGATGTGGCCAAGACGTAATCGAATGACCGTAGAGATGGCACGCTTGCCAGCATTGCGGAATTTAAAAAACCAAGGCTTCACGGGCAGGATTGGCTGAATGTCACCGTAGTGTTTACCTTTACTGAGCCTAGAAGCATTCCATACATCGCTCCAGCAATCAACTAAATGGGATTTAGCAAGGGAGCGAAGGTCTTGGCTATAACATTTGGAATACATAGGACAACCAATTTCAATTGCTTGTTTAGCACTGGCGTCTGCCTGATCATTACCTACAATTCCCGAGTGGCCGGGAATCCAACCCAAAGTGATATTGAAGACAAGGGAATTACATCTATAGAGGGCTTCTCTGGTTTTAAGAATAATTTCTAGGTTGTCTCTGGAACGAAGAGGAAATTTTGAGATGTCCTGCAAGCAGCTAAGAGAATCCGAGAGAATTAGGACCTTATTTAATTTGTGAGTTTCAGCATAAGATACTGCTTCATAAAGGGCTATAGCTTCACCTGAAAAAACAGAAGTTTGAGGAGGACACTGAAAACTTAACAGAATTTTAAAGAAGGGAATCCAGACAGCACATCCCACAGATCCATCTTTAGACAGTTTGGAGGCATCAGTGAATACTGTCAACCAACCTTGCCATTTCTCAGACAAAACCTTGTTGAAGAGAACATTAGCGTTAGATGAGTCTTTATGAATACCAAGAGAATACATTATTTTGGGTTGGAAAATAAGAGCGTCAAAATTTATTGAGAAAACGGGATTGACTGTAGATTGAGACAGAGGGGGGCCAGATAAAAGTTTTTGAAAACTTTTAATTAAACAAGGAGGCTTTTTGTGAGAAAAGTATTTAGCAGAAGAAACTAATTGGGATAAAGCATTTAAACGAGATAATAACGGATGATTGGAGAATTGAGCAGACCTGAAAAAAAAACGATCACATAGAAACTGCCTTCGAAGAGAAAGAGGCGGCTCGAGGCATTCTACCTGTAAGGCATTAATAGGGGAAGATTTCATCGCACCTGTAATGATGCGTAAACACCTCGCCTGAATCTTGTCCAAATAAGATAAAGCCAATTTACTGCATGGTTCCAGCAAGAAACAACCATAGTCAAAGTGACTCCGTATAATAGCATTATATAAAAGTTTTTGACAATAGGGGTGGGCACCCCACCAAGAGCCCGATAGAGCCCTCAATATATTAACATTTTTCTCACATTTGTTCTTAATATGGTTAAGATGAGGTATACCCGTCATACGAGAGTCCAGTATCAAACCAAGAAATTTAACACTGGAAACCATAGGAACAGGTTCCTCATTTATAACAATATCAACCACCGGAGCCAACCTCTTTCTAGAAAACACCACCACTGAGCTTTTGGCAGGAGAGAGACTTAAACCATGCTCTAAGAGCCAATCATTAAGATATTTCAAGGCAGTATTTAAACGGGATGAGCAATCTAAAATGGAATCTGACGCGTAATATAACGCGATGTCGTCCGCATACTGAAGGACCTCACAAAAGCAGTCAACAGACTTGTCAAGGTCAGCAGTATATAAACTGTACAAAATGGGGCTTAAAACTGAACCCTGCGGGAGACCTTTCCATATTGTTCTCGAAGGCAACAACTGACCCTGAAAGCGAACACAAAAAGAACGAGCCATAAAAATATTACAAATGATGTGAACCAACTTAACTGGAAGGCTTAACTGGAGCATTTTCTGTCTGAGTAACGGAAGTTGGACGTTGTCATACGCGGAGGAAATATCAAGAAAAACGCCTACAAGATGTTGACCTCTTGAAAATGCCAGCCTGATATCAGAGGTTAAAACGCTCAAGCTGTCAATAGTACCTCTACCTCTTCGAAAGCCGAATTGGAAGTCAGCGAGGATACCACGACTTTCCAATATCCACTCAAGCCTATTTTTAATAAGATGTTCTAAGATCTTTAACATAACCGAAGAAAGGGCAATTGGTCTATATGACGATGAAGCAGAAGGATCTTTATGGGGCTTTAAAATGGGAATAATGATTTGTTGTTTCCAAGAATCTGGGATGAAACCAGAGTCAAAAATAAAATTAAGTAAACTAAGAAAAAATAATCTAGAAGACTCTGGACATTTTATAACAAAAGAATAAGGAATTCCATCAATTCCAGGGGCTGAGTCCCGAAGATGATCAAGGACTGAAGATAACTCCGAAAGAGAGAACGGCTCATCCATTCGGTCTGATGACAAAGGCGGGGAAGAAGAAGGGAGACAATCCTCAGATGGGACAAAAGGAGGAGACATAATGTCGAGGAACCCATCCAGCCACGCAGCAGGCTCATTTGATGAAGGGTTACTGTCGGACAAGGCCCCACGGAATTTTTTTATGTTTTTCCACACCAAAGAGGAAGGAGAACGGGGAGATAGAGATTCACAAAAGCGAGTCCAGCCAGCTCGTTTCTTAGACGATAAAACCCTTCTGCATTGAGCACTAGATTTTTGAAAAGCTAAATAGTTTTCCATACTCGACAGATCATTAACAAATAAATCTTCAGAACAATTGCGAGCCTTAATAGCAGCTGTGCACTCAGAATCCCACCAAGGGGGGGAGGGGATTTTGTTTGATGAGGAATTTTTAAGGGGAATAAATAAATCAGCAGCAGAAATAAGAATTGATACAAAATTTGAGTAAAGCTCTAAAAAGTTTAATTGACAAATAGAAGGAAGGCTTTTAACTTCATTTTCAACAAAAAGGCTGAAACCGTCCCAATCAGCCTTATCTAATCTATATTTTAAAAGAGGAGGGGAGGAAACTGAAGGCATTGACACACCAGAGGGAAAGGTAACAAGAATAGGAAAATGGTCACTACCATGAGACCGAGAAAGGACCCGCCAGTCCAGGCCAATAGACAAACTAGGAGAGGACAAAGTTAGATCTAAAGAGCTAGGATTCTGGGAAGGGGAAGATCTCCTTGTGGGAGTCCCATCATTCATCAATACCAAATTGCAGCTATCAAAGATGTCAAGGAGAAGAGAAGCATTTGAGTCGCAAGAACTAGAACCCCACATGGTGTGGTGGCAATTAAAGTCGCCCATTACAACTAATGGGCCAGAGAAGGAAGAAAGAATAGAGTCTAGTTCAGAAATAAGAGAAGGGTTAGGATGAGGAATATACAATGAAACAAAAATAGAACCTAAGGATTTGACAGCCACAACATTAATACCTGATGAATGATGGGGGAGAGGGATTTGGGAATAAGGAAAGGAACGATTGATGAGGAGGGCACAACCACCCCATCCATCATCACAGTCATCCCGGAGACATGAATAGCCGGGGAGTCTAAACAGACTACCCGGCCTAAGCCATGTCTCCGAGATGGCTAGTAAGGAAGGATTGAATTTGTTTACAAGATACGATAACTCATGTTTTTTATGTCTTACACTTCTACAGTTCCATTGAATTACTGTACTGGCCATTAACGGAAGTGATGACGGTAGTCAATTGATTCAGCATTTCAGTGACGTTGTACGGTAATGCATCTGAAAACTTAGAGATCAGATTGACTAGAGTGCTAATAAGCAGCTTAATTAAGTTGTCATTTGGGGTTATAACAGATTCATGGTTTCCGAGGGCACAGCCATTTTCTTGGGAAGATTCAGGAGACTGCGTTATTTTATTATGAGCGACACGGTCATAGCCTGGACTACGAGCAGGCGCTATCCGTTGAGGCTTAAATACGGTTTTTCTGTATGATTGGGACGATGATGAAATCGCCGTTGGGGGAGAGGGGGTCAAATTTTGGGAAGATTCAATATGGGGGGAGGCTTGGGAAAGACGAGTGGAATCTGCAAAAGAGAGACGAACAGGGCGAAAACGCAGGGAAGCTTCTGAGTATGAGATGCTTTCTTCAGACATCACTTGCTTAATAGACTTTTGTCTAATATGTTCCGGGCAGGATGAATAGGTAGCAAAATGAGGCCCTGAACAAAAAAGGCAAGAGGCCTCATTCTCTGGGACAGAACATGAATCGCCTTCATGAGGTTGAGCACATTTAAAACAACGAGGCTTTGAACGGCAGGAGACCTTGATGTGACCAAAGCGACAGCACTTGTTGCATTGAATCGAAGGAAGTTGATAAGTTTCTACTGGGATAGATGTGTAGAAGCAGAATATCTTATCTGGGAGAGACTGACTCAGGAAGGTAAGAGCGACAGTCTGGGTTGGAACCCAGGACACTTTGTTTTCAGAAAAAGTTTTCCTATTAAGGCGACGGGCCTTGATCACCCTACAGTCAGCCCGAGAGCACTCCACGGACTCCACTAACTCCTCCATAGTCCAATCCACAGGAATGTTCCTAATTAAGCCCATTCGGGTAACATTGAATGTCGGTACAGAAGCCATAAGACCATGTTGTAAAAGCAATTGGTTTTCCAAAAAGGAATTGGCACAAACAGCGTCAACGAACTCCACAGACACTCGATTACGTCCACTAGGTTTAATTCCACCCTTTGTGATACCACAAATTGCGAGCTTATGCATCAACTGAGCAAACTTCAGCACTCTGATAGAAAAACCAGAGGAAGGATCCTCAACTGATTTTGAGACATGAATGACAAATGGGGCTTTGTCTCCAGAACCATATTTTAACTTAGAGCCCGGAGCAAACTCGGGAACAGTATAAGTATGCTGTATAGATGCAGAGGCTGGCGTCCTGGAATCGCGTTTGCTTGCATTTTCTATAAAATTTTCATTCGACACGTCGTTAGGGTTAAGATTTGGACGTTTTCGCGAACTCAACACGGAGTCATTTTGGGTAACATAAGAATCTACCTCCAAAGAAACAATTGAAGACTGCCCGCCCCCATCAGGGGGCACGCTATCACACATCGTACTCACCCAAACACACACACAACACACTTAACAAGTTAAACAGCACCAATTAACTTTATTTAAACCACTGCTAATTAGAAATTCAACTAAATAATCGCTGAAAAAACCTGCAAGATTTTCGGCACGTGTAGCAACCAACCCATCCACAGACCCTCCACAATAAGGTTGAGTTTCCTAAAGTTACAAATGACTTGACATCTCTAATGACATTGACGACTTATTTTTCTTGAAATGGGTCACAAATTAACGTTTGTGATAGTACCTTTTTCTTTTCTAATTTTGACTTCGTATTAGGCGAAAGCGTGCAAGATAACGGTGATTTATTGATGAAATAAAAAAAAACTTATTATAAGTTTCAATCATAAATTGGGTTTCTCGGAAATACTTACACTTTTTTTATTTTTGTTTCTGATTCGAAAGTACATGCTGCACGATACGTATAGCAGTAATTATTGCACTAATGTAGACTGACTGAGAGTAGTCTCATTACTGACAACAAAATTGTTATACAGTGAGTTAGGTATATCGGCGGACATCCCATTTTGGATTAGAAATAGTGTTATAGGTACTTGAGAGTTTTAAGAGTTTAGTAATTAGTAACATGAAGTGTGTTGTTTGCAGAAGCTCATCGTTCCTCAGCATGTTCTCGAACAACCTGCGCACGCGCCGGCACAGCGGCAGCTTCAGCCCGCTCGCCGCGCCGCACGCCGCCGTGAGTACCGCGCACCCGGCACCCGCGCCGGACCACACCACCACACCGCACACACGCACGACCAGACACGACACGACAGGACACGACGGTTATCATGTCTACCGGGAATTTACAGTGGTTACATACATAACTCTTCCGGGTCTGACTGGCTGGAGGGAATAGGTATTACGGGTTTATTCTGTTTGGCCAAAATATTTTGTTGTCGTCACAAGTGTAACCTTACCTACTAGACGGAGCAAGCGGTATCGATATCCCAGATCTGAAACTTTTAATACAAAATGCTTTTTGAAATGATACATTTGACCAAAAAGCTTGTAAGTGAGGCTCATTCATTTTCATTATACTTAATTGTTAAATGTGAGAACCTGTAATTGGCTATGTGTTGTTAGTCTTAATTCTAAGTTTTTATAAAGCTGTTGGTTTTCCATGGATCCATAAATAAATAAATAAATAGGTAAATAAATAATATTTTGGCCATACGGCAGGCCCCCGACCGAATATTCCATAGCCAAAGAACCACCAGAATTACCAGCCTGTTTATCTTTCGAATCCTTGCATTAATCAGCGACCAAATCGGTGTGTTCTGCCTGTAAGTCTGTGCCAACAGCGCTTCGCTCTGCTGCCATTATGTGATAATGCATTTGACCTGTACGACATGTCATTGGCGCATGCAAAACGCACGATCGACGATACGGTCAAACTACATTATGTGCTAAAAATACACACGCAAGGAACTAACTGACGATACTAATAAATAAAGGATGACAAAACGCGACACCGCATTGAATAAAGCTAAAGCATCAATATGTATCAACTTGTACAGGTACTACTTATACAGTTTGGTTATTACATCCATTCCCATTAAGAAGTTATAGTCGAGGTCATTTGCAATCATTTTGAAATGCATTATGCAAAAGTAAACCATTTTCAAGATAATTGTCATTACTAACTTTATTTTTCAATAATCAGTAACCCCTGTATACCTATAGCGTCGAGTAGCCCAATACATCCACGCGTTGTCAAGATCCTGTGAGTGCATATGTTCCTTAATCGCAAGAAAGAAATTGTGTTGGAGTAAAATCTTCATCGCTTGAACTTATTTTTGAATTGCATACAAACAGAAACTTCACGTAAAAAAACCATCACACTTTACCGCCTTTGTTTTTATGACAAGGAGAAACGCAAGATTTGTTTTTAAAGAAACACAAGCTATTTCAGACACAGATAAAAAAGTTATGTTTCGAATAAAATATGGATGTATGAGACTTGTGCCCAGGGACCGGGAAACCCGTTCGTTTGCTTAAGCCGTTCGAATCTATATCCCCTTCATTCGATAACCCAAACGTTTCGGTAAGCCTTTCATCGGCTTAGCCGTTCATTACGATAGCCCGTTCAAGCCTGAGGCTCTACTTTGAAATCCGTAATTCGAACTTCGTCTATTGCTATCCCTTTTGCTCTCGACGCGTCACTAATTCGCAAGAAAGTGACGGGGCGATCCGAAGTTCGAATTACTGATTTCAAAGTAGAGCCCCTGGTAACCCGATCCGTAACAACCGGTAACCGTTACCGAATCAGATAATTATGTTTTCGAACTAACCGCTTATCGTTCGGGTTACGGTAACCCGTTCCATCCCCTCTTTTCTCGCACTGCACGCGACGTCGTATGTGTATCAGTGCAACAAGGGGTAACCCGTTCGTAGCTTATTGATACCGGTAAGCGGTAAGCCGAATTAATTCAATCGAAGCGATAGCCTTTATAGCGGGTAAGCTGATTAGAGGGTTACCGAAACAGGGGGGTTTTTAAAAACCAGCTTAATAAAAACCCGTTAAAAAACCCAGGTTACGGTAGGTAAGCGGGTCCGGTGCCTACTTGTGCCCTCATTTTATTATGGACATTTTCACTTTTTTTAAAGTTACAAGCTATATAATAATGGAATTTGTACGCAACATTGCGGGCTTGTGTAGCGAGCACGCAATGTTTTTTTTTAATTTGAGCTCTGTCAGTAAACTACGTACTTCGCGTCTCAATATGTAGATAGATAGTAATGTCATAGTATAAATAGAGAAGTAGCTCGTCTTCAAACAAAGGTACATCGCGCGGCTTGCACGTGTGCGTTACGCCGACCGTACGGCTGTGGGCGGGGCGAAACTCGCACACGAAACTACAAGCAGAGGTGCGGGAATGGTGATTAGACGGGGTCGCGGCGTCATCATTGCGTTCGGTCACGTTTATGGTTGTAGGTAGTGCGCGTTAAATTAAAACATCGAGCGACAATGTCTTTGTCGAAAACTAGAAAATATTGTTCAGTTTACGGGCGTTTAAATAATGGTGTAAGAAATCCGGAGCTATCGTTTTTCCATATACCTTTTGAGTCGGAAAGGTGAGTACCTTCATACCTATTTAGAGTTGGTGTTGAGAAGAATGCTGTTTATTTTTGGGTATCAATTAACCGGTCAGCAAAATATTCTCATTTTGGTGAACAGAAATATGTATTTGGTCAGCCAAAATAGCTAGTTGGTAAGCAACTTATGGTTAGCAAACATTTATAAATCTGTCAGCAATTAATGACATATTGGGCTGCTCTAAATTATTTTGGTCAGCAAATTAAATATTTGAGCTGCATTGAACGACCCACAGATAATTAAATTTTGGTAAGCAATCAGAAGGTAAGCAAAATAATTCATTTTGTCCAGCAGAAAAAAGGAAGCAATAAAATCAAATTGGTCATCAACAAAATGGGCGCAACTATTACAAAGTTCATTCAAATATACTCTTTTTTTGTAAATTATTCAATTTATATAGAATTATTCCTCTAGGGCACACTTTCCTCGCAGATACACCCTTGAAAAAAGTTCGCCTTTATTCCTTATAGATCCCCTTTTTAAATACCAATGCAGTGTTTCCTAATAGATACACTTTTGGGTACAGTTGTGTACACAAAGGTGTAATTAACAAATTTACTGCCGTGCCGGCAACACACACATCCCAAACCCACCATCAAATTTACAAATTTAACAGAGTCGACGGAGCTCCGCTCACGCGGATCTCCTATTTCTGGGTTGTTCTGGCCCTCCGGGCCTGATATAAAAACGAACCTAACCTAACCTACCTCATATTTATGATACAAATTTTGGTTAATCTAGGGTGTGATTGTGATAGAAAATTGTGTGACAAAACTTAACTTGTAAACACTGCTGACTTTTCAAACTAAACGCAATCCACTTCTATATTATAGATGACCATTATTTTAATATGCATACCTCTTAATTAAACTGCTTACAGACATGTTTTCTCTGCTGACCAATTGTAAAATCTTGCTGCCCAAATAATTATTTTGCAGCTCGACTGTTTATTAGGCAGACAAATGACAAAAAAAGCTGATCGAAATTGTTTAAAATGTTACCCGTTTATAAATTGTTTGCTGAACAAAGAGTTGTAGCCCGATTTTTATTTATTGCCACCCAAATCTTTTTATGCTGCCCAAATGAATTAATTGCTGATTTTTTTTGCTGATCAATTTTAATAACGGCTGACCATTTAATTACTTCCCATACTTAACCATGGCGGCTGTGTTTATGAACAGGCTAAATAGCAGTTTTTTTTTTAATATACTAAAGCCGTGCATCCAACCAAAGCGTTTGCATGTTTAAATAAAGGCACCAGGTACCAGGAGCGCAGAGGTAATTAGGAAGCTAGCACGGTGCGGCGCAGGCGGGCGGGCGGGCGGGCGCGCCCGACACAGGATGACTGTAGGTTAGGTAGGTACTTCTAATGTTTATGCACTCCTAGTATTTGACGTTGTAATTTTTGTTTTAATTATTTTAATGAATATATGGTATATGTTTGAGAGAAGCACTGTTCATACCTCGCCGTGAAAAGGGGTTGCCAGCCTCGTAACTGTCATCTATATGAACTCGGCCGGCAACCCCCTACTTCCCGGCCTCTGTAGTAATGTACTATTTCACTGGCAGTAGCACGTATCTTTGTACCTTGTTGCTGAGCCGGTGTATTGTTCCAGAACTCGTGGGGCCCGCGCGCGGCGCGCGTCCACCAGCTGCGCCTCGAGGAGTGCGCCGACGTGAGCAACACGCGCGAGGTGGCGCACGAGCGCGAGGTGCACTGCGCCATGCAGCTGGGCCAGTCCTGCGAGGACCTGTCGCTGCCCGGGCTGGCCGGCTCGCCCACCCGGCTCGCCAGGTATGTAGCCTGCGCCACGCAGCTGGGCCAGTCCTGCGAGGACCTGTCGCTGCCCGGGCTGGCCGGCTCGCCCACCCGGCTCGCCAGGTATGTAGCCTGCGCCACGCAGCTGGGCCAGTCCTGCGAGGACCTGTCGCTGCCCGGGCTGGCCGGCTCGCCCACCCGGCTCGCCAGGTATGTAGCCTGCGCCACGCAGCTGGGCCAGTCCTGCGAGGACCTGTCGCTGCCCGGGCTGGCCGGCTCGCCCACCCGGCTCGCCAGGTATGTAGCCTGCGCCACGCAGCTGGGCCAGTCCTGCGAGGACCTGTCGCTGCCCGGGCTGGCCGGCTCGCCCACCCGGCTCGCCAGGTATGTAGCCTGCGCCACGCAGCTGGGCCAGTCCTGCGAGGACCTGTCGCTGCCCGGGCTGGCCGGCTCGCCCATACATCTTGACAGTTCTCGAAAGTCAGTACTTTTCGGAGGATCTGTAAAAGCAACTCGTCTATATTCGTTGACCGGTTGTCCAGGTAGGAGTAGGAGACCCTCGCCATGCGGCGGCAGTTCTGCGAGGACCTGTCACCGTCCGAGACGGCCTTTTCTTACTATTTGTACTATACTACCTAACTGCAGCTGATGACACTGATAACGTGACACGGGCAATAGACCGGCCCGGCAGGGGCCGCGCGGCCCCGCCCGGGCCGGCCCGGCGCTGCGCGTGACCGCTCGTGTGTGCCGCAGGTTCCCGCCGGTGGTGTCGCCGTCGCCGACGCGCAAGTACACGACGCGGCGCAGCCTGTCGCCCATCGCCCTCCGCGCGTCGCGGTTCAGCCCCGAGGCGGGCGCGCGCGGCAAGCGCCGCGGCGACGACGCGCCCGCGCCGCGCCCCAAGCGCGCCTGCCGCGAGCCCGCGCCGGCGCCCGAGCCCGCCGCGCCCGCCGACCGCGAGCTGGAGTGCACCTTCCGGCCCGTGTCGCCGCGCGACCGCCGGCCCGCGCACGCCGCGCAGGACGCGCCGCACGCCCGCGCGCGCGCCGACCCCAGCTAGTAGCGCCGCGTGAGCTCCTCCGCGTGCCCGGAAGAGAGCATGATTGTTCACCGGTCGGGTGTGCGAGCCCGGGTACTCGACGGTTCTGCCGCGCGAGCCCCGGGTACTCCACGGTTGTGCCGCGCGAGCCCCGGGTACTCCAAGATTCTGCCGCGCGAGCCCCGGGTACTCGACGGTTCTGCCGCGCGAGCCCCGGGTACTCGACGGTTCTGCCGCGCGAGCCCCGGGTACTCCGCCGGGCGCCGCCGGCGGTCGCGCTCGAGGGGCCGCGACGGTCGGCTCCTATTTATTAGGCAGAGTTAGAGTAGGATTAAGCGGGAAGCCCTTGATAGCCAAAGCATCCAAAACTTTATTGTATATATTTAGGTGCGTTGATATATTAAACGCTGTGTATATATTAGTGTAAGTCTTAGCTGTTACGTGCGAATGTTTCGAAGTCGTTCTTTGTTTTGATCCGTGCCAGTTTTGTTGGTATCCGTAAACGGAAAATTTATTAAAGTTTCGGTACCTCGAGCACGAACTTATGCCTTCTATCAAGTAACGTTTGAGTACCGTAGTCATCGGGAAAATTTGAATTTCGATTGGAAACAATAACCCGCCGTGTCCGTATTTTATTTATAGGTACTAAAATTTGAAAGCATTGATATGAAGTTGACTTTCAGAACACTTTTTCCAATTGTTATGGCGAATCGGAAGCCTGTTTTTTAATCCCATCGTGCTAGAGCTACGTCCTGAGACTTGAATTAGTTTTCAGTAGGGCCCAATAAATTGTCGTTTCGGCAGAATCTCAGGGTTCTTCGCTTGTAAGGAACATTATTAAGTTTAATTGTATACATATAGAGGACACTTGCCAAACTTAGCATTTAATTTGAGCTTACACTTGGTATGGAGGGTAATCCTAAATCAACCAACTTACAAATAATAATATTACTGTTTTGTGGAGGTTCGTGACCTTGGATCGAGAAGGATCCGCTTCACGCAAGATTATTACATGAACACGGATTCTGCCGAGACGTGTTCTAACAAATAGTTATTATTTAATCTCGTATTGCCGAGCTTCTCACCGTTAGTGTTAGTGCCGTCTCCGCCACCGTCATCGTATGCGTGTCGAGCGCAGCGTCGGTGGGCGCGTGGACAGCGCTAGTGGACTCTGTAGGCGAACGATCTCGGTCCATCGTTCTATTAGTTATCAGCCGCAGTACCGCGCGTACTGATTATCAAAGGCAAACTGTTTCAATTTCATTAAGGGCGAATGTTGCTGATTTATAAACATCTGCCCTCTACCAGTAACCAAACCTATTAATAATTAATAATATTCGTAACTCAATTAAACATTGAAATTTGTATCTAATAAAGATATCACTTGGTTTATTTGTCGCTAAGTGCATTTTTGTATTTTGTACTGTGTACATAACGTTATGTGGAATCTGTTACGAGCGCGCCGTGTACGCTAGTGGCGTTTTGTAACTTTTGTATGTATGTATGTATAGTTAGGCAGTGGTCTCTACGGAGAACCATTTTTTCGATCGTGATTAAATCACAAGAAAGAATCTCTTGTTTTATTTCTAACGTCACTTTATAGGTAGCCTCGCTCGCCCTTGGTGCGATGCTGGACTCTTGTGAATTATGACTAAGTACACTGCAGAGTTTCTGTAGAAATCCACATTTTTGAGGCAATGTTTTTTGCCGACCGTACTTTTTTGCACAATCATCATAGTAGGGGAGCCCACGATGCTAAATGTGGATTTACTCGAGTGTCGTCGGGACCTATTGGATTTTAAGATTAGATGGTAGAAAGAAAAAAGGTTAAATGATGTTTGCCCTTTCACCGGTGAGAGGGACGACTACAAGCTATAACAGCCAAATAGAAATACTTGAGCTCGTCAGAAATTCAGTGTGTATACAGGGTGGAGAGTTGAGATGAGGCAGTAAGGGCAGCTACCAGATACCTTGCTGCTACGCGAAAATGCTCTTAGGAGACCTTTACTAACTTTTTAAGTGATGACCTTGTGATGACAATCGACATTCACAGATTTTTGATAAAATATATAGTCAGCGAGAAAATCGACAGCTTTGAGTAAAATGTTTTTAATGCCAATCGGTCCCTTTTCTATCAAGGATTAAAATACCTACTGTTTGAGACCAACTAAGGTTAGAGTAGGTACTTGAACACGCACAAAACAAAGAAAACTTTTTCCATACAGTTCGTAGGGTGGGTAATTAATACAAAGTGAAATTTTCTTTAGCTTAAAGATCATTAAATATGGAGGCATTATTCGGTATTATTGTAAAAAAAAACTAGTTTGTGCGGAAGGAGAACTCTAAATACGAAGATTTTGCTACACAGATACCTACAGCTGGCCGTCATGGACGAAACAGGTTAATAATTAAATATAATGTAGATACTGAATTTAAATTTTGAAATTAGAACGATAACGATCTCATGCTTTATTTGAATTTTCGTTTTTCTCTGAAACGTTCTGTTTAGTGTGTTTGAGTCAAAAATGGATTCGAATCAAGAGAAGTCAAATTTTTTAGAAGCCTATTCCCGCAAAAACTCTAGTTTTTTTACAATAATAAAGATTATTCTCATTTCTAATATCCTAATTGTAGTTGCCCCCGTATTTAATGATCTTTAAGCTAAAGAAAATTTCATTTTCATTGGTATCAATGAGTATTTTAATCCTTGATAAAAATGGGAACGACTGGCATTAAAAAAAATAGGTACTCAAAACTGTCGATTTTCTCGCATACTGTACATTTTATCAAAAATCTGTGAATGTTGATTGTCAGCACTTAAAAAGTTAGTAAAGGTCTCCTAAGAGCATTTTCGCGTAGCAGCAAGGAAGCTAGTAGCTGGCCTCATTCACTGCCCCGTCTCAACTTTCCACCCTGGGTAGTGATTCTCTCAAAAGCAAAGGTGAGCGAATGCAGGAGCGATGTCCAAGCGGCGAGTTGAAGTACCTAGTCCCGTCAAAACGAACAAAACACATTTCAGCGCGTGTATTCAATTTGGCAGCATGGCTTCTCGAACGTATAAGGCTGCCTAATTGAGAATGCACGCGCTAATACCTAATGTGTTTTGCTCGCTCTGACGGGACTACTTAAACTCGCCGCTTGGACTGCACTCCTGCATTCGTTCACCTTTGCTTTTGAGAGAATCAATACCCTGTATACACCACGTATCTCTGATGACGGAGGTATGTTAATCGGCCGGTTTGCATGGTGGGGGTGGCTGTACCAGGGCCCGGACCCGCTTACTGTAACCCGGGGTTTTTAAAGGGTTTTTTATCGCTGATTTTGATAAATCCTCACATTTCGGTAAGCGCTTCATCGGGTTACAGATTAAACGAATAATCCATTCGATTGAGTTAATTTGACTTACCGCTTACCAGTATCAAAACCCCATCTGCCTCCCTCGAGTAGGTAAATCCCGAAGAGGGTAAGTACCTATCCTGTTTGTCTCCCCTGCTATTATGTAAGAGTTCCGCCAACGCTGCAGCATGACGCCTCGACAATGTTCTTCAAGGAGTTGTCAAGGCGCCGCGCCGCGAGGCTGTCGGAGCAAGCAGTCAGTCGGCTTATCGAGACCAAACCAACGTGTCCAAATCATACTTGGTCTCCGTCGCGCTAGGAACAGCGTTGATTCTGCTACCACATCTCAAGTCTATCACCAGGGCCTCTATTCTATAGGGTAAAACCATATTTCCTTTGACGTGTTATGGTATTGTTTTCGACTCGGCCGCTATTACTGTCAAATAAGAGCTAAGTATCGTGACGTTGACAATACGATAACACGAACAACACCGCTCAAGTCGAAGATTTGCTGTTTTTACATTTAAATGTCATTGGTAGAGCTACAATGCGCGTCGATCTACCAATTCTTGACGTTTCGGCCAATAAGACGCCAGAAAATAAAGTGTCAGTGCGCTAATTAAGTAATATGGTTTACCATTTGCTAATATATTTGGGCACTTACGTTACTTATAGGTATATGACGCTGACTGTACAAAAGCTTTATTAACAGACACGCCACACATTAGCTTGGTAAATGATTGCTTAAAAGGGGGGTGTGGATGGAATAGTTGAAAGCAGAAAGTTTGACTTCGGAACTTTGTTTGGACTAGTTAGGAGATAAACATACCTACCTACTAAAAGGGATTCTCTACAACTTTGATTCTATATATTTTTTACCTATTTTCAATCGTTGTCTAGACAGGAGGTCCAACGAACGGTCGATTTTCAAAAATGTATTTTTCACCTCGCCTTTTTTGTGTTACATTTTACTCTAACTTGCATATGTATATCATCTGAAAAAACAGCCCCCTAAATAATTTGCACGAGGAAGGAAGCTGTCAGAGAGGAGTGGCGGCGAGTTGTGAAGCTTGCCACCAGCGCCTGATATGATGTCCACGACCACTCTGTCAAGAGTGAAAACGACGAAGAAGAAGACGTAGCTTGTAGAGGGTTTTAATATATCATCTACCGATGAGAAGTTATACCATAAGAATACCTAAGGTTATAGCACATTTTAAAATTTCGGCAACTAAAATATTTCACATTAAAATAGTGCAAAGCTCATTACTAACGCTATTATCAGATGCAACCGTAGATTTCAGGATAAATATTACCTAATTAAAAAATATAAGGAATCTCCATACCAGTATGTATAAGTGACAACCCTAGTACCTACTTCAATGAATTTTCGCTCGCACTTTACGATCCCTGCAGTATACAACATCAACATTAGCTAGCAAATAAGAATTAAAGATTATGATCATCATAGATCCTTATTTTAGAGCATTTGAGTTTAGATCAAATGAGTGATACCAAATTAAATCGTATCTGTGGCCCTAGACGAGAAGCGTAGCGATTTAATTTGGCGAATGGTCTCGTTGTCTACAATGTAGTAGGATTGACGTAAGCGGCCGCGTGCCGGGCGCGGCGGTCGCGTCGCGCGCTTTTGTGAACTCTCATTATTTTTGAATTTTCGAAAATCGTTTACGTTAGCGTTATGCATCTTGTCAAGAACCCGAACCCCTGAACTCTAAATCCTAGACACAGTAACGAAGGTTATTTTTTTAACCAAACGTAGTAACCAGCAATATATTGTCAAACATCGGGCTCAAAAATATCTGACATGCTCTTATACCTCTAATAATAAAGACGTCTCAGATATTTTTACGCCAGATGTTGGATAATATAGTGATGGTGTACCTATGAGTCATAAGGGGGGGGGGGGGGGTAATTATCTATTCGATAACAGCGTCAGCAGTTCTCTGAACTGATAAGAGATAATGCATTCCTCTAACCTAACCCTATTCTAATAATGGAGCTATATCCCTTGGCAGTACATGGCAGCACCAACCTGTGAAGTGCAACCATGAGGGAAACGGGGGGCTGGCTCTATTCCACCCAGTAAAAAATATAGCTTTTGACATGTTATCGTAACGTCAACACGGTAACACGTTAGTCCCTTTTTTTTTTCCCTCGTACTTAGGTTAACCCTTTGAACGCCAAGGACCACTAAACCATTGACCATTTTAGTTGTCACAAATACAGTGCAAAATAGACCATAGTATCTGTGACGTAAGGTTGACATTATTTGTGGTTTTCAGAGCTGTCATTGGCGTGTGAGGACAACGCCATTTAAAGGCGTTCAAAGGGTTAATAAATAACAAAGACAGATTGTACCAAACCAAAATCACTTTATTTACAAGTTGGGGTTTTACATTAACTTTGTATAATTAGACGACATATGATATTAAGAAAAACAGTTTTAAAAGTGAATTATTCTAAAACTTAGCATTAATGAACAACATTATTATAACATTCCAATATTTTGTACTCTTTAAAATGTGATAAATTACAAAACATACGACAAATTGTGTGAACAATCTCACAATAATTACTATGTAAAGTTTTTTATTAAAACATTACAAAAATCCATTAATAATAATTGTTATAATTAAAAGAGTATTAGCAAAGCTTGCCAAGTACAATACATATTCAATATAAAAAGTTGACCCGTCCCGTAGAGGCGTCGCCCCGGCTCGGCGCTCGCCGCTGCTCTCGGCTCCGTGAGCGGAGGTGACCTCAGGCTCAGGCTTGATATTCAACTACATATGCTTTTAATGTTGTATATAAAATACAGAAAATTGGTCCATATTAATGGCGGACACACCCGCACCACCGGTTGACCTCTAGCGACGGATCATGTCCGTCGCGGAGGACAGCTTACAGTAACAACTGAAACCGACGGACCGGCCGGGGCCTAGTCAAGATGCATAACGCTAAATTACGAACCTCGAAATACAACAAAATGTATTGGATTCACGTAATCTGATGACAGATCGCGTCGACCGCTGTGCTATTTCGAAACTATAGAATACAGAAACGTTAGCAGCGCTTGCATCTTGACTACGCCTGCTTTGACATTGAAATTCGCTACCTTTCGCCTAATGAAGACATTTGGAGTTATTATTTATAATTTTGCAAAATTATGGAGTGATCAATGAAGTCCTATAAGTTAATTCTTCGTGACCGGCCATCAGTACTTTGTTGGACAGCAACGATGCCGATAGCCCATCAGAAGAACATCGAGATCTTGACCGCATCGACAGAACAATCAAAATTAGATCGACGCTGGTTTGAGTCAAAAATAAGCACCCGTTTAGCTTGCTAAATAAGAGTATGGAATAACTGAGAGCGTTGTTCGGAGTCAAATTGGCATCACGCTGCTGCGCTGCGGTGTTGCCACAACGGCTCCCGGTCTCCCTCTAGTGTGTATCAATAACGTTGGATCACACATTACTAGTCAGTATTGTATTCCTGACAATATACCGTGTCCATAGCGCCTGCGCGGCCCGGCGAGCCTGGCGCGTGTGGTCGGTGCTGACTGCTAACATTACTTCAGCCGATACGTATTATATACCTATGATTTTCTATAGGAAGACAGTAACACTACATAATATTTATAAAAAAATAAAGCGGAAAAACATTGGAATGTGTTTAGTATTAGGTTTATATTTTTGGTAAAATTCAAACTATATTCCGTGTCCATCCAATTAAATATTAATGTTAACTGATTTTGTAAAAACTCTAACACAAACAGTTACTAAATAAAATAAAAAACACATTCATCTGTATTTTTAAGGTTTCAACTATTTCATTGCTCATTCCAACAATATTAGTTTGATTAACATAGGTACTTAAATTTTATTTGAAGAATCTAAGTGAAAAAATTATTTATACACAAATGAAAAAAAGCCTAATAATAATTGCTCTTAGCCTAATATTGTGCAAAATGTGGTTACAGAATTATCAACAAGTTTTTAGAGTTGTAGGTAATTCTGTAGCTCTCTCTCTGTGAATAAAGGCTCGAGTTTACGTATGTATGTTAAAAAAAACGGAATCAATTTTAAGATTTTTTTCTTTATTTAACCTCCTCCTAGCTCCCGCGTACAAAAAAATGTACATAACATGGCCATTGAAGGTAGAATTTCCCTTGTTTTAATGACTGACAATTAATTTAGAAAATTGACTCTATTGCACTCACAATAGGTTCCTATTCAACTAGCGAATCTCGTCGTATGGTGGTCCTTCAGAAGGGCATGCTATGGTAGACCTCTTGACCTAATATGTAGCAAAATTATCAAATGGATCGACACAGACCTTACTGTAAATTTTGCGCGGGAAGGCAGACAGGTTCTGCAATGATTTTGGTTGAAGTATTTTTATTAACAGTCGAATTCTCTTGAAACTATGTTACAAGAAGATTAACTTTAGTGCACTCGTGTTGTCAGATGTTTGCCATACACACAATATGGCACATTAAATATTTAGGTAGCGCTTCCAATAAGTAGGTAATATAATACCTCAACATCAAAACGTGTCTTTTTTTTCGGATTTTTATTATCTTTTTCGAAAAAATGGTTGTAAATAATACTTTGCATAAAAAACGCAATTCTTATAGTCTTTGAACTGTCATAACAATTGGCATCTCGCCGTGGTTCGCCGCTCTGTACTGCGACCTAGTTTTACGCTAAATTATCCTAGCTCCTCGCCCGCTGCGCGTACAACTCCAGACGGCGGCGCGCGAGCTGCCGCGGCGCGCGACGACGCGACCGAGTTATTTATGAAATAACTTCGATCCCGCGGCCGCGGACCGCTTTAACATATGGAATCGTACTAATCCGAACATAACTTACCGATTTAATCTTACGCTTAGCCGAGTTCGACGTTTTCGCTGTACAAAGTGTGTATCGGTCGGCCGGAGCGGACCGGCTCAGCTGCTGAGCGCGGCGTCGTCGAGCAGCGGCAGCTTGGCGACCTCGAAGAAGATCGTGTGCGAGTACTTGTTGCGCACCGTGCTGATGGCCGACTTGGGCTTCTTGTGCAGCGAAGCGTTCTGCATCAGCGCCACCGGCAGGATCTGCTCCAACGAGTAGCCTGCGACAGAGCACTAGGTCACGTGACGTACTGATACCTCATCATCGTCAAACATGCTTCGTGCATGCATGCTTCCGAAGAGGGCTATTTCTATTAGCATTATTAAGTATATCATCTTTCTATTAAACCGTCGAGCGCCCTATAAGCACATGGGGCACATGGCGATTTTTGCCCTACATCGGCATCGCCCTATGTACACACCGTGTACACAATGCATCTACGCCAATTGTTGAAATGATTTAAAATATAATGCTCCACGGGATAATATTCGTTCGTCGTCGTAATATACATATGTTCGTTCCTCGGGGGTCCTGAAATAGTAATTTACATCGTGCGCGGTGTAATTAACTGAAGTGAGGAAATACCAGAGTGTCGAAGCGAGTTAAATAAGCTGAAAAAGGAGAAGAGAAGTGTGGTGTGACTGACCCGTGTAGTACTGCAGCGTGGGGCTCCAGTGGCCCAGCGCCTTCATGCGCAGCGCGATGTAGAGCGCGGCGGCGGCCATCTTGCTGTCCGGCAGCGCCACCAGCGCGTAGTCCAGCAGGCACTGCTCCAGCACGAAGCGCGCCAGCGTCAGCGTCGGCATGGACAGGCGCGCGCACTGCACCCGGAACACAACACACAGGTGGTTAGTACGATGCACTTAAATACAAACGGCGCCAAGTGACACTCGTCGACTGCAAACTTCGCAGGCAGGAGGACCTCGTGCGCCGCCGCGGGCGCGCTGTCGACGGGCGACAGCCGGCGGATTGACTAGCAAACAATTATTTCATCTCGATCCGCGCGGTCGGCGACGCGTTAGCAATCTCAAGATTGCACCGGCCTCGTAGCCCGCTCGCCACCGAGTGACGAGTGACCAGCGTGCTCGTTCGCCTCCATCGTCCCTAGTAACTCGACTGTCTGCGGGGAGCGCAGAGGTACTGACCCGGGCGTATCGGCGCAGGAACCGGTAGGAGAGCGGCACGCCGAGGTCGAAGTCGACAGTGCGCAGCACGGTGATCTCCATCTTGAGCAGCTGCGCCAGCGAGTACGCGCCGTCGCAGATGTACAGGAAGTCGTCCACCAGCGGCGGGATGCGCTCCTGCGACACACGCGGCACAACATTGGTCCGGGGCGAGACACCCCGCACATGCATACTATCAACGGATTTGCCCGCAGTTGCGTTCCGCGAACGTTACTTACCACCGAAATCAAAGGATTTACGTAAGCGGCCTACGATCGCGTCGGCCGCCTGTGTCAATTCCATACATTTTGATCGATTGTGGCAGTCGTTAACGTTCGCAGAGAGCGACTGGGGCTCGGCCCTTTGTACGTAGCACGGGTGAGAAATAAGCCACTCGAACCTTTTCCCGCTACTAGTGGATTTCTCTGCTGACATACTATTGACTAGGTATTTAGGAATACTCCCATCTGTTTAGGTACGTCAGCATACAATAACTATAAACTTTACTGCTTCGTCGTTAAACTTAAAACTCATGTTTGAACTGCGACGCGAATTTATCTTACGCGTTAACGTGACGTGATAATACCGTACAGCTGCTATTATGATGATGATAGTAATAAAAAAAGGCATCAGATCACGTGATACAGAGTCCTTAGCCGGTAGATGTTTAATACGTGTAGTTCTAGAGAGAAGTAGTATTTTGATTAGCCGATTGACCGCGCCGTCTGTGGACTTGCACCGACCACAAGAAGAATGACAAACTTTTTGAATGCTATTTCGACTAGAGACAAGCAATCACATAGAATATTACCAATTTGCTAAATGTATTTTAATAGTTATGTAACTGGTACATAATTAAGCTTCTTAAGGCACGTGTGCAGAGGTTAGAGCGCGAGCCTGCGAGCGCTCTAATTACAGACACGAGTACCTTAAGAGCTAATTATGAACCGTTGCATACATAACTTTTTCTACTACGTAAGCTTAAAATGATAATGACAAAAATAAACAATCGCTATTATTAAGGCAAATGGATAACACTGCGCAACATTATGTAGGCCAAAGACAACGTTGACATGTTATTTCTCTCTAGATTTCTTTAATATTTCAAATTGAATATCAATTTGAGACAAAACGGTTGATGCTACCAGCGCGTTAATGAGCTGCTCTGAATACCGGGCCGCGGCCGGGCGTGAGAGTCGAGCGACTGGCTCGCCGCGCGCAGCTGAGCGGCCCGGCCCGACTCTGAGGGTGCATAAGGGATGAACACTTTTGTCTGTTTGACCTTTCAGGGGTAAGGGGAGACGATTGGGGTTACTCTTAAAATTCCCTTTTCGCCGAATGACAATACAGCTCAAACGTTTGGATTGTGTTACGTCTTTGTTGCTATATAGACATGAACGCTAAATGTATCTTTAGCAAAACGTCTGGATCTTAGAATGTTACAATTTAAAATACACTAGTAGCGAAACGTCTTTATCTTAGAATGTCTTTATTACTTAATAGACATAAACGCTAAATGGCCCGGTAGCGAAACATTTGTATCTCAAAACGTCTTAATTACTAAATAGACATGAACGCAAAACGTCTGGATCTTAAAATGGCAAGTGTTGATATGACACTTGATAATTCAAACTCTTTGCTTTCGACGAATTAAGTATTCTAATTATACGGACTATTTTAATTTCCAGACGTTTTGCTAATAACTCCTTCTATGTTCATGCCAATCAACTAATTTTACTTTCGGTTAATTAGGTATTCTAATCACAAGGACTATTTATATTTCCAGACGTTTGGCTACTTGCTCATTTCAATTCTGTGACGTCCTGCTAAATTGACACTTTGCTGACTGAGTATTCAACTTTCATGTCTTTCAGCTGAATTGACTCTCTGCTGACTGTGTATTTTACTGTTATGTCATCTAGCTGAAATGGTCCTTTGGCGAAAAGGGAATTTTAAGAGTAACCCGACGATTGTTGTCTCGTCAGGTAAGTCGTACAAATTGACTGAATTCAGACAGACGCATGGGTGGTTTTCAATTTGGGTTATTGCAAGACAAACTTAGGGTTGGGGTGCAACTGGCTTGAATTTGGCAATATCTTGAAGGAAATAAATATTAACAACATTATAACACCCTTCATCACGCTCGACGGTAACTTACAATTATTTTGCTGAGAAAAAAGGGATTTAGGATATTTGCGTCGTTTTTTTTTTTGTAAACGTTCGAACATGGGTTGGGCTGCATACCGATACAGATTGATTCTACTATAAAATGTAACCGTAGCTAAATCGGATTCCTCAGGCCCACCCCTTTAGCAGGTCCTCAGTGGCGGCGGGATGATCCCCATTTAACAGTTATCCACATCCCGTGTCTAATAAAAATCTCTCGTACTACAACTACAGGTAAAAAATTCGTAACTTCATCTACAGACACGTCTTTTGAATTCTAGTTAGGCGCACGGTTTAGGTATGTTTCAAAAAATACCGGTTAATTATGGTTCTTGACCAGGTTTTTCGTATACGCTCGCTCGGAGCGGAATCGATTCGCTAGAGTTATGATCGGTGGGATAAACTTAAAACCTGGTATTTTTGGTTTATGATTTTTCCTGTGGATAGCGCGGCGACTAGATTGTCTTAAAATTATACGCCCCGTTTGACTTCAAGCTGAGCAAGTGAAACTGCAACTAAAGAGCTAGCTAATAGGGTAGGAAAGACGAGAAAACGATGACAGTTGTGGGCGGAGCGAAAAAATTAGTGAGCGAATCGATTCCGCTCCGAGCGAGCGTTATTTTGAGCAGGAACATTTTTATTTTGTTCTTTGATCAGAGTGCCCAGACAAGATGCACTACGCTAACTATCGTTTCTATTCGTTTCGTGTTTTAACCAATCGCGCCACTGTCAGATGACGTGATACGAAAAGTCACGGATCTACCAGTGACGCGATTGGTTTAAAAACGAATCGAATAGAAACGCTAGTTAGGCCCGGTTCCCACTATGCCGGACCGGCAATTTTGCCGGATGCCGGTAAGGGTAGTGGCTGTACAATTTATATGAAGCTGTTCACATTATGCCGTGTGAACAGCGTCATAAGCCACTAGCCTTACCGGCATCCGGCAAAATTGCCGGTCCGGCATAGTGGGAACCGGGCCTTAGCGTAGTGCATCTTGGCAGAGCCCTCAGAACCGAAGTAAAATCGATTCTGCTCGATCGGAATCAAAATGATAACGCTCAATTTGAGATGTATAGTTTCTGAAGAGCCGGTTAAAAAAATAATCAGGTTTCCGAGCCCTAATAATATACGAATAACCTAATAAATAACAAAATATCAACATATGATTCAATTGCATTTAATAAAATAAGATATCTTTATAATTATGTTGTTAAGTCTGATGATAATGACGCAACATTGTATTGTTAAAATGAATGGTACCCAATTTTAAGTAGTAGTACTTATTTTACCTAGTGTCGATTTAAAACCTATTATCCTAGACGAATTACACTACAAATTCCGTCCGTATGATCCGGGGCGGTCGCATCGTCCCAAACGGATCTGACAGACAGTCCTCGTGTTCACGTTGGGTCACCCAGGCGCTCGCCTTATACAGCGGGCTTGTCCAGTCGCCCGACTGGTGTTCGCACTCCTTCATTCACCTAGGTATTAAGACGGTCGCATCTGTCGATAGTGTAATAAATAATCCGAGACTGGCGCGCCCCACTATTTACTTATTTCACATACACTGACGCCACAGTGCACCGCTAGTTGCGCGCCCCGTTGGGGGTTAAAAACACTAGCGAATTCGTTTTGCCACAATCTTCAGTTAGTAGGTAAACATTTTAATGGACTGTAACTCGAGAACTAATTTTCCTTTGAAAATAATTTTAGGTATTTTTGTAGTTGTGGCTGTAGGGAGTGGGGACACTTAAATCAAGCGAAATGGAGATTTTAAGAGTTGTAAATGTATCAGTAAAGGGTTCCCTAAATGATTATAACATACATACAATGGTTTTTTACGAGCTCACTCGATTTTTAAGGTGAAGAAGTTGACAATTTCACTTTTGAATAACATGGACGGGAGGTATTTTTAAGTGTACATACTTTCAGCTTATAATTTTGATAGTATCTGGTAAAAGACATACAGACAACATACTAACATGAAAAAACTACCTATAAGGGTTTCTAATCTGACTATCTAAAAATGGTAATAGCATTAGGGCGTAACATAGCATTTAAAAACTTACATCAAACTTGGAGGCAATGAAGAGCGCCGACGCCCCCAACAGTTGCAGCTCCTCCTTGGTGAGGTGTGTGTGCTCGGGTTGGCGCGAGGACTTGGCGAGGAACAGGTCCACGAGCTTGACGGCCAGGTAGAGCGTCTCGTGGTTCAGCTCGAAGCTCTCTTGCACCTCCACCATCCAGTCCACCAGCAGCGCGCGCATCCACGACGTGATGCCCTTCATCCGGCCCAGGTAGTCGTCAATGGGGAACAAGTGCTGCAACAACACCCTTGCTCTTAACCAGGCATCCAGTTGCAAGACGCAAAATACAGGACAACAGTAATGACATTTTTAAGGGTTTCAAAAAATGCATCCTTTTTTACACCATTTACAAGATATGTCTGTTTTGTTAATAAACATATGAGAACATTTATTAAATTAATACAATTAAAAAACTAAACTATTACATAATGGTCCTAGTGCATTAAGATCTGAGTGAGACTTTTTTGTCCATAAGGTAAAAATAATTTGGTACAGTACTTACCTCTCTGCTTTTCATATAGTTGAAAATATCCATAGCATATTGGGACACCTGGAAGACATCACTCCAGTTCTCCTTATCAAAATCTACCACCCCTGAGGGGGGCACGGGGTGGTCGTCAGTCAAGTCTTCCGACTTGTTGGAAACACTATCATCTAAGTTTACTTTGTCAAGCTTTTCGCTGATTGTCTTATATTCTTCTTTAGTCGAGTCTGCTGGGCTTCTGTGGGTTTAACAATTGATTACTACTTACTAGGAGTCTAGTAAAGATGTTATAATGGTAGACAATACAAAGTACATAATAAAAAAGGGTTTAGCTTGGGACACAAATTTAATTTTTTTTTTTTTAATTATATGTTTTGCATTTATAAACATTAAAAATATTTTGTACTAAGACTTGTGCCTGTAAAAAAATGCAGGGGCTTATAGAGGTTAAACCAACTCCTAAGTTTATCACTATTGTATTGTATTAAATAACTGTTGTAGCATTACTCAGAAGAGATATTCTGCTTATAAGACCGAACTAATCTCTCGTAGTTTCTGTAAGCATTATATTTACTTTTTAATTAATTATTATACCTACCTACTTTACTGATAAATCCCGAAATGCTATTACAAGGATGAAGAAATATTGATCATAATAAAAAACCATCTGCCTATCTGTCTGATTTTTAAGTCTCAGAAGAGCCCTCAGAATGACAACTGCTCATTGAAAGGGACAATGTAGGACAGTGTTTGGAAAATACCAACAATCTTACATATTCTCTAACGCAGTCATATAAAGCGATGGTTCTCCCGAGACATCACTCCTCGCTGACTTGGCCGAGCTGGAGTTCTGGCTGTGATTCTGATTCTCCTTGGACATCTTCTTCTCAATGTTCTTGAGGATGCCATTCTGAGCTCGGGTAGCCACAGGCTTGGGAGGATCCTTAGCAAAATGTTTCTGGACGGATTCGATAGCATTGGTGGCCACCCTTTGCAGCTGTTTCGCCTTTGAAGTCTTACCATTAAGTGTTGTGTGGGATTTGATGTTCTAAAATTGTAAAAAATACCATACAATGACCCGTAAAAAGCAGGTGTAAAAAGAATGAAAAGCATTTTGGTCCACTTTAATACTAAATTAGTAAAGTTAGAAATTTTGGAGGGAAAGTTCATTGAACTAATAAAAAGGTAAATAGAAACTTAATATATGGACAATGCATTTCACAGTTCGGAATTTATTAATTGGGTAAATAAAACCTAATGAATTCTAATAAAACGTTAGAACAAAGTACCCTCCTAGTGAAAAAATAACACATGATTTATAATTAACCTTAACAGTTGGGAGCATTTTGGTTTCCACTGTCACCTTCTTCAAAGGAGCAGCTTTGTCGGGGGCGGCGGACTTGTTGAAGGCGTTGGTGAGGTCCCCGAACGCCGCTCGCTTCGCCGTCACATCTTTGAGAGGACTGTCCGCCTTCCTCTTGCTAGGCACCTTCAAGCTGTCTTTATAACTTTTGAGAGTAGCTAACTGTTTACTCCTCGTCGTTATGCCATGGCTCAGAATGCCGTTTGAGTTCTCGTTGACGCCGATTGGCTTCGATGCCAACCTGGTTGGCGCCATTGCACACTGAAAAACAACACTCAATTCACACGCACAGCTTCGATGTGGTACTTAACACTTTGCTACACAAACGGTTCAATAATATCTCTAGAACACTTACGATATAATGTAAACAAGCCTTTCGAAAATCTCACTTCTAACAGTCTAAAAATGGAGGCAAAACAAGCGAACGTCTGCCAGTTGAGACAGCGTCAAACGGTTATCAAATCATGTGTGAATACTCACGTTTCTAGACGGCAGCGGCCGTTGTGTATTTGTTAATAGTTATTTAAGGAGTTGCACGTCCCGATTGATTGCTAAGAAATGTAAAATTGTATCTAAACTCAACAAAAGTCCAGCCGCTCCGGACTGAACTCCAACAACCACAGACAGAAACCGTTGCTAGCTTTAAAATTCTATTGGGTACACGTCTGGCCAATGGGAGCAAAGCCTCAAATGTAACGTTCCGTTCTACGAAGTAAATCTCCATCAAAATAATAATTTCATCACTCCTCAAGTTCTCACGGAGTATAAAACAAATACATTATAATATTAATCGGTTTGATATGATAAAATATATATATATATAAAACAAACAGTCAGTACTAAGTATTTACTTTCTTAGGACATTTTTGGAATTTTATTCTTCTTCAAAATCTGTACTTTTTACTTGATATTTTAATCAATGAATTACAGCAATTTTATTAGCAAGTATATTATTATATTTGGAATAAATTCGGAAGTTTTATGTTTTGGCAACTTTTTAATTTGGCATTTAACTTTAACATGGCCTAAAGGTCTTGCAACCAGAGGCCCGTTTCACGAAGCTACAAGTTACAAATTACAAGCGGAAGTCTCTTTCTAACTCGTACTGCTAGAAAGAGGGTTCCGCTTGTAATTTGTAACTTGTAGCTTCGTGAAACGGGCCTCAGGTCATCAAATAAAAAAAAAAACTTTAACATGACATGACATTGACACATTGACTTGACACAAAAATGAAAAAAGCAGAGCAGATAAATAATAAATAAAATACGTAGAATCGTTTATTTACCTACTCAAAATTCCTATAGTACTTTAATAATGATATAGTGAATTTAGTGTATTTTCTGAGACTCTAATTATATACTAATCCATCAGTAAATTACAATGCTAGGAGGAGTGAGATTGCAAGTGATATACACTCACGAAAAGAGTTGTTTTGCCTATTTGAGTTCAAAATATAGCACGAATAATGAACAGGTAAGTCAATTTAAAAATAAAAATGGTCTTTGAAAGCCTTTGAAACTAGTTATATCCACTCAATGTAAGTTAAGAGGTTATGCCTTTGTTGTTGTACGTACGTAATAAGCGATAAGTACGATAACATTTCATTTGATAGGTTATGGACGTTATGGTCCTGTCTCTAAAAGAAAAAACTGTTATAAGAAGGGTCTGTTGTGGAATTAGGTTAATACTGAGTCAGGTTTATATTTCAATGATGTACCTACCTAGTTTAAAGAGACGCTTTTCATTTGAAGGGCAATGTTAAAGTTCAAAGGTTTACTTTATGTTTAAAGACTGATCAGAGGGCTTATTGTCTATCGCACTCGCAATCACGATCGTTTTCATTTTGAAAATTGAAGGCTTGTCGGCATACAAAATGAAAACAATTGCTCCACTTTGAAGCCGGTTGTGATTGCGAGTGCGTTAGACAATAATGGTCCAGGTCCACAATGACATGCAGATTATTGGTTTTTTAGTGTTATCCTCATATTTATGATGGTAATAATAGTTGATATTAACACAAACTTGTGCTTGTGAACATGAAATGTATTGCAAAATATTTATTACAATTTCAAATACATTTAATTTCTTTTGTATACATACTTTTTATTTTATTAAAATATCCCGAATCATTATGCATTTGTTAATAAAAATATCAAGTATATTTTGTAATGTACAGATAGGGAATGAAAAAAAAACTGTCTTGGTTTGAACCTTAAAATAAATATATAAAATATCAGATGGTATTGTTATATTTGTGACATTAACACAGACCAATATCACTTTAAAAGTCTACTCGTGTCCACAGTCTTTGTAACACAAACAAAATGTTATTAGATTCTATTAATTTTAACAGAAACTTCTGTACGAAATTCAAATTATATTAAAGCAAAAAAAAAACGTCAGTCTTAGGCAGGATTCGAACCTACATTTCCTCTGGCAATCTGAGTATGAAAAAGTAAGCGATTACTAATTTCATGGATCTTAAGTAGGGTCTTGGTGGCTAGTTGCCTCTGTTTTAAAGTAGGTCTCAAGTTATTAATTATTGTCCGCTTAGATGAAAAAAAAAATCCCACATTTTTTTAGGACTTACAAAACCGCAAAACTTTATTTTAAAAGTTTAGTTTTCGTTAACGGGCGAAAACGCTTACAGCCATATTAGTCTATAGATTATCTGTGCTGTGACGTCATACGGGCCGAAAACAAACATTTGTTTGACAGTTGACGAGAGCATTTGACGGCTCAGGCCTGAAATATGCGTTTTCCTAAAATGTACAATTCTCAAAACGTCTGGGTTCTCATAATGTTAGCATTTCTATTTTGTCAGTTTTCTCAAAATGACTGCTATTTAAAATGTGTACAGTCTCAGAAAGTCGTCTATTCACAACGTTTACATTCCTATAATATTAGCATTACCATAAGTTTTGCTTTTCCGTTATGTTCACTTCTTTATATAGGCTTTCGTCTTGTTATGATTGTTTTCCTATAATGTCTGCTTTATTTCAAATCAAAGTTCTAAATTTTCCAAGGCAGCAACCATCAGCATTACGTAAAATGTTGACAGGAAAATTAATTATACAAACTTTTGGTCAATTTTGGGTTGAGATGGTAAATGCAATCGAAAAATATAATGTTTGAAAAATTCTGTTCTACTTAGGACTCAATTATAATTATATCGTTTTATATTCGTAGTTATTTCGTACAATCAGCGTCAAAAGAAACTGATCACTTAATTACCTTGTCGCTTTACTGTCACATAAGCAATGTCAAACAAGATTGTTAATGCGATAAAGTACAAAAGTAGCTTGAAGTGATCAGTTACTTTTGACGCTGACTGTACCTAACCCTTTACCCGCCAACGACGCAAATTATAAAAATTTCGCTTTAAAATAATAAAGATACCTATAGGTGTAAATATGGCGTTCATGATTGCAGACATTTTGGGAATAAGACATTTCTGGAATGCAAAAATTGTAAGAAGGCAGATATTTTGAGGTTGAAGACATTTTGAGAAAAAGCTCTTCCTGAAAAGCGAACATTATATGAAAACTGACATTCTTGGAGACAGACATTATAAGAAGCTGACATTTTGGGATGCTGACATTATGCAAAAGACGTGCCAACATTGTGAAAATGCAGACAGAAATGTCATGTCACAGCACAGAATACTTGCAGAATATACCATTGCGAATTTCACTCGTATAAGAACCGACATGAAGTTTGCTTAAGGTCCTATGACGTCACAACATGCCCGACAGCGTTTTCAGAGTTCAAAATAAAAAATAAAAATGAACAATTTTTAAATAAAAAATATGTAGCCATCTTACACTTTTAATATCTGAAATCGATAAATATTGGTTTCTTAAGTCTAATACTAAAGAAAATATTAATTTATTAAGCCAAATTTAATATGAGGCAAGTAGCCTATTGGTAATGCGCCTGCATTGTCCCAGATTGCCAGAGGAGATGTAGGTTCAAATCGTTTTTTTTTTGCTTTATTATAATTATTAGATTTTGTTTTGAATACATAAGTATTACCTATTATAAATTCTGCTAGGGAGAAGACTCCAAGGACCATCTCTGTAACAGCCATTTTTCTTAATTGCAAATACTTGCTATACTTGGTGTTAAGGCATATAATGAGAGGTGATTAATAATTTAAATTACTCTATGTTGTCACAAGATTTGTATCAAGGTTTGTAAGTTGGTCAAGATTTCCTATTCATAAATAAATAAATGTAGAATTTTTGAAAAGTGGAAGAAACAACTGTGTTTAAGTATTTGTCTAGGGTTCATCCTTTTTTGCTCGGAAAATGCTCTTATACATACCACCTGGCCCCGGAGGGGCCAAAAGTTATGTGGGACTCACCAACCGAAAGTGGCAAGAATACCCACTAAAAACCCAGCGATCCTCTTTCTACGCCGTAGTTGGCGAGGGCCGCAGGTTCTGCTCGCGCATTTGACTATGACCCTCAACGACAGGCCCACTTAGATCGAGCTCCGACACACGGGGATCATCCTAATTTGACGCATCTACATAATTCTGATTTTAAGTAATAAATTAACTAACATAAAAATCAAAATTACTTTTGACACAATTCTTGCCAGATGGATGAAAAACTAGAATAAGCATAACCCATGCTTATTCTAGTTTCTATTTTGTTATCATAGAGACCTAATAAAAAGGTAAATCAAAAATGTAAGTCAAATAGAGGTGCTGAGTAAGTCCGCATTTCACCAAACTTGGAATAAGACTTACTCCGAGATTAGTATTTACAAATTCGGCGTTTAATCTAGGTATATGACCTTATTCCAGTTTGGTGCAATGCGGCCTCAGTGTGTAAAACAGTGCTATTAAAAATCATCATCCACAAAATTATCAATAAGTATGTATAATTTTTTTTTTTTTAAATTAATTCTTTATTATCATGGCAATCTTTTCGCAGCGCAAGTCATTTGACATGTTATAAATGATTTTGGTGTCTTTAAATTTTATAAGATAAAGATACTTTGTACAGACAAACACGGAAAGCTACTTTGAACAAACAGACGCGGAAAGATGCTTTGTACAGACAGACGCAGAAAGCTACTTTGTACAGACAGACACGAAAAGCTACTTTGTACAGACAGACAGACAGACGCGGAAAGATACTTTGTATAGACAAACGCGGAATGCTACTTTGTACAGACAGATGCGTTAAGTTACTTTGTACAGACTGACACGGAAAGCTACTTTGTACAGATAGATGCGGAAAGCTACTTTGTACAGACAGATACGGAAAGCTACTTTGTACAGACAGACGCGGAGAGATACTTGTACAGACAGACGCGGAAAGCTACTTTGTACAGACAGACACGGAAAGCTCCTTTGTACAGACAGACGCGGAAAGATACTTTGTACAGACAGACGCGAAAAGCTACTTTGTACAGACAGACACGGAAAGCTCCTTTGTACAGACAGACGCGGAAAGATACTTTGTACAGACAGACGCGAAAAGCTACTTTGTACAGACAGACACGGAAAGCTACTTTGTACAGACAGACAGACAAACGCGGAAAGTTACATTTTATAGGTACTATGTAAAGAAGATATGAATGTTCGTAATGATCTTTAGATTTTAAGTTTTCTGTCTTTTAATGACGCACAAAGCTTAACACGAAACTATATAGACTTATAGATCTTCATTCTGAATTAGGACATTAGGACACTTTTAGATCAGAAATTTTACCATTTCCTAAGGGGAACACAATAAACAAGTTAGTACCTACGAGGACAAATTCTTATCACTGGTAAGATTTATAACTTATAACTTCCCAGGGTCAGAGCATCCAGGTGATGTTCGAAGACAAGCAGCTGCTGCTGTGGGCGGTGTACACGAGCTCGGTGCAGGAGGGCCGCGTGGCCTGCAACCCCGTGCACGGCCGGCTGCTCGGGCTGCCCGAGGGCGCCGAGGTGTTCGCGGCGCCGCGCGGCGACCTGCCCGTGCTGGACGAGCTCTACGTCGACACCGACAGCCCCGACGACCAGGAGATACTGGTGCGTCATCCCTGCTAGCGGCTAAGTCGCAAACGCATACAGAGTGGAGGCGGGGCGTAAACAACAAAAAGACTTTGCATTTTTGCATCAATCCATTGTTGTGTTCCATTGTAGGGATATTTCAACCAGTGAGATGTCCAGCATAAAGTGTTCGTTGCATCTTACTTAGTCCTCAGTGTTGCCAAAGTCCAAAACTATTATTATTTCAGTACAAACAGTTAAGCAAGTCATGTGGCATATAATTCCAGGAAAACAATGCAGAACTCCTCCAGCTCCGTATCCTCGACCAGCTGCGGGTGGTGGTCGCCGACCAGAAGTGCGTCGTGTGGATCTCCGTGTCGCTGCCCATCGTGTTCACCCCCAAGCGGACCGGGCTGCTCGTCAACCAGAGCAGGGTCGTCGTCAAAGTGGACGCGTTCAACTCTTTGCACAGGCCCGCGCACCCAGCCCCGCAGAATACGCCCAAAGAGAAAGATAAAGGATTAAATAACATAGGAATAATTAATCAAGGAATGCTTCGCCCCTATTTACACCCTCCAAAGAAGTTATACCTTAGAGCTTTACCGATAGATAGCGATGGAAAAAGAAATCTTGTGCATCCCTATATAGTATTTATGCATGAAGATTTGTTGGAAGCTAAGTATAAAGATAGTACCATAATTTTAGCCACCATGAAAAGTATACCTACTTTAATACATGATGCTAAAGATGTTGATGACGCCCCAGTTGACGATAAAGAAATTAATGATTTGTGTGTGGAAATAGTTCCAGTAGACAACACAGTATTCAGGAGTCTCTGCCACGAAGTTTACAACAGACATATACCGACAGTTCTCATACCGAAGTCCTTAAATTCTGTCATAAATATTGAAAACGGTATAAAAATTATTTTTACAATAATAGGAGAAAATGTAGAGCAACCGGAGCACATAGAAATTACGACATATTCTGAGCGATCACAAAACGAGACGGATGTCGTAGAAAAGTTTAAAAGTTGCGTTATAGATAATACCCATTCCGGTAAGAAGTTCCTGATCAACGATGGTATGGTGAAGCAGAACGTTCACATAAGTAGCGGGTTTCTGCGATTCAAGTTGAAGCCGGACAAGTTGAAGTACACCCTGCTGAACTCGGAGTCGTTCCGGGACTGCTCGGTGGCCGCGCGGTGCCTGAGCGACGCCGACGGCGAGCTCCCCAAGGCTCCCTCGCTGGCCTCGGAGTACGACGACCGGAACTACTGCAGGAGCCTCAAGTCGATGGAGGACACGGTCAGCGACGTCGTCTCGCATCTGTTTTTCGAGATACACCGAGAGGCCACATTCAAAGGTGTTTCGGGAATCAAGAGCAATGTCTTACTTACTGGTGAGTAAAAATTTTTTTTTACTATTTTTGTGAGATGGTGCTCATAATGTTTTACTCCCTTTTCACGCGTCCATGAGGGAGGTTTTTCCCTCCAGAGTATGTTGGGCCAAGTGTCAGAATGTCCAGTGTGTCAAAATGTCAAGTAAATAATATTATTAAAATGCCCAGTTGTCATAATATCCAGATGTCAAAATAACAAATTGTTAAAAAGTCAAACTGTCATAATGTCCAGTTATCAAAACATCCAATTGATAAAATGCCCAGTTGCAATAATATCCAGGTGTCAAAACAACAAATTGCTAAAACGTCTAATTGCCATAATGTCAAGTTACCAAAACAAAAATGGTAGATTGATAACCAAGGGTTGAATATGGCTCCGTGGCTAATCGTAACTATTAAAAAAAAAAATACTTTTCACCCTAGAGGTGAAAACGCAATTTTCCACCCGGCTATCTACCCATTCAAATTAAACTTTCCGAACAGGAGAGATGAAAATTACCAATGTACATAAGGTATACTAAGGGATAGGTGGAACAAGTGCTAGGTAGGTTTAGGTTATGTTAGTTTTGCGGCCCGAAGGGCCAAACCACCCAAAAATAGGATCTCTGCGTCAGCAGAGCTCTGTCGACACTGTCTATTGATTTGAAATAAGAGCGTCGACCACGCAGAGCTTCTATTGCTTGGTGGTTTGGCCCTCCGGGCCTGCCGCAAAACTAACATAACCTAAATCTACCTGTCATCATTTTTTTAACATCTGGACATTATGACCTCTTGGACATTCTGACACTTGTAAATATTGACAAACGGCCTTTATTACATCCGGACATTATGTCACCTTGGACATTCTGACACCTGGCCCGACATACCCCGGAGGGGTGGGCGTCTGCGGGTAGCGGGGGGCCGAGAGTGAGCGCGGCGGTGTCGGCAGGCGGCGCCGGGGCGGGCAAGTCGGCGGCGGCGCGGCTGGTGCAGCGGCGGCTGCCGGCGTGGTCGCTGCTGGTCCCGTGCCGCGCGCTGCGCGGGCGCCGCGACCTGCCCGAGGCGCTGGCGCGCGCCGTGCGCCGCTGCCGCGAGCGCGCGCCCGCCGTGCTCGTCGCCGACGACGCCGACTGCCTGCTGCCGCACGACCTCGAGGGCGCCTCGCCCCAGGACCACGCCTACTATCAGAGGTGACTCGCTAAGAAAAACTATTTATTTAATATATGCTTAATGTTTTTATGGACTCCCGATCCTAAATTCCACAGAACTTCCTGAAATAGGTGAAATCTTTTCAGTTTTGGTTCCTATAGTACCTACATTGTTGCAGAGGATAGAAAGTACGCGATTTTTGGACGAGTCATATAAAGGGCCGAAACGTAGTTGAGGCCCTCTAGTGTACGAGTCCATAAATTGCACTTTCTACCGAGGCAGACATAGTGCTTTTCACAACTACTGAGAGGAAATAAAATAAAAATTCATATTCAAAACTCAATAGTGTTAGTCAATTGTCGTCGGTTTTTCAAGGTAGTATAGAAGCTGTATCACCGCCAATTTTACCATAGATATTTTTTTTTAATCCGGACCCCTGTTCTCTTGGCACTCAAGATTAATAAACTAACATTCGAGATGAAGATGTCAACTCCATATAAAATTGTATTTGTTTCGCCATATCTCCCATGTAATTTCATCTCTAGTGGTTCGAGATTAGGGGCCAAGTATGAATTAAATTGAAAAAAAAAAGCAGTGACATAGTTTTTAGTCTGAGTATCTTTTAGCAAAAATACACCTAATATTTTACGACACAAAATGGTGTGTTGTGATTGGTCGATTTCAATTTTTCATTTTAAGGAGCTGACACAAAAATCCATTGATTGATTTTCATTGGTTCTTAAAGTTGGACAACAATGTTCTCGACCAAAGCAAACACGCCGAGAAAAACATTCTTGGTGTGTCCTTATAAGTGACGTTTTGTGACCCCAAACAAAACCATCTATGGCCATATTTCCGAGCAATGTTGTGAAAAATATTTTAACGTAAAGACATGCTCGACAGCGTAAGCGAGTGAATTGCGGCTTCCCTTTTACTTTGATGCATGGCAATTCTATAGGTCTTTGCTGACTTTTGATGTACATGAATACTCTGCTTTCGGTAAGATTGTGTCTTGGAAGTTCCATGTTTTAGGGTTCCGCACTGAAAAACGGAACCCTCGTGTATAAGATGACTTTCTCGTCTGTCTGTCCGTCTATCTGTCAGGATCCTTTCGGTTTGTTAGGCGTATTTTTTGATATGTTTATTTTTTTGTATAAAAAATCCTGATCGCTTCCTTTCCCTAATAAAGACATGTTTTCTATTATATTTATTTTCTTGTAGAAAAAAATTCAATTGCCTTCTTTCCCTATAGAAATATTTACTGTTATATTTATTTTCTTTAACCGAGTAGTCTTAAATTGTTCAGAGATGTCTGGGGCACCTAATCGCAAGGTCCGGATTGCAGGCTGGGGGTGGTGATAAGACAGCTGCTGCAGTCGTGCTCCGGCGTGAGCGTGCTGCTGACGGCGCGCAGCGTGCAGCAGCTGTGCCCGGCGCTGCGGCAGGGCGTGTTCACCGCGCACGTGCACCTGCCCGAGCTGCGCGCGGTGAGTGCCCGCTCCCGCCTGGACCCTATCCGACTGTACAACTGTCAACTTCACTCTCTGTCACCCACATGCCTAACTTGCACCCCTGTCACAGAATCCTCGTTGACGTTTCTGTGTAGCTATGATCAAAAAAAATAATTATGTTTTTGTTTTTACAAACATTGGTACTATATGAAGGGATTGACAGAATTTTACTAACAGGCTTTCAAGGTGGGCGGGGTGGTACAGAAAATTTAAACAGAGGCAAAAAAAAAATTTAATAGACGCAAAAAAAATGAATACAGACTTAGTGCATCGGGCAGTAATTTTTTGAGAAATGTCAACTCCGAAGTTTCCGACGATTCAAAAAGAAACGCAATATCTCCAATCGGTCCGAACATCTCCAATTCGGACAGCGTCCAAAGGGCAATGGGATCGAACAGTAATCGAGTGGTGTCCGCGCACCGGAAGACGCAGCGTAGGTAGGTGTCCAACAAGGAGGACGACGACATGGCTAAGGTTGCAGGAAACAGATGGATGCGAGCGACCAGGACCGGTCTCTGTGGCAAACCTAGCAAGCCTATGTCCCGCAGCGAACGTCTTTCGCCTAAAATGATGATGATGATGTCTTACAAAATTCGTTTAAAAACTGTATTCCAGGAGGAGAGAGTGGAGCTGCTCCGTCACCTGGTGAGCCCCAAACTGGGCGCGCAGTTCTCGGTGCAGGACGAGGAGCTGGTGCGCCTGGCCGCGGCCGGCGCCGGCGGCAGCCTGCGCGACCTCATCGACCAGCTCAACCACAGGGTTTTCAAGGCCGTCAAGAAGAAAAGTAACTATTTTTATAATATCCGTATCTACAAAGGAAGGATAGATTTCTTTACATTGTTATGTGTTGTCATCTTCATCATCATATCATCACCGCGCAAAGAATTCCCCGGCTCCAGAACCTCCGCGGTTTGGTCCTACTCGCATTCTTTGGTTTCCGCGATCTTCGCCAGATCGTCGGTCCAGCGTGTGGAAGGCCAACGAATGCTTCGGTTACTGGTACGCGATCGCCACCATAGAACCTTTTGCTCGAACTTCAGTCGGTTCTACGAACTGACCAATTAAAACAAAATCAGTAAACTTCGTAACGTTGCCGTGGTTCGGATGGCCACTAACAGAAGGCAAGGAAAGCAAGTCTTCTTTTCCAAAATATGACGTCTATCTTCAGTCATATAGGAACGACCAGAGAGAGCTACCGGTCTACCACCTACTGGTGCCTTCTGAAGTTTAGGCTGTACTCTGATAGTCAGTATAGTAATGAGGTAACGCATATTGTAAGTTAAGGTTCGTGTTACATTTACGGTGAACTCTGTTCACCCATGTCGGTGTCATGCACGGTGTGGTCCGCAGGAGTGGACCCCGAGTCCCGGCCGCGGCTGATGGAGAGCGCGGCGGAGAGCGCGGAGGTGCGCGACGCCTTCGACATCTGGGGGCCCGTGGGCGGGCTGCGGGAGGTCAAGCGCGAGCTCACCGAGGGCATCTTCTGGCCGCTCATGGTAAGCCGGTCCCCGACTCCTAAGATAACAGCTGTGAAGTGATGACGATGTCTTGATTTAAGTTTAAAAGAACTTAAAAATGGGTTCGCCCTCTGAGATCATCTAGCTAGTAGAATTTCCCAGTGTACAATAAATAATGACATTAATTCTTGAAGGATCCTGGCAGGCAGGGCGGTCTCAGTGTACATCGTGCAAAAAATATTTACAGCGGAAACCGCGTGCATCGTAAAGTGTGTATGATGCGGGCAAATTTAGTCTGCAATGATCTAAATATTTTCACTAAGGTGCTGAACGCTTTAGATAATCTTGATAAAATTTCGAGACCCGACCTGGCATAAAGTTATTTTCAAATAAATCAGCCAAAAACTTAAGTACAATGCTACTCCGACTTAAATTCTAAAATAAATAGGGCTCGCATCGCCCTTCCTGCACGCCGCTCGTATTCGGTTACATGGAGTAGGAAGATTCCCTTGTTGACGTCGCTGGTCGTGGCCGGCAGTACCCGGCGCTGTTCCCGTCGGCGGCGTGCGGCGTGCTGCTGTACGGCGCGCCGGGCACGGGCAAGTCGTTCGTGGGCTCGCGGCTGGCGCGCCTGCGCGGCGCCGAGCTGCTGCTCGTCAAGGGGCCCGAGCTGCTCTCGCGGTACATCGGCCAGAGCGAGAAGGCCGTGCGGGACCTCTTCGACAAGTGAGTGCGATGTTGTTCCGGACCGACCGCCCTCCAGACCTCTTTGATCATGTTACTTTTCATTTGTTAACGTTGTGAAATCTTGCAGGAAACCCGACACTTACATCTAAGTCAGACATATAATATAAGGCCCCCGAAGGCACGGCATTCGGTGGGTCTACGTTAATATCAAATATCGTAATTATAGAGATTCTGTCGTCACCTTCCGACTCCCATCATCATATTGTCCCTCTTCCCTACACATGTAATTTTAAAATTAAGTTAATGGTGTTTTATCCGTTGGCGAACCTTATAAATAAATAAATTAATTAATTAGCTTCTTGATACCATAATATTGCATTGCGCTCGGGTTTAGTTATGTATTCCCAGTCCATTACGACACCCGGAGACTTGCAAGATTTGAACCAGAATAAAGGCATACTAACAAAGCAAGTAAAATAACTTGTGGATAAAGCACGATGATGTTTGTAGCGATTTCTTGCCATTATTTATTCTGATATGATTGGTGGTTTGTGTGTCGTCAGGGCGGACATGAAGCGGCCGAGCATCCTGTTCTTCGACGAGTTCGACAGCCTGGCGCCCAGGTAAGGGTCGCCCGCGCGCGCCGACATTCTTCGTGCTTATCTTTTCGTTAATTTCTCAATAACGGACTCAACGGACTGTTTTTAGTTGATTTATATTTAATTCGTACCTATGTATTTTTGTGTGTGTGTGTGTTACTCGATTTCACCGCCAATTGTCAATCTATTTTAGTCTTTTTTTGTAAGTAGGGTATAGTTACTTATGTCATTTTAATAACTTTTATGAAAGAATACCGGGGAGGCGTTTCACGAAGCTACAAGTTACAAATTACAAGCGGAAGTCTCTTTCTAACTTCTTTTGCTAGAAAGGGAGTTCCGCTTGTAATTTGTAACTTGTTGCTTTGTGAAACGGGCCACGGGAGATAGAAAAATGAGGTATGAAATTTGATATATTCGCCAATTGTCATTTATAGTCGTTTTTATTTAAACTTTATTTATAATTCTTCCCGTAAAATATAACAAGGTTTTAAAATACCTACTTTGAGTAACATTTAAGCCACTCAACAAAACACATATTGCATACAAAATCAAGATCATATAAACTGCATTTCTTCGAACCTGATTCTAGTTTTCTATCATAATAAAATTACCCTCGGTGCGGAGTCCGACTCGCACTTGACCGCATTTTGAGTACTAAAAACGATAAAAGTTTATTATTAAAAAATAAACTCTCGTTTTACAAAGTAAATAGGGTTTAAGTCTGGCGACTCTGATGGCCCATTCACGTCTTGCTCACCGTTCAACCCAATTATTTATTTATTTATTGATAGGAAATTCAACAGTTACAAATACAACATATGAAACAAGAATGAAGTGACTGAGTAGCAAATTTAAAGTTAAGTACAAGCTTCAAAGGTACACGCACTGGGGTATATTCGAGCTCGTCAAAGAAAGACATGGGACGCGTGACTCCCTTCGACGAGCTCGAATATACACAAGATGATATAGTAGAACTTGTAGTGAGTGTTCGTGTTTGTTTGGGGTAGGCGCGGGCACGACTCGACGGGCGTGACGGACCGCGTGGTGAACCAGCTGCTGGCGCGGCTGGACGGCGCCGAGGGCGGCGCGCGCGGGCCCGTGCTGGCCGCCACCGCGCGCCCCGACCTGCTCGACCCCGCGCTGCTGCGCCCGGGCCGCCTGGCGCGTCTGCTCTACTGCGCGCCGCCCGACCAGGTCTATCCCTACCTGCTACCATACAGCTGCTGGCGCGGCTGGACGCGGGCCGTGCTGGCCGCCACCGCGCGCCCCGACCTGCTCGACCCCGCGCTGCTGCGCCCGGGCCGCCTGGCGCGTCTGCTCTACTGCGCGCCGCCCGACCAGGTCTATCCCTACCTGCTACCATACAGCTGCTGGCGCGGCTGGACGCGGGCCGTGCTGGCCGCCACCGCGCGCCCCGACCTGCTCGACCCCGCGCTGCTGCGCCCGGGCCGCCTGGCGCGTCTGCTCTACTGCGCGCCGCCCGACCAGGTCTATCCCTACCTGCTACCATACAGCTGCTGGCGCGGCTGGACGCGGGCCGTGCTGGCCGCCACCGCGCGCCCCGACCTGCTCGACCCCGCGCTGCTGCGCCCGGGCCGCCTGGCGCGTCTGCTCTACTGCGCGCCGCCCGACCAGGTCTATCCCTACCTGCTACCATACAGCTGCTGGCGCGGCTGGACGCGGGCCGTGCTGGCCGCCACCGCGCGCCCCGACCTGCTCGACCCCGCGCTGCTGCGCCCGGGCCGCCTGGCGCGTCTGCTCTACTGCGCGCCGCCCGACCAGGTCTATCCCTACCTGCTACCATACAGCTGCTGGCGCGGCTGGACGCGGGCCGTGCTGGCCGCCACCGCGCGCCCCGACCTGCTCGACCCCGCGCTGCTGCGCCCGGGCCGCCTGGCGCGTCTGCTCTACTGCGCGCCGCCCGACCAGGTCTATCCCTACCTGCTACCATACAGCTGCTGGCGCGGCTGGACGCGGGCCGTGCTGGCCGCCACCGCGCGCCCCGACCTGCTCGACCCCGCGCTGCTGCGCCCGGGCCGCCTGGCGCGTCTGCTCTACTGCGCGCCGCCCGACCAGGTCTATCCCTACCTGCTACCATACAGCTGCTGGCGCGGCTGGACGCGGGCCGTGCTGGCCGCCACCGCGCGCCCCGACCTGCTCGACCCCGCGCTGCTGCGCCCGGGCCGCCTGGCGCGTCTGCTCTACTGCGCGCCGCCCGACCAGGTCTATCCCTACCTGCTACCATACAGCTGCTGGCGCGGCTGGACGCGGGCCGTGCTGGCCGCCACCGCGCGCCCCGACCTGCTCGACCCCGCGCTGCTGCGCCCGGGCCGCCTGGCGCGTCTGCTCTACTGCGCGCCGCCCGACCAGGTCTATCCCTACCTGCTACCATACAGCTGCTGGCGCGGCTGGACGCGGGCCGTGCTGGCCGCCACCGCGCGCCCCGACCTGCTCGACCCCGCGCTGCTGCGCCCGGGCCGCCTGGCGCGTCTGCTCTACTGCGCGCCGCCCGACCAGGTCTATCCTTACCTGCTACCTATACTTACAGATTACACTACGGCTTAGTTCAGCTCTAGCTCAATGTATATGAGAATACCCTCTAAAATTAAAACTAACCAATAGAGATTTCTCCCTGCAGGCTATTGTTTCGCTTGGGCACTGAAGTCCATTCGAGCGACGTTGGAACTGTCTGCAGAAACTTCGATAGCGTGAAAATTGCGCTGTCAGATTGAGTTGCTCTACCTGACACTGGAGGTGCTGTCAGAGATGGTTGTCTTTTAGCTGTCACAAGATGTCGCTAGTGCCGCTACAGCCTACACCTTAAATGTTTAGAATGTCGAATCTCAAATACATTTTAGCAATGAAACCGAATCATTGAATACTCGCAATAACAAAAGGTGTCGCTTTTGGACCATTGGAGCAAAATTTTCATAGTTGATAAGTGACGAACCTTTTAATACCACGAGTGTACAAGCGTACGCCGCGAGTGTGTAACTGGTATGTGTTGCGGACAGAGCGACCGGCTGGAGGTGCTGAAGACGCTGGCGACGAGCGTGGCGCTGGCGCCGGACGTGGACCTGCGCCAGCTGGCGGCCGACACGGAGGGCTTCTCGCCCGCCGACCTCAAGGCGCTGCTCGTCACCGCGCAGCTCGCCAGTCTCGAGAAACAGCTGGTCAGTACACGCCGCACGAGGAACAGAGGATCAATATACAGATAGAGTCAAAACGATTTAACTCTTCCTATATCCTCATTGGTTGAAATGTCACAGTTCGAAACTACACTCATGGACAAAATTAGAAGAACGCTAAAAAAACTCAATAAAACGAAATATCATGAAAAATTCCTAACAATGAACTTTATTAATATTATTAGTAGCTGTAACTGATCATTTTTAAATCATGAGCACAAGATTAAATGTCAAATTAAAACCAATTTTAGAAAACAAGCCATCTAAAGAAATTGTAAGAGAAATTAACATTTAAGAATTTAATTAAATTCCTTTTTTTTCTTATCTTGTTCTAACATTTGTCTCAAGTTCTCAACGTCTCTAAGATAATCGATAACCACCGGGCTGGCGTCCGGGGCGCGTTTGTAGTCGACCATGGCATTAGAGAATTAGTCGAGCTGGTTGTTTTGCAGCTGAGCGGCGCGGAGCAGCCGCGCGCCGTGGAGGTGCGCGCCGAGCACGTGCGCGCCGCGCTCGCCGACACGCGGCCCTCGCTCACGCCCGCGCAGTGGCGCTTCTACGACACCATGTAACGACCGCACCAACACTACTCTCATTATACTATCATAAACCAAAGCCGACCGCGGTCCTCCCGACTTGATACTACGGTGACCCACCTGCGGGTTCAGTTCAGGGTATACCTGTCATTTTTCAATTTTCATTTATCGATTTTGGGTTCGCTCTCGACTGACTCTCGCCCTTGGAGGACGAAACTTTTTTCGACGATGAAGCGAGCGAGCTCACCCGGAAGATGCCTGTTCGCCCTAGCTTTAAATAGGTTGAGATTGTATGCGCCCGGAATTACAGATGCCGGAAGCACATTCCAGTTTTTTGCATTTCATTTCGTGAGCCGGTGTGTCGGTTGCGATCGTTATTTTATTTCCAAATGCTGACGAGCACTGAGACGAACGTACCTCCTGGAGAGATACAGATAGATATTAGTGACAAAATAATTCATATTTATAATTTCCTGTACAGATACAAGAAGTTCCGAGGAGAAAAGTTAACGGCGGAGCAGAGACAGCTGGCGCGGCAGATGGAGCAGCAGCGGGTCAGCCTCGCGTGAGCGGCGCGGGTCGCGGCATAGTCAGTAAGGTAGTTTAAGCGCACAATTTAGTAGGTGATTGTATATTTTGCTGTTATTTTTTATTTAAATTATTTATTGTTGAATAAAGAGATGGGATTTTAAATGTTTGTTTTAATGAACTCTCCGATATTGTATTTGTTAGTTAGTTAATTATTGCAATATACCACAATCACCATTGACGGGAATAGTCCTGTTCCGAGTCATTGATAAATCATTGATAACCGTGTCCGGAGCCCGCGACGCGTACGTTATTTTACCTTTTGGTCTGGTCGGTCTTACCTCAGCTGCGCACAGTACTGAATCTTTATTCTACTGGATAAAACCATATCGGCTTTGACATGTTATGGTATTGTTCCTAACTCTACCGCTATTACTGCCAAGTAAATAAGAGCTAACGTAACGTTGAAAATACGTTAACATGTCAAAGGCAATATGGTTTTACCCAGTAGAATAGATACCCCGCAAGGTTGAGTGGGTGCTCGCAGCCAATTTAACCTTCTGAACGCCGGCTCTGACCGACATCTGAAAGTCGTGCCGCTGACGCCGCCGTCGGCCGCAGTCGACACAAGTTGAACATTAAAGAGACTTTGTTTAGTATGAATTGTTATAAGTTGTATTATAGCATTTATAGCATATCAAACATGTTTGGCGTATGAGTGACACATTTTGTATTTGACGTAAGGCGTTCAAAGGGTTTAATATCTATTGGTTAAAGTCAAGATTGCAATAACCGATGAATAACCGTCAACTTAGTCTAAAAGCCCTGCATATTACGTTACGTCCGCTTCAAACCGACTTGAACCGGAATAAATACGCACCGAGTGCAACGTACACATAACGCATCAACCGATGAGGCTCCCGGTTTCCGGGAGATTACTGCACGAGACATGCTGTCGCATGCATGGTGGCGCCGAGGCGGGCGGACGGGCCTGCGGAACTACCGCTCAGACAACAGTTTCTTGGGCTACCTTACCGTGTTGCGGCGGGTGCGGGCAGACGCAGCGAAGAATTTAGTACCTGGAAGACGGAGTAGTGTTGCTCGTGTTGAAAAGCTGTACCTAACGCTTTTCTAGCAAATTATCGCTTGCAAATAAGTTTCAAGGTAGGTCACAATAATAGTACCTACCTACTTAGGTAACGTACTTGCTAGTAAAATTTTTGGTCACTGTTGTACTTATTTACAGGGGTCGGATTTTTCATCGCATGGTGAGATGAAAGAAAACTGTGGAGTCGATATTAAAGCTAAATTTTAATTCATATTCATACTCATTCATTTAATTAAGAACGAAATTAAATTATAAATAAAATAAGTCATATGAGTAGAAATAAATTATATCGTAAATAAAAATAAAATAAAATATTACTTTTTTTTACCGCAACAAAGTAGTCTGAACCAAACAAAAGATTAACTAATTTGATATAGTTACAGGGTAAATGTAACCCTTTACCAAGCAAAAGGCTTAACACTTCCCAAATCATACTACACAAATAATTTTAATTACATTCAGTAAGATTAATTTTCGATTAACATTTTCGATCTGTCAACCTGCACAAGGGACAAAAGTATTACGGGACTAAGAAAATTGGTGAGTATGAGTATGAATATGAATTAAAATTTAGCTTTAATATCGACTCCACAGTTTTCTTTCATCTCACCATGCGATGAAAAATCCGACCCCTGCTTATTTACACCCGTCTGCCAAAAAGAAGGGGTAGGTAATGATTTTGATTCAGTGCTTTGAAAAATAAACGGTGTTTCTCGTCACCCACTGCCAAACTGGCTTCAGGTTCGTCAGAATTAAATAATGACCACAACAACAGAACTGTTCGGCAATGTGTCAGCGACGGAGCCGTTTCCCGCTAATCGCGCGCCGCCCGCCGCCGCCGCCCGCGATGCCATCGCGCGGGTTAATTAGCGTGCGAAAGTTTGCCCATCAGCGCGAGACAGTTAGTAATGGTTATTTTGAATTATTGCACGGGCTACCGCTGATCCGATCTCAGGCAGGCGGAATCTTGTCACAGTAAAGCATGGTTTAGTCGTTATTCGTAAGGTTAACAAGGCGTTACGAATATTACGAGTAGGTACTTACCTACGAATTTCCACCGACAAGATTTTTTTCATCGGATATAGGTACATACCCTGTCGCCACCCATACAAAATTACACAAACTTAAGTATTAAGTATTAACAAATACAAGTACCTACAGAAACAAAAGTATATGAAAATTACGGTGTTAGATAAAAGACGAGATATTTGCTTGCTTGTATTTTTGACGTAATCGCACTCGTCCCTAAACGCACAGCCCGAGCCTGTATATCGATGAATTTTAGAAAAATATTGCTCTTCATTGAAAATAACTGTAAAGTAAATGGTATGACTGTTTTATGAAACAGAAGAAAATCTAACTTTCTCTTAATGTGGCGCAGTATTTTTAAAGCTGTGTGATTCTGGGAGCTGTACCAATTCGCCAACGAGATGAAACTATGCCAGGAGGGAAAATAGACAGAGCTGGTCGTGGTGGCCGGGCGTCGGCGAGGCACGCCGGGCTAAGCTGCAATTGGGAGGCGCGCACGGCGTCAATCGCACGAATAAATAAGAGCGCTCCTTTGTACCGGCTCCCTTTAGCTCGGGAGGCGTCCATTTATTCAGTGTATATTGACCAGCAAAATCCTACGAAATGTCATTAAATTATAAGTAACAGGAGTTACGACGTCGCACCGAGCCAATTTCCCCGCGAAGAGAGCGGTCAGTAATGGCTCCGACGAACTTGAATAAAAATATAAAATTCAAATGGGCCCTCAATGCGGTTCGTTTGCGCGAACTTCTCCCGCCGGTAGGAAACACCGGCGCTCCGCGCTGGCCGACGCGCAATGGAAACTTGGTTAATGTACTTATGCGTAAGGATAGGAATATTATGTGCTTATTCGTACTTAACTAACTTTCGCCCGCAACGACCACGAAGAACTCTATTACCTTTTTGATGTTCTCTCGTCAAAATTATCATAATTTCCTAAACGAACGGTACCCTATGTGTAAATCCAGGACGCGACAAACAAAATCTTCATCGTTTTAATTAAATCACTTACCCCATCCCAGGACTAGACATCGGGTTTTCCCCAACGCACCCAATACTCTTGGAAACTTAAGGTTAATAAATAGGTACTTAATACTTTTATCTGCTTATATAATTGTAAATCACACGAACCTGACATGATATATCGCCGCGCGAAACGTAATCCCGAGTTAATTAAAGTACGCGCTACAAAACTTGATAATTGCGGCAACACATTACTCCGCGGCTGCTCGTCGAGTCTCGTGTAAACTCGGCTTAATTCATTAGCCGACGACGCTCGTGTAAACTAGGCTCAAGCACTCGCGCCGCCGCCCTACGCCGCTGGATGCGCCCGCCCGCGGTGGGCGCACGTATACCCTAAACTTGGCCAAGAAGATTTTTTTTTTACTGAATAACGGCTCCCTAGTGCCACTTGAGAATGTTGTAATACCACCTGTCATCCCATTAAAATGTGCTTTGTGTAGCTCTGCATAGGTAGGTACAGTCAACCAATTTGATTTCTAGGCCACTTTGGACTATGTTAAAGTGACGTTGACAACCAAACGTTACAGACATCTTATGATTTGGTTTACAACGTCACATTGACAAAGTCAATAGTGGCCTAGGAATCAAATTGGTTGACTACATATAATGTGCGATATCCCCCGGTATTAAGTATTTATGATTGTGAAGCACGAAAGTTTCGAAAGTTCCCAAAACAGTCAAACTACTGAGTATGAAGGTATTCAGATTAGTTTTAATTGTAAAACGGAAATACATAAATGGTTCTATAGTTCATGTTATGGTATTTGCACACAATAAATAATAGTATGTACAAGTATTTGTTTGAAGGCTCCATAATAATACTTAAAAACCCTGTCGTGCTAATAAAGCCTCCTGCGTCACTGGTCGGTGTTGTACCTAGTAGTACCTAGGCCGCACGGGCACTTTTACACGTGCTGAGAAGAAACGCCGAGTAGGTTCCATTCCATTTTTAGGGTTCCGAAGTTAAACTAGGAACCCTTATAGTTTCGCCGTGCCCATCTGTCTGCGTGTCTGTCTATCTGTCTATCTGTCTATCTGTCTGTCTGTATTTCACACTCACTTTTTCTCAGAAACTATCTAAGTTACAAAACTGAAATTTTGTACAAATATTACATTCCTCGCACAATCAATGATGATGAAATAAGTAAAAATTAAATTTAGGGTAAGTACCACCCTCACATGTAAATGTAAAGCAAGGGTTTTTTTATAAAAAAATATAAAAAATTCGTTCATACTTGTTGTTTTTCGAGATACCTACCTAGTTTTTTGTGTTTGTAATAACGGCGTTGAAACCCTTCACTGGTATGGTCCGACATGCTTTTGTCCGGTTTTTATAAACTATGTACTTAGTTGACATTCTACCAACTCGCACTTTGCTCGTGTAATGAGAACTGGTTAATAAGTGAAACTCCCTACTATCAAATGAGATAGAGATCACGCTCTTGCCTATTCTTCAATAAGAACGTTTAATCGAGCAAGCGCATCCAGTGCGACTTGTTCGCTGTACCGCGAGTAGCGCTAAATAACGATGCAACTTGAAGCTAATCGCGCGCAAGTTTTTCAATAAACCGCGCTTATCGTTGAGTTACGCGCCGTGCGGCGGCGGCGCGGCGCGAGGGAGGTGATTAGTGGAGACGCTTACATTAACTACTACTGTTCGTTAAGGCATCCTGCATTAATCACAACGCGCACTTAACACATTCCCATTCAAATCATCGATCCAATTGGTGCCGTGACCAGGATGTGCAATTTTATTTCTACGCTTTTCTTGATGAAGCGCTAGTTAGTACAAATCATCTGTACATAATATTTCTCTCCTATTACATCCTATTACAGCTCTTTATTATAATCGCTGATTATAGGAAAAAATAACTTCGCTTCTCTTTATGTAAGTTTTTGGTAACACCCGTCCATAATTCAGTTTTTTTTTAATTTATTATATTTTAAAACGTTCCCGTTGAATCACTTTATCTTTTAATGAAAACTGCATTAAAATATGTTGCGTAGCTTGAAAGATCAGCGGAACTACAGAGGGACTGACGGCGGGAAGCGACTTTGTTTTAAACTATGTAAAGATGACAATGATTTTATTTAATAATTACATTGCCCCAAGTTAAATTTAACGATTTTCTTAACAACCGGTCCAGGACAGCAAAAATAATTGAAACAGTCCACGCCCGGCCCACTCAGTATAAAAACAAAATCACATTTAGTTATAAATATCGGAGAAATCAGCGCTCATACAAAGCGGGCTTTGTCGGCGCTCTCGTACAAGAGGAGGTGAACGAGGGGCTCGTCGCGAAGAAAGCATTTTTATCCGCTAAAGTAATTATTGTGTTTTGTGAAAGAGTTTGTTAGCGGCCATTCAGCCGCGGACGCGCGCCGGGCCGCACTCCCGGCGCCCGAGTGCCCGATTTAATTAAACCGATATTATTATATGCTTTCCTGAAGATCATCAGCCGAGTTTAATGATAAGTGCCAGGGCCTCTATTCTACTAGGTCAAAACATATTGCATTTGACATGATATGGTATTATTATTAAATCTGCCGCAATAAATTGTCAAGTAAATAAAGTAACATTGACAACACCATAACATGTCAAAAGTAATATGGTTTGGCATGGAGACTAGAGCCGCAGCCCGTTATAATATAACCGAAGCCTCTATTCTACTGGGTAAAATCTTATTGCCTTTGACATGGTATGTCACCGTAACGGCGACGTTACGTTCTTACGATAGCTCTTATTTACTTGACACGAATTGAGGCCGAGGAATCTAGGAAATAGATTATACCCAGTACAATAGAGGGCCAGGTAACTGGTTAACTTATTTCAATTAATAAGTTAAACGTGTTGCCAAAATTTCCTTACAAAATAAAAATATATATTTATTACTCATCTCCGAGTCCGTCCCTGCGCCTCTTCAGGAAATTTCTTGTTTTCTTCGAGTTTTCTCAGCTTTTCTCCGCGTTTTCTTTTCGGCTTAATTAGCTCATTCACGCCGGCCGGGGCACCTCGTCGACGCCGCGCTGTAACGCGCGCTCGGCTGAATGCCGCTTGTTGAGGGCTTTGAACTTCGATCTCTTCAACTTTCATGTTGTAATTTTTGAATTTTAGCTGCTTTTTGAATATTACTAAGAACCATTACATAAGGATGCTTTTAAATCCGGTACCGCGGCAAGAAAACCATTCTGTTACATATAGAGATCGTTTTAATCATCTAGGTAGGTACCTACTATAATATGTAATTAAAACTCATAAATTAAACTGTCAGTCCCGTGTGGTTGCCGGGTTTGCATAGTGCCGCTACGCTCCATGTCTTCCCATGGATGCCGTTAGAGGCGATTTAGGGAATAAAGGCTTCTAGTCCTGTTAGGCGATGGGCTTGCAACCTGTCACTAATACACTGGTAATCATCTTAGCCTATTTGTGCAAAATGTGGTTACAGAATTATTAACAAATTTTTAGAGTTGTTGGTTATTCTGTAGCTCTGCCTACCCCACCCTGGGAATGAAGGCGTGTAAGTGTGTGTTGCGTAACATTAACACGCATAATTATAGTTAAACCGCCTTATATTAATAATTAATTACGCATATTTTGATATACGCGTAATAAATAATGAATAGGCATACATTTACTGAGTCTTAAGTTAACTTCCATAATTCTATAATAACTATCCCTCGGAAAATATGTCTTTTTGAGATAAAAGTATCATATTATAATAAAGTAGTAGAAGTAGTAAATTGTTAAAGGTGCTACGCGACCGCTACGCCGTAGCAGCCCCATGCTACGCTGCTGCTGACTGAACACGTAAAACACGATAATGCTTTACCGAGGCAAAAAAAAAACATCACAATTGTGATGAACTCTTCCACATTAACAAAAGCTATTCATCATTATTTGTGCTAAAAGGAAAATCGAAAAATCGAAATTATACGTCAAACCGTTAAAACAACAACCTAAATAATGTTTAAAATAGAATCATGTCCCATTCGAAATTAAAGAGTTGAAATAAATATGTCCATTTGCATTTACGCACACTCAGAAATATGACCAATCGTGAAGACGTCTTACCTACAATATGCCCGATATAGCTGTATATAGGTAGGACGTCTTTACGAGTGGTCAATTAATGTTGGAAAGATGTACAAAGGCGAACTTATCCCTTATTTTTGTGTATGTTCTAAATGTTATAGTACATTGTTGCACAGGATAGAAAGTACGCGATTTTTGGACGAGTCATATAGAGGGCCGAAACGTAGTTGAGGCCCTCTAGTGTACGAGTCCATAAATTGAACTTTCTACCGAGGCAGACATAGTGCTTTTCACAACTACTGAGAGGAAATAAAATAAAAAATCATATGCAAAACTCAAAAGTGTTAGTCAATTGGCATCGGTTTTTCAAAGGTAGTATAGGAGCTGTATCACCGCCAATTTTACCATAGATAACTTTTTTAAAATCTGAACCCCTATTCTCGTGTCTCTCGAGATTAATACGAGTATACTAACATTCGAGATGAAGATGTCAACTCCATATAAAATTGTATTTGTTACGCCATATCTCCCATGTAATTTCATCTCTAGTGGTTCGAGATTCGAGGCCAAGTTTGAATTACATTTAAAAAACAAGAAGTGACATGGTGTGTTCTGATTGGTCGTTTTCGATTTTTCAGGAGCTATGATACAAAAAATGATTGATTGATTTTCATTGGTTCTTAAAGTTGGACAACAATGTTCTCGACCAATCAGCAAACATGACGACAACAACATTCTTGGTCTGTCCTTATAAGTGACGTTTTGTGACCCCAAACAAGACCATCTATGGCCATATTTCCGAGCAGTGTTGTGAAATAGTAGATTGATAACCAAGGGTTGAAAATGAACCATTTCACCCGAGATATTTCTGGCGCTCGAACGAAGTGAGAGCGCCAATACTTTGAGGGGAAATGGGTAATTTCACCCGAGTTAGACACTCTACTTTTCATTTCGACTGTGAGGAAAATAAAATATATTTAATCTTTTTTCCCGCTTTTTCTATTGCAAACTTTTTTTTCTAGATTCGGAAAAAAGTTAAAATACCTACACATACTGCCAACATTAGAAAAGTGTAATCGAGTTGGTCACGACCAAGGAGCTTATATACAAAACTAGAGGTTGAAAGCCGAGCGAAGAAGTTTGACCTTTATTACGTATTTAAATATTCCATCTCTTTCTTTCACATGTCACAAATGTCTTCCATCTCATTGTTACCCTAACTAAAGAAAGAGATGGAATATATTCGTGACGCAATTAAGGTTAAAATTCTTGTTTCGAACGGATGTTCGGCGTTCAACCTCCAGTGTTGTATACAAGCTCCTTGATCGTGAGTCCTGACCAACTCGATTAAACTTTTCTAATGTTGGCAGTATGTGTATTTTCTAGATGGCCATGCCGAAACATGAAAAAAAAGTGTCATGCTATGCTATCAATGACATTATGGCGGGCAGCAGAATAGAGTAATAATTTTAAACGTTGATTTTCTGTAATTGCGAAAAAAATAGACCAGTCGTAAAATAATTTTAATATGAACCTATAAATCTTACTTAATAAATACGTCGTTTAACGTATAGCCGAGTTTAGATATATGAAAACTTTTATTTTAATAATATGACTTAGCTCAATTATCATAGAATCCGTGGCCAAACGTAACTATCAAAAAAAAATTACTTTCCACCCTAGAGATGAAAACGCAATTTTCCACCCGGTTATCTACCCATTCAAATTAAACTTTCCGAACAGGAGGGATGAAAAATATACATACACATGATGTTTTTTGCAACCTCGCACTATGTTGTCAGATTTAAAAAATATCAGACGATTGTGTGTAAATAATTGAAACGTGTAAATAAATCAGTTTTGTTTGCCTTTGATAGTTGGAGAGTTGTTGAGAAAAAGAAAGTGCTCTAGTTCTTACTTGGACTACGGAACCCTGATAATGGATTGTCAAATGTTTGTTTTGAGCAACATCAAAATGTTTATTAAAGAAACCATTATCTGTTACTAAAAACTGACAATAATAAACCATATGCAAAGGCTTTTTTCAAGGTTAAAAGTGGCGCCCAACGTGGAATCGTGAAACTTGATTGAAGGTGCCACTAAGAATAGGCATTCGGCATAAAATTAAAACACAAAGTAAACAAAATTTATAGCTGAGAACGGTGGTTGAAGGAAACAAACACGTATCCAGCTATCTGCACCTGCGCCCAGACGCCGTAAAAGAAAAAGGGCGAAGTGCTTCGGCGGAACCGCGATAAGCGCCATAATGGCGGCCGCTGATAACGGCGCCTTCCCGCGCTGCCATTGTCGCGCCATTCTTCCCGCATTAAAGGAAGATCGCAAGTCACGTCCCGCCTTCGGCACCGCGCGCCGCGGAGTCGGCGGTCGGCGGCTTTACTCACACAAAAACACCTAACCTCTTAACCAATTTTATGTCAAGTATTGTAATTTTATGATCTAATTTCACGAGGTAATATTAAAATATTAATAACGCTCCACAATCGAGTGCGCGAGTTTATTAAAACGCTAATTGACACGCATTACGGGTAGCTCCCGAGTCGATTACAAAGGAGGCAGAGCGTTCCTTCACCTTGCGAACATTAGCGGGTGGGGGCGACGCATTTTTGTTTTTCGCCCGTGACAGAGACAGCGTAACGTGGTTCGTATTGGAGCGAGCGAGACAAAGGCATGCACACATTGCTTTTGTTAAAGAGCAAAAATAATAGAGCGTAGTCGTTTATCTCTTTTTATGGCGCGCGCTATCTCGCGCCGCTATTATGGCAGACAATTTTGGCGCGAAAGAGAACTGCTTATTACTTCTTATTCTTGAGAAAGCAGTTTGGCAAATTTTCTTATTTTAAAAAGTGAATTGTAGTTAGAGGGCGTTGGGTTTAATTTACCTTTAACACTTTAAATATTAAACGTCTCTTAAAACAGAAATTAGATAATTTAAATGTTATTTGGTAATGTATTAGTATGTGTTTAATGCTTAGGTAGTTGTAACTGGCCCGTGTCGCCGCGGTCGGTGTTCGGGAAGCGCTACCCGCGCACGTTTTGTTCGTTGTTATCTTAATTTTCTGCGTTTAATTTGGTGGATAAAAGTGGAGGAGGATGAAACAATGTTGATTGTTGAAATTAAAAATGAATAATTAAAATCGGAGACTCTGCAGGAATAGGCTATTTTATTTGTAACTAAACATAAATAAAAAGTGCTAGAATAAAAAAAATAAAAAATTTGCTCGTGGCAGTATTTTATTCATCAGAATCGCTATTATCGTCTTTGGTAGCCCTGCCGCTAAGCAGTAAAAACCCAAAAAATACTGTTTTATTTCGGCGTGGACGTGACCGAAATAGAGGCAATTTAGTTCTCAGGCTATATAGGCAACGTATTTTTAATCTTAACATTTTAAGCGCGAAAAATAAAGAGGGCAGCGTAATATTAGGTGTCCAGTGTGTCGTGTTTGCCATCTCTGTGACTTAAAAAATCATTTAATTGACGTAAAGGGTCTACACCTACGTGACGTAACGTGACATTATTACCTTGCGAAACTTACCGACTAATAGCTACATAGGTAAAAGACATAATGTAAAACATTTTTTTTTTATCTATCTCTTGATTTGCTTTTGTGGTTAAATTACGGCGCCGGGGTTCATACATAATGAGTACCAAAATAGTTTGATATTAGCACAAGAAGGAATTGATAAAATCTACGTTCTGACTTATGCTTACTCGAGCGCGTTACTTCCATCACGTCGATGCATTACTTCCACGGACAGCGCTACCAAACTCTATGTAAAATATTTCTGATCTTGTATTAAATGTGTTGCTAAAACGAGCAAGTGTCAAGAAGGCCCGCGCGTCCATCCCCGCGAATTAGGGCGCAAATGGATTAAGCCGCTAAGTATTTATTTATCGCGATCCCGCGCGCAAACAGAGGGTCGAATTATACGCTTTGTCGCCGCGGCGGCGGCGGAGACTCCAACAAACAAACCTGCTTGCAATCATTAAACTGGATTTTATAAGCTCTTTCGGTTTGACACCTTATCTATTTATTTAACTTTTAATCATTGATCCCCATCGAACCTCTGCGTAGCTAACAGGGGCCCTGTTCTACTGGGTAGCATGATAACATGTCAGAAGCGATATAGTTCGAGTAGAACTACGCACCAAGGAACACTGATCTCTACCGCTACCAGAACAAACTCATACACTCCTGAGCTCTGAGTATTTGGAGTGCTAGAGCCTTGCAGCACCAGTTGCGCTCCGTATCGTGTGGTTGAGGTGCGAGGAAGCAAAAGGTCTAAAGTACGTTGCATCCCACAGGAGACTACTGCCTCTAGCCCACAAAAACCAGGGCTAAGCCGTCTGGCCGCTTACCATCCGAACAATTAAGACCCCGTGGTTCAAACACACGAGACACATTAGCTTGAACCAAAGACCGAACGAATGTAATGTTTTTAATGTCAATAAACCAAACCAAGCGCTTTCCGAATTTAATCCACATCGCGCCTTCTGCTCGTTTAATCAGCTTAATTTTTAAAACCTGTATTAAGTGGACAACATTTGCACCTTTTTGGAAAGCTTATGAATTGAGAAAGTTTTTTCCGTGATTTGTACGCCAAGTGCCTGACATTTTTTTGGAGAAATCCCCTTCGACAGAAACGAAATTTTCAAATAAAATACTGACTTGTGATTTAAGAACCTATTATTTTTGAGATTTTTGGAATTTTTGCCAAGTGTTTTTCTTTGAAGGATTTGCTTATTTATCAGCTATTAGACAACATTTTAATTCCCAGAGTGAAGTAGTTTAATCACAATCGAGAGTTTTAGATCAAAAGACGATTTGTTAAAAAATGCCTAAAAAGATAAATAACTCGGAAACCAGTGACATTAGACACCCAGTTAACTGGGACAAAATTATTGCAAATTAGCTCTAGTGTAACCCCTTTTAAGGAATAGGTCTAGGCACCAGTCACCCTGCATATTCGTTTATGTAATCCTATTAATTTAAATAGGTGAAGTATTTGACAAACGACGTCAAATTAATACATGATGTTAATAATAACTAAAAACTAAAACTAAACATAAGAGTAAACTAAAACATTTAATCCAAGAATGGCTCTTGCGGCATTGTACCAAAGATGCTGGTAGCATTTCCTCATTGAATGTCTATACTAATTCGTTGAACGAGGCAAATGCTAGCTCTTCGGTCTCCAGTGACCTCAACGATTCTCTTTGACATTTCCTTAATTAGGCTTAGAGCGGTAGGACCCCACGGACCAAGGGTCTCGGCGCCGAATGAAATAAAACTATATTCTGAGCCGAGACCACTATATTTGCCTACTTTAATGTTTACAGCCGCTTCGGCCGCCGCACCAGCCCTATTGGTTTTTCGATAGAGATCTGACGGGGCTAGCGTGTCTACACAGTTTTCATCCCTCGCTAGAACCCGCCCCATATAAGCCATTCCCATCAGGTCTCTTGCAATCATTTCTGGAGATACCGGACGGCTTTAATAGGGCCGGCACGTTAATTGAGGCAAAAGATCGACTCATAATGTCATTAGTGTGGCGTGTCTTGAGAAGCGGCCAGCACTTCTCTGGCAAGAAAGTCCGTGATGTCCTAGCCTATTGACTTCACTTCCGCAGGGGCTCCGATGCGGAGCGCAGACCAGAGGGCTTATTGTCTAACGCACTCGCAATCACGATCTTTTTCATTTTGAAAATCGAAGGCTGTCTGTTGTCTGCATACAAAATGAAAACAATTGCTCCGCTTTGAAGCCGGTTGTGATTGCGAGTGCGTTAGGCAATAATCCCTCCGGACCCCAAGGCGAAGGCAAATTGAAAGTGTTTTAGGGTCAAGAAAAGTACGAGTGCTTGGCGAAGGATGTGCTTGAAGCCAGTATCCGGCCTCCTACCTAACTGCTAAAATTATTGAAATTTAGCTTTAACAATGAATTCAAATTTATCTTTTTAAGCTGAAAGGTCGGAAAGTACAGTATCTACATCACCTCTTAAGGTCCTATCATCTAAATACCAAACATTAGATTTTATAGCCTTGATGAAAGTTGCTGGTCCCAGGGGATCCCCCTGCTGATGACAACTCATTTGATCGGTTCATCAACTTCGTCTAGTTCGCACCGTGCATAGTGTTTACAATATCCGGATGAACGTTGGCCTGTTCGTCATGTTAATTAAATAAGTGATGGAACTGCCAAGTTGCACTCCAGCATCGCCCACACACCGAGACTTCAAATCTTTCAAATGTAGGGGTGAGAGTGCATCCTGGCCCGCCGCAGAACCGAATTTGAATGACAAAATCACATTAGCGACGTTGAAATTTTTAATTTGCAGGCTTTTTACTCTTGTACGTTTGTCGCTCAATGGTTAACTGGAAGAGATACCGTAAAGGGATAAGTTTACCTTAGTGCTTCTGTCTATTTGTACAATAAAGAATTGAATCAGCATTCTGGGCGTGCAAGAGTATTTAGTTTTGCGGGGTTTGAACAGCGACAGTCCTTCCTGCCGCTTTAAATCGTTATGCTACTACTATGTCCACACTGACAGGTGGCTTGCTTAGCGTCTAGAGCCTATCGTGTCACCTAGCGAGTAGCGAAGAGAGAGAAACGTCCTAGAATCTTCGCAACTGGCCGCACTGCGCGCTCGGCGCCTCGCAAGGAGACTACTGACAAGGTAACAGGCTAGGCTCTAGGCTCTAAGCAAGCCGCCTGTCTGTGTGGACGTAGCCTTACAAATAGTCGCCGTGAAAAGACCCAAACTTAATCGTAACTATGATGCTTCTATCAATTAGTAGGTACACCTTAATAACTCATAGCCTTTCCCGAAATAAGAAGCTGATAGGCAAAGTATCGGGAAATAAGTGTAAATAGCAAGCTCCGTTCACATAACTTGCAGCACGGGTGCGCCGGAGGTCTCAAGCCGCGACACAAACTAATTTGCCGCTGTGTGCGATATGCCCGCGGCGCGCGGCGGCCGGGCCGCGGGGGTTCCGCGGCGCACGGAACCGCGGCCGGGTGCACTTTAACTTGCACCATACGTGGCATGGCACATACATAACTATAAGTAGATAAAGTTAATTATGTACCAATTCATACTTAGGTATTAATACTATTGTTTACATCTCGACATTTTGGGGTCCTCAAGAGTCATGATCACGAATTGCGAAATGCGACTTCCTAATTACATAACATTTGACGGATAGCGGAGGGGAACGACCTCAGATAATGTGGAGACGGATGACGTGATAACCGATGTGCCAAAGAGCCGTGTTCAGAAAACAATAAGATAGATACCTAATTGCAATTTCAGTAAGAGGTAAGTGGGTAGCTCGAGAAAAGGTAGTCGAGGTAGCTGGGTAGCTGGCGCTGAACACGCTGAAAGGAATAAACTGAGGAGCCAGTTCACAACGAGCAGTCTTCTACAAAGGACAACGTCTGCCGCACTAGTCTGTGCTGAATGCTGCTCTCTGGTAAAGCAGGGAAGGCCATCATAACTAAGAAACTCAATAATCCATTCTTCAGAAGTAACCTCGGCCTGAACTCAGCCTTGGCCGCAGCCGCAGGGCATGTTCCGTACAATGAAATGAATAAAAATCCATTTCGTCTTTACATTTTCCACGAATTAATTCCTGTTTTTAAAAACCATATTATTAAAATATTAAATAAACCTGTGCTAAGCACAGATTCTTAACTACTTAGGCTATAATTCTTTTTTATTTTGAATTTTAATACATTCATTTTATTAAAATTAACATTATAGTTAATGCTTTTTTTAAGGGCAAGGCTCTTAATAAAGGTCGTTGTTCGTTGTGTTACCTACTATAATTACATTTTAATTGTGTAATATTATGTTTGTTGGTGTACCTTACTTACCCCCTTACTAATAAACGTTGAGTAACCGTGGTGTAGTTAAACCATGTTCTGTCCTAATTTGTTATTGTAACTTTTGAATTTGACAGATAAGGACAAAGCATGGTTTAGCTACACCACCGTTACTCAACGTTTATTAGTAAGGGGGAAATAAATAAAATAAAATGAAAAATCTTAAGCTAACGGCAAAGCTCCCAAAAAGTGCTGCCCATCGACCCCGATGTTCCTTGTCTATGGTTGTATTTTTCTTCGATCCTTTCACCTACGTACAGCTCGCGCTTAGCTGTTCTCGTTCCTTAATTTCTTTCTGCGGCCTGTTGACTCGGCCGAGTGTCATTAGGAGATGTTTGCCCGCAATTTGTCGATACACAACTTTTTAATCCCATTACCCGTCAATTGCTTTTTTAATTCCGGATAATGGGCTCGCGTGATGCGCGGCGGAGCTGTTCGGGTGACACAATGGGAGCCGGTTATTTTCGAGGTTTAATCTCAGATGAGATCGGTAGATAGCGGTAAGTACAGCGTTAGCCGTAATTAAGGTACGTGTAACTTTAACGAATTGATTTCGATGAGTGGTGGTTAAACGTCGTGATATAATTAACAACATACAAATTACATAATCACGATGGAATCGAAGGAGATTCAATTCTCCAGGATGTAAAGAAGCATTATGTATATGCAGCATACGATGTCCTGACTGAATTTGCACTCAGCTTGTGGCTTTTGTGCTGTGCACGGTTGTCATCGAGTTGCAAGCTTACGACTATGATGTGTTAAGAGATTTTATTGTTATTTTACCGCTTGTAATTTGTTACTGTGCCTAAAATAAATAAATAAATAAAAAAATACCCGGGCCAAGATTTAACATTGTGATGGTATTTGGTCGAAATCGGAAGTACCTGCACATTTTAGGCTTTTGTCGCAGCTATTAATACACTAAATTCAAAGTACTCTTACTTTAATACGTTACTGCGACAAGGTACTAATATGTACAGCTACTTCTTAATTTGAATGAACAGTAAGCAGCAGAAGTAGCTACGCAACGCAACCGAAGAGGTCAAAATGATCTGCGCTCGACTCTATTGTCGAGAGAATAGGTACGTGTGTGTGTGTCGTGTCTAGATCATTTTGAGCATGTTAGGCCTGGTTCCCACTATGCCGGATCCGGTAAGGGTAGTGGCTGTACAATTTATATGAAGCTGTTCACATTATGCCTATTATTATGAACAGCGTCATAAGCCTCTAGCCTTACCGGCATCCGGCAAATTCGCCGGTCCGGCATAGTGGGAACGGGGCCTTATTCTGCTTAGCTATACTTTTCATGCTGACTGAACTGTCACCTCGAACCATGTTACTAAAAACATAAAAGCAAAATACTATCCTTTCCTAAATTTTCGACTTATCACCAGCTCCTTCACTTTAATAAATCTCATAGGTAGTAGGTACAGAATACCTATTTTACATTTATGCTTGTATAAAACCCATCTACATTCTATAAAATTGAGTTTATAAAATAATATATATGACGTTACGGCGATACAGGTGTTTGGTTGGAGGCGGATGGCGGAGGCAATCGAATTTGTTCAAAATGGAATACCTCCCGGGGTCTGCGGGGCGAGCGCGGGCCGCGGGAGGCCGGGGCCCGGAGCCGAGGCACTGCGCCGCGCGCCCGCTAGTAAGTAGGTACATTTTGTTGCAAGATGCCTTAACAGTGCCGTTTTTTAAACAAAGAATTACGTAGGTAGTTGTATGTACCTAATAGACATGTCAGGCATATTATATACATCTCTATTTGATATCTATACCTGTATACTGCAATGTATACCTGTAGATATCAAATAGGGATCTTGATTGACAGGTCAAATCACCTACGACGAAAGTGTTGAAACGTTAGCTCGTATAAAGTAAATCTTTCCAACTGAGCTGTGACGTCTCAAGACGCTCGGCTCCTGTCACATACCACACTTTTTATGGTTTCTGACAATAATTCAAAACACATAAGGAACACAAAAATATCAAGACTACTTCGTCTTGGTACTCACTTGGGAAGTGTCATGTTGTAGTCAGTGTTACGACATTGACCTGAAGCACTTAGTCTTTCAACGTGCCTTTTTAGAGTTCTGTAGTCAAACTAGAAACTGTATAGTTTGACGACACCCGACGGATCAGTCGCCTGCCTGTACGATACTGTTAATTTGGTTCACATATAATTTATTTTGACCACGCACAAGGCCCAGTAATGAAAGAGTTTACAGACATTTTTGTAAGATAAGGTAAAAAAAATGGATAGCTCTTAAACATAATTAAAGACATTAGTTGACCGTTTAGCTAAATATTTAGCTCTCCGTATATACCTAAGTGTTAGTAATTTCTATATAGTAACGCTACAAAATCTTACAAATTACTATGTTGTGTGATCTGATCCGACAAGAGCGTATTTAAGAGCAATGCTCTTGTTGGTGCACATGTTGTAACACATCAGTTGAAAGCACTGTAGTAATAGGTACCTACGTTGACTTTAGATAAAATAATTAGTGTTTATAATATAAAATTTATTAACATGAAGTAAATACCCACCTCAGATATTAATTTCATTCCTTGGTTATTGTACGTACTTGAATCCGCTAATCAATGTAGAATAAGAACAATCGTTCCAAGATGCCAACTACGGCTACATACTACAACTTCTATACCTGTATGAAATGTGGTATAAATGACGAAACTTCATTCTTCCAGTCATTACTTTTTGCAACTACAATATTTACAATTCTAATTTAAAAAAAAAACAAAACTGTATAAGAAGTAAAGAGCTATGAATAACCAGGTGAAATGTGTTCGACGCCGCTAGCGTTCGCATGCATATTCAGAAAACACTTCTAAACGCCAATGGCCCCCGTATGAATAAGCGCTTCAATCCGATTGGCGGGAAATTTAGAAGAAAGCGCGTTTTATTCGGAGACGCGCGCGGCGGCGCTTTATGGACGCTGATTGCTTGACGCGCGGTTTATTGGTGCGGGCGGGCCCGAGGCTGATTGCCTGATTACAATTGCGTCAAATTTTACACATAATATAATATTTTTGCTAATAAGTTATTCCAGTCTCCTAGTGAAGAAGCACGTTAGCAAAATCATCCATGAATTCACATTACCTTTTAGCTGAATATCCAGATTTCTTTTGTGTACAAATATTGGCAATACACCTTACTCGTTGTGACTCTTTAATTCAATTTAATTAATAATTATGCGTAGGTTATGTGGTAGGTAGGTACAACATATTTTTATAAAAGGTTATTAAGGTAATTTAGACTGGTTAAAACGGTCGGATATCCCGCCCATTCTAGTTACGTGAAATGTTTCTGATGCTGCACAAACTAAATTCGGCTGCTTTAACTATGAATTTCAAACCTAATATCGTGTAATGAAGCTTGCCACCTGCACCGAACGCGGCTGCCGCCAGCCGGGCACCGTGCCACCGCCGCGTTAGGCGCGCTGCAGAACAAAATGCAATCACCGTCCGGCGTATTCCTCATGCAAATCTCAATTTCCGGGCCACTGTGCGCGCCATTCCTTACGCTAATAAAACCTGCACCGCCCGGCGATGCTGTTTCGCTGATGAACGCCAAATGACGTTATGACAGCGCACGCCGCCATTTAACGCCTATTTGGTTCCAATTTCAAATCTTGCGCGCTCCCCTGCGGTTCCGGTCGGCGAATGGGGCATAGATAATGCCGTTTTGTTTTAAGTGTAAATGACTTTCGCCATTCAGCCAGAAAGTTACGGCTCCAACATTTCAATTTGTAGAAACGGTTTAAATAAAAATCTCGCTCGCTCTCATCAGAGTTTGGCGCATAAACCGCTCACGGAGGAGTTTTATCCAAATTAAATTTGGATAGACCGCTTTGTGAACGGCGGACAAATAGGAATAAAAATGCTTGGTAGTGGGCAGAAAAAGAAAATGAAAGAAATCAATATGGCCGAAACAGAGAGGGGTGAGCGCGGCTCTGTCGGGCGGACAAAAAAAGACGTTTCCTCCGCCAAGAAAATTGTTTTTACGATGTTGCGGAGCTCCATTTCGTCGTGAATAATGCTAACTTGCCTTTAAATAGGTTGTGAACTCTTCAGGCAATTTATATTTTTATGATTACAAGTTCAACCAGCTCATTGGAATTAAGTATAAAGAAACAGCCGCTGGTTATGAAATTAGTATTTTAAACGTTCATATTAGTGCCTTACAGATATTGCAAATTAAATGTATAGTATAGGCAGATGATGATGGTTGATGATAGCTTATCCTTGATTAACAAATTTAATTAATCAGGACATCATTTTTGGATAATAGAGTCGAGTTTTGTTTGCAGATTGTTGCAACACACGCTCTGATGTGTGTCGTTTTAAATTGCAAGTGAGAAGCATATGAGATGTCTGGCAACACTGTCTGCCCCGCGCGAGCAACAAAGAGGCACATTGTGCGGCGCGGCGCGGGCGGCGCACACTAGCCGATATCCGGCGCGGCCGGAAGCGCGCGGATCAGTTTCGCGCCTTCGCCGTCCAATATTTTACTCTTATTTACCGATATTATTTATGTCGCGCATTCTTCTCGCGGAAACCCGACGCACTCGCCACAGGGAAGAGACGCCTTGTGACTCTATGTTTACGTTTCCTTGTTGGAAAAATATGCTTTGCTAAATTTTATTTATTTGCAACTTTAGTGTTTTGGCGACAGCTACTGGGAGTAAAAATCATTGTAAGTGTTGATATTGCGTACTAAGGCGATCACGAGATAACGATGAAGGTTCAGAAAATATTTTACTTAACTTTTGCTCACCGTGGTAGAGCACGTATTCTTATTATAGTTACATCACTGAGGAAGTTTATGGGTCACATCTTTTTATCAAGAAACTACGAGAATTTTATGATAATAGCAATTATGCCACAGCAATAGCAATGCAGCGTATTATATTATAGGTTCATGTAACGATGAAGATGATGAGTGATGACATCGTCATTCATTTCATGACATTTGGTTATATATGATGGCTTAGGTAGGTACTGCTTCAACATCACAGACGAAACGTGGACGTTTATTTTTATACATATAAAGTGTTAGTGTTCATGTTTTACAGAAAATGCATTTTGGTTTTTAAGGTTCTAGATATACCTTATACTGAAAAACGTAACCCTTATAAGATAACTTTTTTGTTCGTCTGTAGGTATAGCAAGACCTCCAAAAGAATTGCTCTGATACACTTGTATTTTTAATTTTGTATATTTTGCAATACCGTTGGTACATAAGGTTGGCTTTAAAAAGCCCCGTATGGAGGGCTTTTATACAGCCCAGCTGAAGTGTCAGCGAGCAGCATCAGAACTTTATTGGGTTTCTGATATTTCATACAAATAAGATTTAATTTTCTTGTCTATAATTCAACATAAAATCAAGCACCGGTGACGCGAACTTGCAAAATTATTTTCATCTCACTAGCTCGGAATTTGCTTGTTTGATATCTATTGAGAAAATCGCTTTTTATCCACATGTGAAGAAAAAGTATTGACATTTGAAGGCAGCTTAAGTGATTATGAGTGCAATAAAATATTGAGCACCTATTGAGTATATTTGACAGCTAACAAAACGTAAAACGTTAAAAGTGCTGAATTTTTAACATCACAATTAATAAATTGCATCGAGTAAAGAAACACTAAACACAGTCTTACAACTTTATTTTAATTCATAAAGATCAGCATTCAACATTAACCTTTATTCTTGTTGTAAAAACGAACAAAATGTTCTGACAGTCCAAGTAAGTCGATTTGAGAACAAAACGCATCCGAAATAATTAAAAAAAACTTATGTCAAAACTTTTCAATTCAACTTCAACTCAACTCAACTCAACTTTAAATATTCGCATGTTTTTCTAGTTTGTTTTGTTATTAAAAATGAGTGATTCGTGTGACGAAGACGTATTAACACATGTGGAATTACGGGAAACCGTGCCAAATGTACAAACCCTTTTTCTGTCTAATTTTCCTCGCTGTAGTGAGGTGAAAAGTTTTGTGTTATTCACGGGTGAAAAGTTATGTTACGTCTCGTGTGTTGAAACACTCGCAGGTAAAATACAACTTTTCCCCCTTGTATAACAAATAACTATTATAGCATTTCTAATGTAGAACACAACAAGTAATCAAATATTGTCTAGGCTTTAATTAAATAGCAGAATAATGTAAGGAGTCGGTAGCCGGCACTAGTGTAGCGGCGAGCGCAGGCCGCGCTAAGCTAGGTTTAACTCGTCCCTAACTGGACCCTAATACCTTTTTATTCAGAAGCTTCCCATTCGGGTCCAGGAGCCGTGCTGGTCACTTTGTGGGGCGCCGCTGTTGCGTGCTAAGACGGCGGATAGCGCGCTGGAAGAGACCGCCCGGCTGCCGCGTGGAGCCGCTGCTCCCAGGCGAGCCCCGGGTCATTCCCTGACGCCCCGCCGGGAGCTGGCCGAGCAGCCCGTCGATGTCTAGTCACCGTCTTGTATCATCATTGAGTCAATCTTTACTTTAGAACTGCTCCACAATGCTGTCTAACGAGTTACATGTAATGCCAGTGTACATAAGTCATTTTCTACGTATTACGTTGACTATATAAGTAGGTACCAGACACATTTTCATCTTTAATCATAACTCCTGGGCCCTATTCTACTGGGTTAAACCATATTGCCTTTGACATGCTATCGTTTTGTTTTTAACTCAAGCGCCATTACTATCAAGTAAATAAGAGCTTTCTTTAATTTAACAGAAACGTCTGTTACGAAATTAAAACTATATTAAAGCGAAAAAATTGTTGGTCTTAGGCAGGATTCAAACCTACATCTCCTCTTGATATCCAGGCCAATGCAGGTACATTATCACTTATGCCTTATACTTAAGATCCACGAAATTAGTGATTATTTTTCATACTCGGAGGGTATGCTGACGCTATCTGTCGTTGTACCTATACGTTGTAACATTTTTTTCGCTTTAATATAGTTTTAAAGAAGAGCTATCGTAATAATAATATTATTTTGCCGAGGAGAATAGAGCTAGGCAGTTCTGAAAAAAAAATTGTTTGTAGGAGTGTGCATGCGATTGATTTTCGTAGCTCTTGCCCGCTTTTAGGTACTTGTGTCGCCCGTTGTGATTCGCATTACAGTTGAGTTGGTGAACATTGTAGATAAATGCCTAAAAAAACCCGAAGGCATTTTTTTACTGAAGGCAAATTTTAAGTAAATAAGTACCTATAAAGCTTACACGTCTAAATTTACAATCATAAATTACCAAAAGAGAAAGTCATGGGAAATAAAGTTTTAGGGTAAACAACCGTACAGCGTTAGTATGTTTAATCATCTTGATGCATTCTTGGAAACTGTCGTTTTTATTTTTAAATCCGGCAGCGCCATCCAGTCGTTTTCCGTCCGCGGTCCGAGAGCCCGGGGTATACAACAGGCGGCAGTTTTCCGCGCTCATCCGATTAGGCCTCCACACGAGTCGCTCGCGAGCTCTTTGTGCGTTTTTGTTGCGACAGTTAATCGCGCGATTGTGGCCCGTCGCGCGGAACGGCTTTGGCGTCTCAAAGCGGGCGCACAATGCCGCGTATCGGCGTGTATCGGTGGTATGCAAATGCTTTCAGCTCGCCTTTACTTTTAATCACTAAGGCATGTTGAATTGTCATTTTGTTTTATTTTTATTTGGATCCTGGGGCAGTATTGATATTGCAATTATAGAAAGAAATGCAATGATGCTGTTTCAGGGGAGGGACGTAACAGTCAGAAAAGAGTCAATGTCAGCTCAGTCCTGTTCAGAAAATATCTAATTAATAGTAAGTGGTCGTCGCCCACTAGTTGTAGTTTTTTTAGGAAAAGTACTTAGCTCTTCGGACCCATATACATCAACTATTGGTTTAAAATATTGAAAGACCTTAGCTTCTCTGTCATAATACGAGTAGGTATATTTAGTCATCTTTTTGTTTTTTTTAGTAATAAATAATCATTTTGCGGTTTTTTGTGATTATCTTAGTTTTATGCCGCATGAAAACCTCAGTGTAATATACCCATATAACCGTCTTTGAAACTATGAGGGGCACATTTTAATTCAAACGGGTATTGAAATATCTGTAACGTGACGCTATTTTAAGCTCGCCTCGAGAGCGCGAGCATCGTCACTCACGCTAATAATGTAGGTATTACGGATAATAGTCCCAAAAGAATTTTTCAAATCGGTGCAGTAACTCTTGAGATAATATCAAAGTTACAAACGGGTAACACACGGTTAAGGTATTTTTCTTGAAGTTGGGTAGTAAGCATGTCGTCTACATACTCCCACGCACGCCCACTCCCAGCTGCGAGGAGCGCGCGGGCGGGGGAGGGGGGGCTAATTGTCCTCGACCAAACAAAAACAGGCACAAAGCTGACTCAATTACACGCCCACAGTATAATGGAGAGCTCTATCGAGTTACGGCGGCGAAGAATCGGCACAAACGAACCATTGTCGCGACACTAGCCGCCATTGTCTGCTGTTATCGCGCCTCGGTTTTTGCCACTCTTCCGCCGTCGGGCGCGCGCGGCAGAGGGGCACTTCGGTGTTCACCTTCACGTGGAGTTTGTAATGTAGAGGGCGGTAGTCATATTTCTAATATGACGTAATTTCTAAACTATACTTAATCGGTTTTTGGCGCTGAGTAGTGTTCATTGAGTTGAACCTGAACGACGGAGAGTGGTCTTAAAGCTGAAGGATTGAAAAAACCCAATTCGATTTTAATATTGTTGGCTACGTCTTCTTCCAAGATTTTTTTGGAATTTATTTAGCAAATGATACGAGAACCTACCTATTGAGAAAATGCAAAATTTAACCAATTAAGTAGAACAGTGGGAAATTCAAGTAAATAGACGATTCTCACGAATGCAGGCACATGTTAGGCATAAACTCCCTCGACTTGGATATTACCAAAGTCAATATTTGTTCGCGGCCGACGTCGAGCGCGACCTCGCGCCCTTAACAACCTTATCGCGATATTTGCTCAGTTTTTATTTCCACGATACACCTAGACAAATATAACAAGAGCGCAACAAAGGCGCACAAAGGGCGCTTATGTTGTCGGGGTAGGGTTGAGAATGGCTCGGGTTTTCCTTTGTCGGGGGGCGAGGTAATGTGGCTCTCCATGGCCGGAGCCGGAGCGGAAATAAGCTTCTTTGTGAGACACTATCGTATCGGATCGTCACCCGTTTCCTCTCCGCGATTATTGCGAGCGCGAGCTATCGGCGTCTAGCGCCGACTGGTGCCCTTTATGTTTTATTTAATGAAAATTATTTGAGCAACGCTTTTTATCTGACTCTACAAGGGCTGTTTCGTTTTTATGGTTATGGAATGTTTTACCATTTGAGGTCGTCAAAACTGTAGTATTCGGGTCTCGTATACCTGACGAAAACCATATTCATCTAAACTAAGAAATAAATATACCTAACGAATGGGATGCCGCGAGGTAGCATTTCAGTTCCTGTATTGGTTTACATATCTAGTTGACTCCGCGTTTACACAGACGATCGAGAGCAGCTGCTAACTATTCACTTAATTTTTTCTATTTTAGCTAAATAAAAGTAAGAACTAGTCGGGCATAGGATACTATAGGTAGGTTAAGCGCTATTAATAAAGTGTCACACTGCGGTATCTTAGCTTCGTCGTTTAAAAGTAGGTTTAGTCCATATTTGCATTTTTCGCAATTCGCATAGCCCCGTCACACTTTTCAATGATCACTTCGAAAACCATTAGCTAATTTAAGTTTTGAATTTGTTTAGTGCTGGTGTCGGCGGGAGCCTGTTAGTTTATCGAAACACTTTGCAACGAACGTATCATTAAGCTGGATTTTCATTTCATTGAAAGGCATTTCTCGTCGCATGAGTAATTTGTTTTGAGAGTCAGAAGTCTAACTTAATTTAACCTACGTAATTAATGTTTAAGATATCCTGAAAACATCGTGGTTTCAGCAGAAAATAGCGTTCAATGAAATGAAATTCGATCAAATGATACAATCGATGAAGTGAAATTCGTTATAATGATGGGTTACCGATTTTATTAAGCTATAACGATTTTAGTCGAGTATAGTAGTCGGAGGGTTCCCACTAGCAAAAATGACACATGTATGGCTCAATATTTCCTAAACTGTTCAATATACCTACAGATAGTATCTTTACCAGACGACATCTCGTTTAATGTTGTGAAAAAGGCCAAAACATGTTCGTCGTTTGACCTTGTGCAGGTGTAAACATCTACCTATACCTTACCTATACCTATGTGTTAACAATTTCAATTTTGTCACATAAGAAAAAGCGATTGTGACAGACTGACAGATGGATATAATGAAACTATAAGGGTTAATAGTTTAACTTCGACACCCTAAATAATTACGAGCTTCTCAATGCAAACACATTTTAATGTTTTGACCTACCCCATATGAGCCCTTGTGGTTAAAGTCAGGGTTGCTTGTATGCACAGACTCGTATCTAAAGTGTGGCCAGGGTTTGATGATGGAAGCATCATATTTGACTCAAGTAGTACGTTGATTACATTGCGTTACAAAAGCATAATAAAGTGAAGTGGAACTGGTAATGAAGACCTTTGATGACGACCAGCCAACCCAACTTGTAAGCAACTCCTGCTGAAAATTTCGTGTAAAGGACAATGAGTAATTGGCACAAGGCTATTGTTACTTGAGGTAGAGAACGCGATACCTAGTGATTATAATAATCACTAACCTGACTAAAAAAAATAGATTTCGTATTTCCAAATACCCAACACATCTGTCTGCTTATTATATACATGTGAATAGGCTTTTACTGGACCAGCGAGCTCCATCCTAGATTTCATCATCATTTACTATCAGGTGAGATAGTGGTTAATCGCTGGTCAGTCCAGGGTAGTGATTCTCTCAAAAGCAAAGGTGAGCGAATGCAAGAGTGAATGTCCAAGCGGCGAGCGTGCATTCTCAATTAGGCAGCCTTATACGTTCGAGAAGCCATGCTGCCAAATTTAATACGCGCGCTGAAATGTGTTTTGTTGGCTTTGACGGGACTACTTAAACTCGCCGCTTGGACATTCACTCCTGCGTTCGCTCACCTTTGCTTTTGAAAGAATCAGTACCTAGAAAAAAAATGTATAAGTAGGTACTTACTTCCTCATAGAATGGCGTTAATATATCTATTACTAATTCCATGATAGCTGTAACATGTCGTCGGGTGATCGGTGCGGCGGCACCTCGACGAACTTCTAATTGGCAGTGTCGTCACAAGGCGCGACGGAGCCCTGCCCACAGACAACGGCGACAAAGGCTTGTTTCCGGCGGCCGGGCGCGGGGCGCGGGGGGATAATGGCAATTTTCCGTACACAGCGCTGAATGCACGCGCCGATCGGGCGCGACGTGCAAATTTGGGCCCTTTGTGCGCGGCGGACGCGCGTGCCTCGCATGCGGCCGCCGGCTCGCATTACGTGTGCGCCGCGGCCGCGGGCGGCGCCAGCCGGCGCTCTGGAAGCGCTTGCAGTAGCGAAAAGTTTTCAAACTTGAACTTCATATTGAAACAACACAACCACGATATGCTTTTCGTCTAATAAGTAGTGACTCTAATCATCACCACGTCCGCTCAAAGGCATCCACTGCCTTTTTTTTATAAGTAGATTGTCATAGCGAATGGACCTCAGCTGTTTTTGAAGGCTTACCTATCCACGATTATTATAGTATTACATAACAACAAGCATTTAAAATTACTCCAAATATATTTGTGCAGACACGCTGTGGCAGCCAATAGCCGATAGCGACGGAGAGCGACAGTCTCCATCTAATCGCCATGGGCACACGGGGTTAGCGCCCTCCTTCAATCATAGTGATTCCTGAACCTGTAATATTTGTTTGACGCCCCGAGCGGCGACACTCCCGGAATGGGAATGAAAGGGTTCTGCTTCGATCCCGCGCTGCACTCGTTCTAATATTCCGAGAATAACTTACGGTTCAATGAGGGATTTCCAATGGGTTCTTTATGAGTCCATTTGGCGTCGGCGCTATGTCGCCTAAATCTGAATACCGATGCTGCTTTAGCGGCTAACATGTTTGTCAGATTTAAACCCGTCGTGGTTTTCTCTACTTTACTTTTAAGAATGGAACTTGCTCCGCTCCGTTTGTGTTTCAATAAGTAATATGGGTAAGTTATCTTAATGAGCTAAGAAATTATTATACTAGGTTGGCCTTGCACCTATTGCTCAACATTTTTTTGGATGCCCATAGTGCCTCCACACTGAAATTGTATAAAATCTAGAAACAGTACTCTATAGTCCTTACGAGTAAAAGACGATAATTTTATCACCACCTGAAAATGAAAATGTAGTCAATTGTGAGAGGCAGGCCTTTCGAAATGGCGTCGCTGAAGTGAGGAAGCCGGCGCCGGCGAGGGGCACGGGGCTCGGGTGCTTGGTGCGTGAATGGCGATGGGCAGGTAAGCGGCCGGGCGGCGATCGCCGCAATTTGCCAATGGCACCGATCCGTCGGCTGTCTTGGACATTTACATGAAATTGTTTAGCTGCAGCCGCAGTTAGGGGGGAGGGGGAGCGAATGCAGCTCTATGTCCCGCAGAGGATCAGCCCTTCCAGCCAGCCAGTCGGCCGCTCGTGCGAGCGGCCGACTGGCTGGCCCCTATTTCACCAAGCTTGACAAGTGCGACAATTGTCTAAATGATGTGACAATTGTATTTCATGAAACGGCAATGGCAATAATCAGGTGACAATTGTCGAGTAGTCACGATAGGTGTTGTTTCACAAAACTCTACATTATTAAACCACGCTGACAGGTGCGACAATAATAATAAAATGATGACATTTTTATATAGTGAAATGGCAAATGTCAAAATTCTGATACGATTGTCGCGTTGTCATGACAACTGTTACCTTATCTTTACATTTTTAAACGTTTAAGACTACGCCGAGCGTACGCCGGATGTACAGTGGCGCCCTCATCACTATTATTGTGTTTTCTAATAAAATAAAGTATTTTCTTGAAATCGGACGGTGCATTTTTATACTACAAATGAAAACACAACTTATAGGACATATCACATAGTTTAATAATAATTGACCTTTGAGTTATCAACTTAACGGAAAAAAGTGGCCACCTTTTCCCGTTAAGCTGACTACTCATAGGGTAATTGTTATCAAAGTTTGTTACGTATCCCATAAATTGTCTTTTTACTTGCGCTACAAAAAAGCATCGTCCGATTGCAAGGAAATTCTTTAGTTAATTAGAAAACACAATAATAGTGATGAGGGCGCCACTGGACGGTCGACGTTTGCTCGGCGCAGTGTTAAATCAACCGTATGTTGATTGAAGACAGGCGTCCACCATTGCCACCAAGTTAGTCCACAATTATACAACAATAATTATTATATTAGTTTGGAGGGTCCAAACTAATTTTTATTTATTTTAATCACTCGCTCAACAAATTAAACACACTATGATTATACACTTTTTTTCAATAAACGAGAGCGGTAGCTTGGCTTTATGGATAGTTTCCACAGTCTTGTCGACTATATGCAGACGATGGATGGTTGCTTTTGACACTGACGTGATATTGTGACCCTGAACCCATCCAATGCAGTGTGCAAAGAATTTGCTGTGTAGGCGATAAAGCTCTATTTTTTATAGTAGCATGTTGTTAAACTGCACCAATTCTATTTATTATACATATAATAAACACTCGTTTTAGATATTCGGATTTTTTCTTTAAGCGCAAAGTCAGTGATTTCAAATGAGAAATTGATTCGTTCTCTATATGTTCGTCTCTATGAGAACTCGTCTAAGTCGCTATCACTGCTGTCACTACTACTGCTTTCGCGGAGAGCCCATTGTAATTAACAATGAAAACACTACAATTGTAACGCAAGCCTGACACAGCTCTAATCTCATGTCAATAATTACCGACAAATTAGCAAATATGTCGACTTGAATTTTTTTACATTGTTTCACAACATAATTGTCCTTAAATTAAATTATGGACAATTGTCACGAGTTACCTATCATGGTTACGATGTAAGTGTAGACAATTAAGTATGTCCATAGAAATAAAATTGAGAATTTGTCTACTTGTCACCTGTCACTTGACAATTGTCCCTTGACATTTGTCGAATTGTAAGCATACATATGTCATTGACAATTGTAACTTGGTGAAATAGGGGCCTGGAATAATAAATGTCAGAGCTAGAGTTAAAGCGCTCTTAGCTGATACGGAATCGCTTTATTGCAACGCTCTCCGGGTGTCATTTGTGTAGCAACAATTTATAGTAATTAGTTTGAGCAAATAAATTCTTTGGCCTATCTTATGTCTTTATTCTCTGAACTATACATTAATTTTAAGGTGTGATGTAAAGGATTGAACGGTGTTTGAGTCGCGTTACCAATTTATTCATGCAATTCTTGTTCTTTTCTTGAAAATATATCGCATAGATATTTACTATTTGTAGTGACGCTTTCAAAAGTGCTATAGATATTTTGCACATGTACTGCGTCGCGATACATTGTGAAATACCAAAGTAAAAAGGATATTATTAATTGTTGGACGGTTTAGTGTGCGTACCTGACAAGTTTATGCTATATTATAATTCCATTTAGTATCTCTTTACAATTATTTAGTTTACCTAAAACAAAGTCGCTCCCGCTGTCTGTGCGCTTAGATCTTTTAAACTACGTAACGGATTTTGATTCAGTTTTCAGCAATAGATAAAGTGATTCAAGAGGGAGGTTTTCATTTATAAGTAGAGGATGCCCGTGACTTCGTACCCGTAGAATTAGTCACCCGCTACTCCCCCCCCATTTTTTCCTGTTGGGGGTCGATTTTCGGAAAATCCTTTCTTAGTGCTCACTTACATTATGAAAGGAACCCTTGTACCAATTTTCAAGTTTCTAGCTACAGTAGTTTCGGCTGTGCGTTGATATAAAGTCAGTCAGGTATGCCTTTTATATATATAGATAAGTTCTGGTTTATTGTACGGGTGTTACAGAAAACTCACATAAACCGAAGTGAAGCGAGGGCGGGTCGCTAGTAAATAATTTATAAAAACACATTTTATAACCAAGATAAGCAAATTTAAAGAATTATACACTAATGAAATTTTAATATAAACGTCTGTATTAATATTGCATTTCATTTTACGACAGCCGACCGCATTTTAAACTAATTTTGCCGTCATCAAGCGGATAGATTAAAAAATAAAATGATTAAAAAATTATAAAAACTCTGTTGACGCGACGAGCCGGCGGCGGCGGCGGCGGGCGCAGCCGATTAATTGAACGTTTCATCAATTTACTTCACCTTTTAAGTAAACATTCTAAATAATTGTTTATAAACCGCACTCTCGTGTTGCTCGTGGTCGTCGCCGAGCGTGTCAATGAAGATGTTTACAACGTTAGGTGTCCTGAAGTAAACCGGTATCTTTATTTCGGGTGTTATTTTGATATGTGTTTATGTTGAAGAGATGACCAATAAATGATTATCTACACCTCCGGGCGTATCGGTCGATCGGCGGCGCCGTAACTAGCGCGGCGGCGCTCAGCCTCGATTTATGGACCAATAAAAAGTGGATCGTCGCCGCGACAATTAGTTGCTAAAGGGTGTTTATTCGGGCTCGGGCCGCCACGCCGCCGCGCGCCACGGGACATCCCCGCTGGAAATATTATTTTTTATTTTGTACATTTTTTGCACATTGTTATTTATTGTCGTGTTTCTTATTTCAACGTAGAATTCAGTTGTTTTTGGAACTTAGGGCGTGATACATTTTCCTGGGATAAAAAATAGTGCATACCTACGTAATACCTATAACTCAATCCGAGTTACCTTTTTAGTTTTGTTTAAAAATCATAGTAATTCGTAACCTAATCTTCTTCTTGTACCTAAGCGTATTACTCTGTGTTTGTGATTGTTTGTCACGTATAAATGTTTTCTTTCTTTCTTTTGTACGCAGTATTGAGTAAATTATGTAGAAAAAATCAAACAAGTGAACAAGTTTTCGCTTTCGTTCGTTTTATATTAAGAACAGCATGTAAATAGTACATGATAAAGAAGCCTGTATAATGCTTTTCTCAAAAATGAAACAAGTAGACCGTATAAAAAAGAAGTGAAATAAAGATTTATTATTAAAATTATGTACTTTTTGTAAATTTACCTACAATTCTACAAAAACATCAAACGGTTAACTATTTTTTTCCCGCTTCGTTTACATCATACATCCTGGCAACACTGACCTCGTTCGATTTCCTTTTTATTAAATGGACCGTGTTGTAGTCTCAAACTGCTAACCTCGATAGAGCTGAATGTTCAGTTTTTCATTTAAATATGAGTATTTTACTTGAGTATAAAACGAAGTATTATATATATATATATATATATACATAGGTAGGTATATTAATAATGTTTCTTTTCGCATAAATCCTGGTTTAAAAATACCGCGAGCCCAGTGCCGACATCTCGATTCCACATTGTTTTTAAAGACAATGTGGAATACAGGTCCAGATGGCCTGTAAGCTCTATGCTGTCTGCGTGCATTAAGTAAAAAATGTGTTGCATTTTGATAGAGGCTTTAGTAAGTATTTTTCTGAACGACTTACCTATGTATCCCGTCCTGTTTTCAGGACTCGCGCGGCGTGGTCACCCCGCCCCCCGCGGCGCGCCCTCGCTGATCGCGCGGGGGACCGATTGCATACATAAACTGTCATTATTGTCTTTTTATTGACGACTTATAATTTTATCTCCCAGATAAGTGATTTTTATTGCTTTATCAATACTTGAAACGATTTGGAATATTTAAGACTAAATGATGTTATACACTTTTAAGTGCTCACCAGTTTTTATGATTACTGTGATTTTTATTTTAAATTTACCTACTTACCTACGTTTTATAGGTAGCTCCTCAAAATTGAAAGTAGGTATTAAAAAATCCTTAAGGCTGGGTTTTATAACGATCCCTTAGATCAAATTTCGGTCAGGAATGTCAAAAGGGTCTTTACTATTTTTGATGTCTATTAATTGGGACCTCTATCTCTATGTCTCTGTCTTATTTGCGTTGTAAATAACATTACAAAAAGCAAGCTATTAAAAAACCCGACCTTTGCTAACCAACTTTAAGTCGTTATAAATGCTAAATGATCATTCAAAATTAATAAGATGAAAGAACCCCACTTGTCATAATTCGAAGACTTTATTTTTATTCTTTTTACAATATGGCGTCTGGTTGCCGCCATAATTATAAAAAAAATATTACTGTTATATCTTTAGTGACACATAAGATTAAGATAAATCGATTAACATAAGAATCATCAAAATCGGTCCACGCGTTTAGTTTCTAAAGCGCCGCAAAGGAAGAAACATACATATAAGTATAGGCTGATAAACACATTACACTCCTCCTTCAGCATCATCATCATAACTTTAGTAAAAAATAGTTCATATTGTTTTTCGAGATAGTTTTTGTGATTGTAGGCGTCGAAACCCTATGCTCCGTACCATCTGACTTGTCTTATTTAGTAAACACTTTTTACTAAAAATATATTTAAATTTAAAAAACCATCCATGATGTAAAATCTGGAAATAGTGTGTAAAATGTGGTCCCTAGTTGCTTTATTCACCAGAAAACGGTCGTTTCAGCCAAAACTATGCATTTTGAGGTTATAAAAGTGTTTACTAAATAACACAAGTCAGTTGGTATGGACTTTAAACTTTCTTGCATTTTAGGCAAAGCTTTGTAAAATAGAAGGGCATGTTGAAGCATAAGTCGGAAGGCCGAGTGTTTATCGGCCGTAATGGAGAGCTCGCCCCCGCTCCCGCCGCCGCCCCCGCTGCCGCCCGCGCCCCGACCGTCGCGCGCGCCGCTGCCTCCTCGAGAGCGCACATGTCGCTCTCCATTATAGTTTTAATCTGCGCCGCGCATCGAGGGCCATCGAGTTTTAAGTGTTACAACACTTGTTTGTTATTGCTCCGCGATCGAGGCACGAGGGGCTCACTCGAGAGTAAAGATTCACTTTTGGATAGCTCACAAGTCTTGGCTCACACGATATTGCACCGGCGAAGATAAATTAGAATCGTTATTCATGTTCTAGGATTGGAAGGCTGACCGAGTCGTGACGCACGGACTAACATGTCAGCATTGATCTTAAAAATAATGAAGGGTAATATTTCAGAAAAGTGAAACAAATGTGATTCCTTAATTGTTTTATTGCATTAGTAAGTTGTTGTTTTTTTAGAAACTAAAACCCTGAATCAAACAATTTTGAAAGGCAAAACTTAAATAGTAAGTGGCAGCTCCACTGGACAATGCTTTTGGCAGCGTAAATAATTAATTAATTACATAAAAATAACAATAATCTTTTAACAATGTACGTAATAATAATAATAATATTTAACAATTAGGGAGTGCTGTTACGACGGGTGTCGCGAGCCCGAGCGCTGCAGCGCTCCCTCGTCGCCAGCGAGTGCGAGCGTCCAAAAATGGATAGATTCGTTTTTATCGAACAGCTTCTGTTTGTCTGACATCAACAGATCATAATATATTTGCGGAAGGCTTATCATTCCACTTTGTTCAAACCCAGATTACGGTACAACACCTGCGCTCCCAATACGTCGACGATATGGTTAAAGACCAAGTGGACTAGGGGCCCTGCACTTTTTATTAACTCGGTGGAAACGTAAGAGGTAAATGTAAACACAACATACAACCTTAACATGGAAATACTTAAAATAAACTTCCAATTGTCATAATTCTGCTCTCATAATGGAATCGTAAAAATAAACAATTATTTCAATAACAATAACTTAATCTATTATTATGTATAATGTACAATGCTTACATCTAAATATTAACAGCGGGCCTTACACGACGGAGTGCAGTGAAACCTCGTACTGGTTATTTATTGTTTACTGCGGAGAGATACGGTTGATATGTGATAGTGATATGAGTACACAATGGGCTTGTCTGTGTCGTTTCCGGCGAAGAGCTTTTTCTTTTTATCAAACAAACATTCTTGATAAAGTAATCAAAACCTTTACAAGTACTTCTGTACGGTAACGGCACACAGCGCCGCCGGCGCCGAGCCGCGCGGTCCCAGATAGATTGTTTATGTCCAGCTGGCAAACAAGCAGGTGCACTGCCCGTCGCGTACTAGCATTGTCATTGGTGATCATGATATGGTAACTAATATTATCAGCCTTGAGGACCAAGTTGAAATGCCTCTATGCTAGTCATTTTAGCGGGTCAAATTATTTGCTGTAAACTCACGTTATACACATTTATTTATTTATTTTATATGATCTAATATAACATGCTATAATCATTCATTGGCTTTTATTTCACTTCATATATGTAACTATAATAATTCTATAATTTTTAAATCTCTAACATAAAAAATCGATAATATTCAAAATCTATAAAATCAATTTAAATTCAATCTCACTTTTTTTAGTATTATAAAACCTGACCGAAATATAATGACATAGGTAATGTTTAAAATTGAGTGTCCGTAACTTAGGTATAACAACTATGTACAGCATTTACTGAAATTGTTATCACGCGCTCAGTTACCAAACAAAATAATAACAACACGAATAAGAGATAACTAAATGTTATGCAAATATAATAACAATGCTAGTTCTATTAAATGAGTATTATAGATTTTGACAATTATAAATTCTGAGATAGTTATAGCAAATTAAGATAGAGATTATGAAATTATAACATTAATTTTAGACCAAATGAAATAAGGGTACCTATTTAAACCCAATATACCCCTCACACCGGAACGCACGTTGCCAACACTCCTGTTTGGCGGTAGGGTTAGCGGGTAAGATGGTTACGGTTATTCCCTACCGTTAAACCTACCTACCCTACCTGAATACATAAAAAAAACTCCAATTTAATTGAAATATGTACATAGAAAACCTGTAGAGGTGTTTGATCTAAGCAACTATACGACTTGTACAAACAGTGAAGAGTTTTCAAATTTTACCTAAGTAGTGCTCAGAGTTGGAAAGTCTTTTTACAAATTGACATATATTTTTCTAACACTTATCTTAATGCAACACTAAACACTATGATATGTTATCTATTCAAACATACTTTACATTGCACGAATCATAAGATTGCACTTTCAGCACTTCACCTCACAGTTCGATATTGTTTCTTATTTAAAGGGACCATCATGTCGAGGAGCCTCGCGGTGCCCCGCGGGCGCCCGGCAGCGGGCGCGGTCCACGAAGCTGCTCGGACGAAGTTCCCTATGGCACTGCACTAACGCGATGACGCGAAGAGTCCTACACGCTCCCGGGCGAGCTGCCCCCCTGGTCGTCGAGCGGCGCGGACGTGGAGGGCAGCCCCCAGCGCGGCCAGGCGCGCGCCGGGAGCGGCACCGGCCTTCAGATGACGTGCTGCGGCGGCTCCTCGTCCTTCAGCAGCACGTACGCCACGGGCCGCTTCACGTCGGGCGGCGGCGACGGCGAGCGCCGCGGCGGGCACCCGCACGGCGACAGCCCCCCGCCGTACAGCGCGCCGCCGTACAGTGCGCCGCCGTATAGCGCCTGGGCGAGCATCACCAAACGATTAGTGAAATGGCTTCTAGTTACTCTCAAAATCCGCTGTTGGCTTTGAGGCAGAAAACAATGTACCTATGTTAAAGCAGATACACCGCTTAATAGTAACATGCCAACGTTTGGTTTTGAGGTCAAGAAGCTCCTCAAGTGTTAAACGTGGCCGTTTCCTCAATGGTTTTCCCACTGGAACGTGTTTCCAGTGAGGCAATGCAGTATATATAGAGAACACATGACCGGTAACCTAACCATGCAGGGTGGGGAGGGAGTTATTATGAGAGGACTCCGACGATGCGTTGCTCGTGAAATGAGCTAGAGAGATGAACCCGTTGGGTACAAATAAAGAAGTTCAAATAGTTATAAGCTACATTAAGCGGTAGGAAACTAATAATAAACACAGCTGGCTACTAGCTGTTGCTCATCCCACAATTATATCTAAGACTATAAGTGAAGATGAAAATTAAAGTCTGTTAGAGTGACTAAAACCAAAAATAATAAAAAGGTTCACATACATTGGCCATTACCTGCAAATGTGCGAGCTCCGCGGCCAGCTTGTTGTCGTCGGGCAGCTTGGCGAACGGGTAGAAGGGGTAGGGCAGCGGCGGGAAGAGCGCGCGGCCCAGCTCGGGCGGGTCGGGCGCCAGGTGCAGGCGCGGCGCCAGCGGCGGCAGCAGGCGCGGCGCGGGGGGCGCCAGCAGCCCGCCCAGCCCGAACCCGAACTTGGGCTCCTTCTTGATCAGCGCCTTGGGCTTCCGCCGCGGCCGGTACTTGTAGTCCGGGTGCTCCTTCATGTGCAGCGCCCTGCGCACCACGCCAACACACACATTGGAATGACAGCTCGGCATTTTTTTGGAATGTTAAGTAGGTACTAGAAGTTAAAATTATCAAATATTCAAAATAAATAGCCGCAGACAAACATGCCAAATTGAACAGAAATTAACATCTGCTTGACCATATTTAAAATATTTTATGGCATTAAAAAATTTACTTCAGGTTATAATCATTATAATAATCGTGAAATTTTGATAATTGCTAATAAACAATATCCCCTTTAAAATAACATAGTAATGATGTTTCCACATTATGTGCAAATGTTATGATTGTGTCAGCCACACCTTGTCGGCACCGCTCCGTCACCACCGACTCCAGCAAAACAAACACTATCGATGTCTGGCCGGAGCTCACAGAGACCAAAACAAATGAAAACTTCTGTCCTCCCTCCGCGTCAAATTTTGGCAACAAAAGTGCCACAATGAAACGTCACCGGCCAGAATAACATTATTATTTATGCAATAAAGCGCACAATTGTCGCGCCGCCGCCCTTAAAACAACAATGTCGCCTCGACAATGCGCGGATTATTGCATTGTGCCGCACAATGAGTGTTATTCCACGCCCGCGCTATGTGAGGGGCGCGCGCGGCCGCTGCGCCCTCGGCGGCCGGGACAGGGTCGAGGGTGGCGCGCGCGGCGCGGCGCTTGCGGCCTTCTGCGCCCGCACGCAACCGGCGCGGCGCCGATTGTGCGCTTTGTGATAGAATCGCGATTGTCAGCGAGTCGATTGTAATTGCGAGTGACCGGCGATAGTTCGCGCGACTGTTTGGCGCGCTGATTAGATCATTGTTCTGGCGGGTAACGATGATGCCTGCATGCCGATGCCGCGACGACCTACCTAACCTCGTTCGATGAGTCCTCGTGGCTCGACGACGACGCGCCCCGCTCTCGAATCCTTCTGTCTATGCAGCTATTAACCAATTTCTTGCCGAACCACTGTACTGTCAGTGGTTCGGCAAGAAATTGGTTAATTAGTATGTGATGTGTTTGAGATAACTATATTTATTTGTACTATAAGTTATAATAATATTTTCGAGCATGTTAAGAATAAGGGTATGAGTTGGTGGTAGGTACTCACCACCTGATAGATTGTCTGAAAGCAATTCTTGAATGATAAACAAGACTAACTTCCGCACTCAGAGACATCAATTTAATTTAATGCTTGATTAAAGCTGCTTCTGTCACCTTCTTTGCTACAGCAATAGAATAAGACAGCACGTCACTAAACAAGCATTAAATTTAGTTGACGTCTCTGAGTGTGGCAGTAAACAAGTGCGATGACAACAATTAGGAATAATCATATTGACGATGTGTAATGTCCGTTGCCAACGAAAGATAACGGTAATGAGGCGAAAACGCTTGTTCATTTATTTTAGCAAGGAAGCCAGCAGCAGTGTGGCGCGGCGCGCGCTCGCGCTGTTTGCTCCTTATCGCGTTGTTGCCCCGACGGCATTTCGTAAGACGACGGATTCCCGAAAACGGACAAAAAGCGCGGGTCGTCGACCGCTACTATCAATTCCTTCATTACTGTGTGTGCTGGACAAATAAACACGGTACGCGAGGAAAAATACACAATACTTATACAATATCTCTAGAAAAAACGTATCGCTTTTTTATCGGATACCGTATTTTCGTGTGAGTTAATCGAATTCGGTAAATAACGCCGATATGATTCTGATATGAAGGAGCGCTTTATGCGACGTTTTTTCTGGGAGCCAATAAAATTCTGATCTGTGCGTTATTGCACTGAAAAAACGTTATCGGAGAATCACCAATATTATACGATATTGGCACACCGCTGGGGGTTGTTATGTAAAGTCGGATACAATGTTAATTAATAACTTATCACGATTCCTGCAAACTACCTCTACAACAAGGTTAACGAACATGCCATGGTTTGTGATTAACAAAGTTTGTTAAGCTGTCTTTAACACTTTTATAGGAATTTGTTCAAAAAGGCTGGATCAGTGAAAGATGCCATGCCAAACCATTTCTCAAATATGAGGATGTAGGAGATAAAAATAAGTAAAGGTGTGCTGTTCCAAGGAGCCCCTTATTAGTGTGATCTTGCTGTAAGTACCTACCTACTCTACTTTGTACTTCTACCGTCTCATTCGCATCAGGACAAATCAAATTAATGTCGCTAAATCGAATTTGATCAAAAAAAAACCACGATGTTATAAAGCAGACGACTACAAATACCCACATATTTGTTACAAAATAACAAGATACCATTTAAACTGACAATATCCCAGAGCTAATACAACCCATGCATATCACATTGTATGTCGATCAAACACGAGACGATAAAAACTGTATCAGGCAAACAGGCGCGCCTCGCGGCCATTGTGACCGATAACCGCCGATGGGAACCTCCGCCCGTCCTCAGACAATGCGTGCCGTGGTCCGAGCTGCGACACGCCGTCGAGTCCTGCCTCGCTAGGGGATACAAGGTTCTCAAACAACTAGTGCTTATAGTATTGATTTAAAGCTTTTACAATGCCCGGGCTCATATGCTTCACGCGCGTCGTCGACTGCCAAATCTGTAGCAACGTTTATGCAAATTAATACCATAATGCAGGGTTTTGATAAGATATTTCATATATTCCCTTATTACTTATAGTATGTAGTAACTTGTATATAATCTGTGCTTATAGCAGCGCCTCCCTTTTAAGAATATGTTATCGCGGAATAGCTACTTAGTTATAGATAAGGTAAGCCAACTTTGCCGTACGCTCAGTTCGACCTACCAGAGTCAAGTTACATTCAACAATTGACCATTTGATGTTGTTATTTCATCTCGGAATAAATTCAAATTATTATTCGGTCATTTTAGGCATGGTATTAATTGCAAAAAAACATTTATAACTTTAATTTCCCACCACTGCATTGTAGATACATACTGAACTGTGGATATATTTGGTACAATATACATATACAGGGTGGAAAGTTGAGATGGGGCAGTAAGGGCAGCTACTAGATCCCTTGCTGCTACGCAAAAATGCTCTTAGGAAACCTTTACTAACTTTGTAAGTAATGAAAATCGATATTCACAGATTTTTGATAAAATGTACAGTCACAAAACACTCTTCGGGATCAACTAAGGTTAGAGTACCTACTAGAAATCCCACAAATCAAAAAAAACTTTCCATACAATTCGTAGGGTAATTAAAAAGTGTACATTTTGCATGTTGTTTTTTACGCTTGTGAGTTCTTTATGCTTAAAGAAAATTTAACAGTATGTGAAAAACTACAGGTCCATTGAACCAAAAATTGGATACCTACTGGGTTAGTAAACGTCAGATTTATACAAAAACTGTTATTTTAACTCGCTAAAGGTACGTTATTTGATCAGTAGTTAACTCAACTAATTGTCCAAATTTGAAAAAGGAATTTAAAATTTGACACATTTCCTTGAGATTTAACCATTACCTAGTTACGGTTTTTACGATTAGTTAGTTTAACTGCTGATCATATCAGGCCTTAAACAGAAAGTTTCAGAGAAAAACGAAAATTCAAATAAAGCATGAGATCATCATCGTTCTAATTTCAAAATTTTAATTCAGTATCGACATTATTTTTAATTTTTAACCAGCCAGCTTTATCAGAGTAGCAAGATGTTCGTATTTAGAGTTCTCTTTCCGCACAGACTCTAGTTTTTTCTAGTTAGGCCCAAACCATCAAGCGCCGCAAATATTCATCATTATTAAATAATTATGATTTTGTGTGGCTTGCAGTGGAGACTGTGGGACCTTGGTCAGCCGATATGAAAAGCTTTATTAAGGCCCTGTCATCTCGGCTCATAGACACCTCCGGAGATCCTAGAGCTGGTGCTTACCTCTCCTAAAAAATTGGGCTAGCTATCCAGAGAGGTAATGCAGCCAGTGTCATAGGGACCATGCCAAGAGCGGACCTGCTAGAGGGGGTGCTCTTTTTATAGTGGTAATTATTAATTACATCTTTAATATTTGAGTAGCTTAGTTTTATTTTAATCAAAATAAGTTTAGGTTTAACTTTTAATTGTATTAATTTGATACTAATTATTTTCACTGCATGTGGAAATATTTGGGTACCCGCAATATAAATGCTCATTTTCTGGTACATTTGAGTAGGTAACGATCTATTGGTTATTTATGCATTACATTTAACTTTCTAATTAAATAAAAAGTTTAGGTCGGCTCGCATTATAAAGTAGAGCTGTCGGAGACTCTCCACCACAAGAGCGTGGCTCTTACATACCTATAAAAAGAGACAATTGTCGATTGTTACCGGGTAGGTAAGTAATCTCCCAGAAAACGTCTCCAGTGTGAATGACTAGTTTCCTTGTAGCTGTGTCATTGATTCGTCAATGTAAACCCTTATCTAAGTAAACCCATGTGCGGTGTTTATGCTAACTCGCGAACAATGGCCGCCGTAGAGCGCCGGGCGCCGCGCGGCCGCGCGGTCGTCGCGGCGATCACGCTCGATACGTTTTTATTTGATACGTGGATAGAAAAATATCATGATTGTGTACTTATGAGCTTAATTATTATTCGCAAATAAAGCATTGCCGTTCAACGTGGTCGTTAGTGGTCGTTATTGTTTCTTTTCAACTTGTAGGTAGAAAGGTAATTTTGTTAATCTTACAAAAAAAAAATGAATCAAATATTATGATTTTTCTTCGATAAACACACGATACTACGAGATAGACATATTATTGGGATAAGGGCAAGATGATGATGATCATACGAAGTAGACACGCGAAGCAATGTTCGGCGAGGGTCGTTTCCCGGGGACGACGCGATGCAGATGCCGCGATGCTATTGGATTTTTGCGATAGGTTAAATTAAGATTGTATCAAGATTGTATGACGCAACTTGTCTTACTCGTATAGGTATAAGTCAAATTAATTAGTCGCCACGTAAACAACTACGAATGATCGTGCTATCTTATATATTATATCTTAAATACATTGCACTTCAGTAGGTGCCTGGTCTGATACTTTGTTAGGTATGGTTAAAAATACCAGCATTTTGTGTCGTAATTCTAACTTGACGATGAAACGACAAGGTAATGATGACTGTGTAGTTTTTCTACGATGGCTGCATCTCCACCTTGAGTATAGCAACCGCCCGACAGATCACTAGCTTCTGCCAAAACGGTAGGTCGAGTACTCCAGTGTCACGCGGCAAATGTTAGCCTAACCCCATTGTATGACACTGCTCGGCATCGCGCCGCCCTAATCTGTTTTCTGTTTAGAGCGGTAAGCTGGTTTTTACGGCCCTGCGCGCCGCGATAGCGCCGAGACGCCGCCCGCCGCTGCGCCGGGCCGGGGGCGAGCGGATATTCAATTGATTCGGAAAGGGTTTTGTTTCAACTGATGAGGCATTGTGTGAAGGGGCATTCTGACTGACACAGATGTGATGTCACTAGTGAGTGCTAATGTAACGAGTCCGGCCGGACGCCGACCGGTCGTGCCAATTCTGGGCCGATATATCAATATTAGTAGAGATATTCACATTTAAAGGCAAAAACTGTACAGTCTCTAAGATAATAGCGATTGATGTATTGAACAAGAGACGTTTCTAAATTTGAGTAGGGGCTGCAGGCAGAGCCGGGGTAGTGTGCTAAACGGTAGAACCCCAAGAATATTATGGAGATGTGGACTTTGTACAATCTACATTTACTTATATCTTTCTATAGGCCGGTATGTATACGCCGGTTGCTTGCTGTTTTGGCGAAATATTTTTGGTGAAATTTATGATTTCACGCTTGTGGTGCCACCGCAGTCTTTCAGTGCTAGTTGTTGAAGGCAATATGGCGTTACCGAATAGTATAAACAAGCCGTAGCAACGTTTGGGTAGTTAAAAACCTTATACCCTTCACAACAATACTTTAACGCACGGTGATAATACTATCAGCTAATTAAAACAAGGAATCACTTGTTTGTCCTTCCCAAACTCGACTTTTATTGTTGGAAGCTCGAGCTCCTCAAACTTACACACCACCGTGACGTCTTCATCAAATACAATAAACCAACACACATCCGGCTGCTCTATTTGTCCCCGGCGACCAAGTTGCTCGTGCCGCTGGCCCGGCGCCCGGCCGCGCCGCGCGTCGTGTCGTGGCGCCCTAATCTGTGCCGTGGCGCGGCGCACTCGGGGACAAATAGTTTTTGTCTCCGGCTGATAACGCGGTTGATGATTGTGTGTTCGCGATAAGGAATTAAAACGATTGTAAAGGTGACAAATTAGGTGAAATGAAGCGGGTTGTTTGAGCGGATGACGTTCTTTGTGTGGACTGGAGGTGTCGGCTCGCGCGCGGAGCTCGGCCGAGGTTTACAATATATTTATTTTTACGTAGAGTGGTCTTTCGTGGTGTGGAATTAAGCATATTAAAGTTTATACGTGCTATGAGCTACGCGTGAGCCGCACAGTTTTCTAAACACATGTTCAATCACTTGAAAGGCTGTCGATATCGAAGCACGTGGTCGAGGAGCGTCCACTTTGTGTTTCAACGGATAATTAGCGTGGGATTGCAAAGCTTTAACGATGTGACACTGATTATTTTGTATTTAAACAATAATAAAAAAACTTGATATTTTTGACGATAAGCATAAAATAAAATGTAAGTATGTTATATAATATAATATTTTTAGAGTTGCGTACCAAATACTGAAAAACGGAACCCCTTTAAAATGTCTCTGTTGTCCTTCCGTCTATCAAGATCCTTTTCTCCGAAGCGGCTTAAGCTATCAGGCTGAAATATTTGTAGTATTGTGATGTAGAGCTTCGAGTAAAGCCTTATAATAAAAGATTAGAAATTAGAAATTATTCGTTTTGGCAGTAAAAATCTTTAAACCTATATGATATGTCATTTTAAAAGCTCTTAAGTTTTTGACATTTTCAGACCGTTTCTGAGTGAACCGGCTACGAGCACGCTACGTGCACGCTACGACTGCCTACGACTGGCTACGACCGGCGGCGCGGCTACGATCACGGGGTGCTGTCGAGGCGAATATTTTTTTATGATCTAATGATTTGATGATTTGATTTATTCTGATGGGTTTCTGATTTTTTTCAAACCTACTTTTTAGATAGTCTCAATTTTAAACGTTTTGTCCCTTTTTGGGTAAAAGAAGCAACATATTCTTCGAGTGCTACGCTGTAGCCTGATTAGGCTGTAGCAGCATTTTTCCGCTCTTCGTAAACGTTATAAACACAAGAGTGATTTTTGACTCGTTCCTGGGCCATGGAAGAGTATGAATGCATTATGAAACTACACTGGCTTGTTTTTTTGTTTTGGTTTTTAAATAATGTCAAAATTAAAGTAACATTTAAAATTTTTGGATGATATTATTTAACACAACAAAATTTCGTGAAGATAGTATCGAATCGTAAAGTAGAGTGTTTAACTCGGTGGAAAGTATTAATTACACCTTTACAACCCTTACACTAAATAACTCTCGGCAGCAATTAATCACTTTCATCCCCGAGTCCCTAACAACCTATTACTCCTTATTCTGGGAATAGTGATATGTGCTTCTAGAATAACTTGACCCAATCAGTTGAAACCGTTTGATATAGTGAATGTGTTGAACTCATTTGTTCCAGACATGGCCGGCTTGAAGGCATGGAGGCTCTTTAAACTGAACTGCAGTTGGCTCGCGGGCGGCGGGGGCGCGGGGCGCGGGGTGCGGCGCCCCGCCTTTCTTGGCGGAGCGCCTTTTGTTTCGCGCGAGAGACACTCGGAGACGGCGCCGCGCGACAAGTAAGTACTGTACAGTACAGCGGTCGCGGCGAGCCGCCGCCGCCGCCGCCGCCTGCCGGGCGGCTGCACGCTGCACGGCAGAGGCTCGACCCCGACCCTCCTTACTAGTTATAACGAGAATCAATTACCACCAGGACTATTGTCAACAATGCCTTGTTTTTAGTCTCTTCACGTTTTAATTTTTTTAATATGTAAATTAATACCGCCATTTTAATTATAGTTGTTGTTGGTAATCAAGATCACTTAACTATATAATTTCTAACTGACTTTTAATGTGTCGTATTGCATGTGCATGTTGAATAACAAATAAATAACAATTAAAATCACAAATAATATGATATGATACGTGTAGGTATTTATGCATTTCCTTGGCTATTGTAAAAACAACTTTTGCTAATGTTAAATATACGGTAAATATTCGGTACAAAAGGGAGAAAACTGAAAACCAGCGTTGCGCATCCAGTCCTGCAAGACTGCGGCCAGTACCAGCTGAGTTTGCTCCTTTTGCTGCAGTCAAATGTCCTGTATGTTACTATTTTTTCATTTCATTTCAAATAAAGATTCTTCAAAGATTAGCCATCAAGCATAAACATCTATTCATCTATTTTATTTATTTATTAAAGACATGCAAACAGCATACATATCCATCATTCGTATTATAACATAACCTGACAACATTATTCATTATATGTATGCCTATTACAGGCATGTACAGCATTCACATTTTAAAGGGCGCGGTTCACATACTTAGGTACTAATTATAGTTATTAAATATGGGAAATTATATATAATGTTACTAAAAGCAACATTTTATGCTAAGAATAAATTAAATTTATTAATTACATTGGACATGAAACTCAAATACGTTTAGTCTGCGCCCACCATTGAATCATCGACATTATTATTTTACATACAAACATACATACCTTTACGCCTGTAATCTCAGAGTGGGGTAGGCAGAGCTACAGACTTAGGTACCTACAACTTTAAAAACTTGTTGATAATTCAGTAACCACATTTTGCACAAAGAAAAAATGCAGAAAACACTTAACCATCCGGCTCGAAGGACCATAATGTTCGGGTCAACCCCGAACATTATGGTCAACCCCGAACTATTTTAACTGTGGTAGCCTGAAGTTAGACGATGTTAAAGAATACAACTTATGTCGATGATTATATTGATTATGTTTATTGTACTGATTAATTTATGATATGACAACAAATGTGAACTCGGTTCAGCCTATAGACGCGCTATGATGCCGCGTCGGCTTGTATCATCTGCTTACCTAAATCTAGTTTAAGTGTACTTTGTACAGTTAAGATGTTTACCAGCGTATTAGTGACAGGATGCAAGCCCATCGCCTAACAGAACAACAAGCCTATATTCCCTTAGTCGCCTCTTAGGTACGACATCCACGGGAAGACATTATTATTTTATAATTATTATTATTTTATTCATTATTATTTTAATTTTTAAAATACAAGACCTATTTGTTCACCTTTATTTACACCGAACAAACTCTACGAATGCTGAGTAATTGGAATAATATGGTAGGGTACTACCACATCTTTGAATAGACGAAGTAAACTGAAGTTGGTTGGCTTGTCAGTTTTTGAGAGTTCTGGAAAAATTAATCCCTGAAATCACCCATTAGATTCCATCACGAAGGTTCACCATTTTTTTGGCATATTGTTTTGTACGTAATTGTTTTGTAATGATTCTCTTTTGGCATAGTCAAGCTTCGCATAAGTAGGTACTTTCACTACGCATAGCGTCCATGGGCCAAATAGTCTTTTGCATTGATGATGATAATCATTACTGTAGGTACATTTTGGCCTCGGCACTCGGCAATTGTCAGTTAATGATCTAACTACATATACCTACGCTAAATAGGAACACATATTCGTTAAAGAAATGGTTTGGAGCGGCATCGGCATAGAGATGTCCCCCAGATATTTCATTATTATTTATTTGTATGCTATTATAATATTATAAGTAAAAAATGTTTGGGAACTTTTTTCAAATGCCCAAAAAAGGTTAACTGGTAGAGAACGCCTTACGGCATTAAGTTCACCTTTTGTGCATTAAGTGTATTCTTTTGTGCAATAACGATTAAACTGATAGGTACAATAAAAATAAACTGATTGCTACCCGCGACGCCATCCGCGTAGAAGTCGTCAATCGCTACTCGCGGTAAAAAGTACCCTATGTCTGTTCTCGGGCTTTAAGCTATCTCCATACCTACTCTCATCGACATCGGTTCAGCGGTTTAGACGTGGAACATGCTCGCCGGATAAACAATGAGAATCCTTGACTGTGGCGACCCAGAACCAACCCATTTCAAGGCACTGCCATTGCACTCCACTGTCCGCTTTCTGGAAGGGGTGGCATTGGATTAAAAGCTAAAAAAACGGGTTTTTAATTACATAAAAGTATGTATAGGGTTGAAGTGTATTCCCTTTAAGGACCCTGCCAAAAAAGATAAGATAAGGTAATCTCCCTTGAATAAAAACATACCTTAATTACCTCATGTTTCCTAATGGTGTTCTAGCAATTCGTTTTGACAGTGACAGTGTTCTGTTCTCCATCAGTTTTGTTTGGGTCTCAATGGAACGTTTGAGTAAATTATCCGGCGTTGGGCGAGTGGCTAACTTACTAAATAAGGAAATGGAAAGTTCTCATGTAGAATTGAGTACTGCTTTCAAATATTTTTCCACTGTCACTATTAAATTGCCCCAATGTGTGTACTTTGCCGCATGCAAGCCAATAATTAATTGCTTTACTAGGTATTCAATAAAAAATAAAATATCAAAAAAGGCGACCCAGTGCGAGTCGGACTTGCACTCGAAGGGTTCAGCACCATTCTTGCCCCTTTACTCATTTCATTTTTTGTTATAGTGGCAATGGCAATACAAACACACTATCTGTGAAAATTGCAACTGTTCATCTATTTTGATTCATGAGATACAGCGCTCTGACAGACCGCAGAGGCTTAGTAGGGAGATAATAGGGCCGCGTTGGCACCCTTTGGGTACGAGACCCTAAAAACTTAAAAAACGAAACCCTTTCTTGAAGTTGTAACTCATCCATACCCTCAGGCTGGGTGTCCCTCGGAATCCCTAACAACGTTTGTCCTAACACATCGTTTGTCCGGATTTTCATTTGCCCTAAACTGGTTTTCAGATGAGTCAGGCAATTTTTTAAGGTTTCCAATTATATCTTCGGTTTGGTTAGGTTACGGTTCCATAAAAAAACACTAAAAATATTTAAAATTTAAGCAGAATTGGCTTTAGGATAAACGAAAATTACGAACGAAAAACGACAAATGACGATTAGGGATATTCCATAGGAGAACCCCTCAGACCCCTTGACATTGTACGTTAATGAGTAAGTATTAAAGATTCGACACACACCGTAATAATTTTATTACTAATAGATTCCTTTATCTAACTACCTACATGCAAACGTTTTATGTTTAGTGCGCGAGATTTTTCTAATAAAAATCTGACACTTGAGGTTATATAATTATCCCATGTAAAAAAAGATAATAGATGTTTATTCAGTAAGCCACACGGGCACTTCTACACGTCAAAAATGTACCGGCGCTCCCCAGCAGGAGATCATGAAACTCAACTTGCAGTCATTCTTCAACATTATTTACCGAGTCTACAGAACTATGACAAAATGTTCTTACTGATGTTGTTTCCAGTTACGAGGTTCGTTTATGTTTAGCATAATATAAAAAAGATGGACCGAGAAGGCTTCCTTGGGGAGCCGTAAACTGGCTTCAATTGATTCAGGTATCTTTAATACTGTTTACATGACACTAAAACGTTTTAAAACTTTCACTAGTAGGTATCAACTAGTAGGTATTTTTTTTTGCGTTATTAAATTAGTAAAAAATATAAGGGAAAGCTACATCGCATCAACTTCATATGAATATGTAGACATTTAATTAAACTCTGTATTTATTTTTCGTCCCTTTAGAACAAAAATGTACCTACCTATGTACAAAATATGCCGGCGGAATGATTGGATGTGTTGATAACAAACGAGGCGTTAATATACTAGTCAGTAAGCTGAAGGTGTTATGAATGTGCTGCCTGAGTGTGCCATTTCTCGGGCTAAAAGATACCTATAGCGCTATATTTTCTTACAAAAAAATTCAACTGCCCTAATTTAATATTTATCTACTTATCAATTGAAATGACAGGTCGTAAAAATAAGAAGCGGACGTGGTAGGAGGTAAAGCCGAATGTTTCAGAACTCACGTTTAAGTTATAAATCCTTCAAAAATTCGGTGTTTTAGTTTTGCGAACATCTGTGTTTCGTTAGTTGTAGCGTAATCAAAATCTAACCCTTTAACCCTTAGCATAAGATTCATTTTTGAAAACTTTGAAGATAGGCGATGATATTTATTATTTGGTGCGATGAGTAGTTGGAACGGGTGGCTCGCGACGGAAGTGGCCAGGTCACGGAAGCTCACCTCAGCCGCTTGGCCTCGTCGATGAAGGGCCGCTTCTCCGCCTCGGTGAGCAGCTTCCACTCGGCGCCCAGCCGCTTGGAGATCTCGGAGTTGTGCATCTTGGGGTTGTCCTGCGCCATCTTGCGCCGCTGCCCGCGCGACCACACCATGAACGCGTTCATGGGCCTCTTGATGTGCTCCCCCCCCTGCTTGCCCAGAGACATTCTTCACTTTTATTTTATTAATTCTTATCACACACTCTGCATTCTTAAATCGGTTTATGTTATAAAATTATATTTTGTTTCAAAATAATTAAAATTTATTAAAATTTCGAAAGCATCCCGCGAGCGCAACATTAACCCGCGTCGGTGAAAAGCTCCCGAAAGCTCAATGCGGCGCTTTTCTTGCCAGTGTCATGTTTGAACCGCCGAGAGCTGGGCTCGCGTCCCCCGTGGTGCGCCCCCCCCCCCCCCCCCCCCCGCCGCTCGCCCGCCCGCCAATGGGCGCGCGGCGTGGGCGGCCGCTGCGCGCCCATTGGCGGAGACGCGGGCGGCGCGCGGGCAACAGGTAGCCGGCGCGTTCTTGTTTGCATGTTTATTAGCAGATTAAATTTCTTTTTAACCGCAATCTGGCCGGCGAGCGCGATCGCGCGCTGATTTCATTTAGAAAGGTGACGACGTACCTACCTACTCAAATATTTATGGCTATTATTAAAGACTCTACCGATATATTATTTTACATTATGGGCTACGTTGATAAATTGTAACTAAGTATTTTGAGGATGTTGCAAAATAGTAGGTACGACTCTTATACTACAGTTTTTTACAATTCATTCTAATAATTTCAATAATAAACGTGTCTAATTAATTACATTAAAACGTATAAACAAATGTTTTTTTTAAATTGCAAATAAAATGCAATTCAATGAAATATTTGTTTATCTATAAATAACCTAAGCTAAAATTTTGTTCTGATCGATGATTTGATAAAAGACGCGAATTTGATGTAATTTGACCAATACTGGTGAAATTAGTACCTAATAAACGCCCGAACCAAAATCCCATAAATGGCCCGGATATCTTAACTTGACCGAGGATGACAAAAATCTGACTAGAAAATAATAAATCGGTTTATTGCCAACTATTAGGTACCTACATTTTGAGTGTTATTGTCTGTCCTAACCTGAGATAGGTATCCTGAGATATCTGAAGTCTTGGTGTAATTTATTTACCATTTATTGCAGCGTTTCAACTTTATTGCTCAAAGTCTCAAACTGACACACCTGACACGCAACTCTAGCAAAAAAACACTTTTCGAGTTCAATATTTCCTAAAAGGTCCTCCAAAATCTAAAAATTGGTTAAAACATTTACATGATTATTTTATAACAGCTAGGTACCTAATGATACCCCACTCGACATTATAAAGTAAAGTAACTAAAAATTACTCTAATTTGAAAACCATTTCGAGGAATGAGGTTTTAAAGCCGTTCTGCATTATTAAGTTTTTGAAATATTAATCTATTTCGGATATTTCGAGAAAAGTATACTTATTTAACCTTTGTTTGACTTTCGTTTTTGGCTTGAAGCCATCCTAGGTGTATCTTACGGTTGGGCGTTGGGCGAAAACCGCTTGAAATAGCATGTTTTAATACATTATTACAATCACTTTTTATCATTAGATATCATTTCATTGTTGTAATATATTAGAAAATGCCAGCCCAAATTAAAAATAACCATGTCATCCATAAAATGTCTGCTAAATAAATAAATATATTCAAATACAAAATTAATGAACTTGGTCTCTTAAAATTACCCATTCTTTCGAATTAGAATGTAAAAAGAGTGAGTTTTTTTTTGGTCTATCGCAATTGCTTTGTAGGTATGCATGGGAGGTAAGTACCTACATGAAAACAACTTTTTTTCACGATTTAATACTAAGACCAACAAAGTAGTTTAAATGTATAAAATTAAATATGCTTTATAGCTTTGTAGTGTACCTATACCAAGAGCCAAGAGTTTCTGAGTTGAACCGCGGAGAGAAGGGCGTGACGAAACTATAAGGGTTCCTTGTTGACTGCGGAACCCTAAAAACACCAGTAAAAGTTATTAAAAATGTATTATAATGTTACAAGTATTCATTAACATATCAAAATCCTTGAGAAGCATCAAAATCCCATGATTCGATTTTGAGAATATTTCTTTTTGCGATTTCATTGAAAAATTTAGGTACTTATGGACAAAAAAGTAGATCGCTAATTGCATTCAACGTAAAAAATGTGTTTAAAAATTATAAAATCTGACAGCTTCTCTTAAAATCTCACATAAAAAGTATTTGGTTTTAAGTTAATCGTTTTGTAAAAGAAGATATAAAAGTCTGCAACAAATTCATTTTAGGGTTACCTACCAAAATGGTAAAAAAACCGGGCAATGTTGGACCATGCTCAGGGTAGGGTTCCGAACCCGTTACTACAAACACAAAAGTACACCAGCAAAAGAGCGTATCTTCATGGCACTTATACGTCTTCTTGTAGAGAGAAGCGCAGTTTTTCAGCAATAACTCAAAAACATTTCAAAATGGGTCTAGAATGGGGGGTTGAAAAATGAAAGAGATTTGATTATAGCTAACGGGTTGTCATATTTATGAAAGGGCTTAATCTACAGATTACAAATTATTTCTTTTAAAAATTCCGTGACGTGCTTTTTGATTTATAGCCAAAAAATAGTTTTGAAATGTGAGGACTGAGCCCTTTCTTATGACACCCCGTTCGCTATAATCAAATCACTTTAATTTTTCAACCCCAATTCTAGACTCCTTTTCTTACAAAAATAAGTAATTTTATATTTTTGACGTGATAACGTATTATAAATCGATGAACGCCGGCAGCACGCACGAAAAAACATTATTCATGGTCACGTTCAGCCTCATTGTAACGTTCCACCAGAGACCGACTGCACGCACGAAAAAGCGTGACTCAATGTCACGTTCCTCTTCGCATTCCGCGTCATAGTCACGTTCCGCCTGAGTCGAGCGTTATCACATAAAACAGATGCAGGCAAGCAAGTTAAACAACTATGCCAAATTTCAATTTGATAGCTTCTATAGTTTCTGAAAAAAAGGGCTGTGACATACAGACAGACAGAGAGAGACCGAAGTCTCACCGTAAGGGTTTCGTTTTTATCATTTTGTTACAGAACCCTAAAAATGACCCTATCTCCCAAAGTTGATGGACCAAAAAATATGAAAAATTCCTGACTTCAAAATAATTATTTATATTTTAGGTGAAAAATAAAATGAAGTTGTCTTTTACAGTTTTGGAAAGTTTAGGCTAGTCAAAATGAACCTTATTGCAAAGCAAATAAATTTCATAACAAAATTAGTTTTTTCTTTTACGTTTCCCAACCATATTATCTTAAACACGGAACCTTCGGTGCGCTATTTTATTACTTTATAAAATTTAATATTTTATTCATACTTAAGGTTTTCGTCCATTTACTTGTTTTTTGTTGTTTAGACCGAAAATATTTTTTACTTACGAAACAAACTTGGTTTTAACAGTTTGTATTGTATGTTATAGGCTTTTTTGGGGTTCCGTGCCAAATATTGAAAAAACGGAACCCTATTAGAAGATGACTTTGTTGTCCGTCCGTCCGTCTATATGTCTGTCTGTCAAGACCCTTATTATCTAAAATGGCTAAAGTTACATTCCTAAAACCACAGCAGATAAAAATATTATTCTTTAACCGTATTACTAGGAAATTGTTTAATGAATTCAAGAAAAGTAAAAAAATGCACTAACACTGATGGTGTCTTAGAATAAAATATAAACAGTGTCACAAGGTAAACTTCGTTCTAAGTTTGGTGAAGCAACGGCTCGGCTTACTTCATACCTCTCGCGGGAGCGCATATCACATATATTATATTTAATTATTTATCAATCTTTTTTCCCGTACTTTCCGTGTAGTGTTCTTCGACCTAGGTCGTTAGAAAGAAAAGCAACTCTCACTTTAAAAATTTACTACTAAAACTGCGATGTCAACTTTGACTCCTAAATCCTAATTTGTCATTTTTCAGGGCACGTCGCACCGCAGTGATTGTATCGTTTCTATTTTTGGGTACAGTAAAGTACTCACAAATATACGTAGACCGCCGAGCTAAGACGCCACGTGTGAGTCAGCGCCGCTATTGCCCGCATAATCAGGATAATTGTGCGTGTGGCGCCATTTGCATGAGAGAGGCGGTCGCAAACAATCCGCTGAATGCGCCCTAATGGACGCGCTATTCACATCGGCCGGTCGGGCGCCGCGGCGGTGCGGGAGCGCGGCGGCAGCGGCGCGGCGAGCCGCGTGACCGCCACCAGCGGCCGCTTTACTCCATGGCGGAGGTTTGCCGGTGTTCGGCGGCTAAGTATGGTAACTTCTGCACGATCTTGTGGAGCGCGTGCTTGTTTTCCCCATAAACAGTTAAAAAATCCGCGAAAAGTTTATATTTAAGCATACAATAATAAACAAAGGTACGATTTTTTTAATTTATTATTTTTCTTTGCATTATGCACAATGATGGTACCTACAAATAGCAAGGTTATCACATTAAGACATTCTTTACCTTAAGAATGCTTTGATACGATTTGAGAGGCCTACCAATGCCAAACAGAAACAATATGAAGACAGCGTTAACATTAAAAGTTAGACAATATATTGCCTACTGTTCTTTGTTTTGCATAGTGTTAATGTGCTTATCGAAACCAAACGAACGAGTTCCAAACTGGTAAAGCATAGGTTCTTAGCGGAGTCCCATTTGCCACCTTCTGATTTCATGATCAGATTAGATGCCGTAATATTGCATGTCCGTCAGGTTTGTTACCCAAACACACCAACACAAAGTTAGATAATGCTTATAAAACGAAAGTCTAGCCGGAAAGTGTATTTTTGGAGTAGCTACAACTTTAGACCCTAGACTACTTACTTACTTATTTATGGTCTAAATAAGATCCGAATAGGAGACGATTTGCACCGGGCTGCTTATTCGATCAAAAGTATTTTAATATCAAATTTGATACGCTAAATGGCGAATAGGTTGGCTGAAAAATTTCAGTCTATTACTTATATCATTAAAATTTTTATTAAAAATGAACTTTTATTTTAAATTGCATATGCTTGTTTAATAGACAAATTACATACTAATCAAAAGTATGAAGCCTATAGAATATGCAAACGTTAGGTTTGGTGCAAATTATTAGTACCGACTTACCTGTTTATTTAGTCAACTTAACGTTTGCAAGTTCTATAGGCTTCATACTTTCGATTGGTATGTAATTTGTCTATTAAATAAGCAATAGATTTTTTTTAAACCAAAGTTAATTTTTTATTTTTTATTAATTATATACTGGACTGAAATTTTTCAGGCAACCTATTCGCCACATATTATTTAGCGTATCAAATTTGATAAAAAATACTTTTCATCGAATAAGCAGCCCGGTGCAAATCGTCTCCTATTCGGATCTCCTACTATTAGGTATTCTCGGCGAATACGAAAAAAATAGCGAAACCTTTCTTTAAATTACTATTTTCCCTCCTCAGCTCGCCGCGGACACTAAGATTGTATAAAATCAGAGGTCAAAATATGCCGGTTATGGATATTGGTATTCTACTTGTTGACGCCACCCTTCCTTATATCCAGGTATCTACTAATTAACTGTTCAGATTTTAATAAATAAAATGAAATCTGGGGACTTATCGTAAGTGAAATTATTTTTAAATTGTAGTAATATCATTAACTCCTTTCATAAATCACATTATAATGTATTGTTTAAAAATTTATTAAAAAAAAATGTGGTAACTCAGTTGACAATTCACTATTTATCACACAAATTCGCGGACAGTAAGTCAGTAGACACGTATTTACCCAATTTTCATACATTTTAGAAATTAAGATATGGGCAGGTAAGTACTTGACAAAGATAGATTGATAAACTAGTAATGTGACTACATCATTAAAAACGAAAATAAACAGTGATATTATATTTAAAAACAAACATGTTTGTTGAAATCCGGTATAATAAAAGTGTCGGTAAACAAGTTGATTGACCCCTATATCCTTAGAAAGTTAGAGCTAGAGAACACAGATTTATCAATTATTGAATAAAATTATTATTCTAACTATAACCTATTCTATTATTTTAATTTAAATAAGTTTAGTTTTAACTTTTAATTGTATTATATTATATTAAATATGAATAAAAAAAAAAAAAAAACTAATTTACTATAACCACAAATACGTAAAAAGGGTTTCGTGTATTTAGTTGGTAGGGCTGCACGAACACTTTTATACGTCAAAAATCTACCAGAAGGAGACTGCCTACTGCTAAGAAGAAGCGCCGCGAGAAACTCCAAAAGTCATTATTCTTTAACCGTATTACTTGGTTTAATGATAATATTTGGATCAAGTCTTATATTGACAATCGAAGCCAATGTGTAGTTCTATCTGGTTACACCTCACAATTCAAGTCCATTAGTTCCGGGGTACCCCAAGGTTCTCATTTAGATCCCCTATTGTTTACGCTTTTTATAAATGATATAGATAAATGTATTAAAAATTCTAACGTGTTGCTCTATGCAGATGACACAATTTTTTTTTAAACTGTCAATTCTGTCGAAAATAGTTATTTTGTTGCAAGAAGATTAAGTAAATTTTTAACTATTCTGTAAAGAAAATAAATTATTTTTAAACTGAAATAAATGTTTTGTAATTATTTTTTCTAAAAAAAACACAACTTCAACTTTGAATACACTCTATGCAACAGTCATCTAATTAGAGTAACATAAATTCTTGACCTTGGTATTATTATGGACTTCAAACTATTACTTAAACCCCATCTCGATTATATTTTAAACAAGGCATATAAGCAACTTGGTTTTATCTTACGAGTAGGAAAACCATTAAAAAATCTTGAATTTGCCTGCGCTGTTCGGAAACCGTATCATGCTATTCATATTCAAAGAATTGAAAGTTTAAAAAAAAAGTTTGTAAAGGCTCTCGATTTTAGAACTGGACATTCTCACACTAGCTACAAGGATTCACTGACTCATCATAAACTCCAAACGCTCAGTGAACGCCGGGACTGTGTAGACTCGGTTTTGTTGTACAAAATGTTGAATAATAAATTAAATGTCCCCTCACTACTTCATCAAATCCATTTTAGAGTCCCAAGTAGACGTCAGCACCGATGTCGAAAAAAAGATTTGTTTTCGATTCCCCGTCGGAGAACGCGATATGCACAAAATGCATTCATGAGGCGCGCCTGTAAGCTATTTAATGACAATGAGAAATTAAAAAACATTGGTATATTATATATTACATAACTGCACTATCGTAGCTCTTAAAAATGCTTTTCGGTAACATTCATTTTTATTTTTTAAAATTAATATAACTTCTCTTATTCTTGTATAATTTATCCTGCAAAATTCAAAATTTCTTTATTTCCTTTTTTGTCCCTTCATTAGTCACAGACTGTATTTTTTGCACTTCAAGGAAACTCCAGGTCTAATTGCAAGCAATAGATTTTAAGCTTTTTTGTAAACGACTGTTTGTTTCTTAAATAAATAAATAAATAAAAATATTATTTCTTATTTGTTATTTATACATAATATAAAGCATTAAAACGAGTTAGAACAAAACTCGGCATTAAAATAAGTATATTAAAATAACTGCATTTATTTATTTATTTACTTTATAGGATCAACAACAGCAGATACAACTTTCTTAAAGTAAGCTAAAAATATAAGGAATTAGTTTATGTACCAACTATAGCTTCTGCCCGCGACTTCGTCCGCGTACAATTAGTAATTTTTCCATCCCACGGGAACAGTAGTTTATTTCAGGATTCAAGTTAGCCTATGTGTTCTGGCAAATAAATATGATTTATTTGATATGATTTGATTTTTGTTAATCCAGTGTATAAGCAAACTCTATTCCAAATTGTACCCAACCAAATTCGTCCATCCGTTTTAGCGAAGAAGTAACAAACTCACAAACGAATAACCTTTTGCATTTATAATACTTATTAGTAGGATAGGATGTAAATAAGTTCATCCAGCGCACACAATTGCTGTAGCCGTATGCGATAAAATTAGCCGCGGAGCGCGAGTCCAACTCGCACTTGATCGGTTTTCAGTTTTATTGTTTAGGGTTGTACTATGCACAATCATACCGAATTTGACGCTTGTGTGTTTTATCGTTTTTACGATACAACAAAAATAAAAATGGTTTACAGATATTCTTATCATCATTTTGTATTGAATAATAAAAACTGACAATATCTCAAACACAGCAATAAGGACGCGCGAGCGAGCTTTGCCGCTCCTATTTATACTCCCGGCTTCAACTCCGCGACGTTGCGAAGAACTTTGTCGCTGTATATTACTTTCATGTATAATCTAAAGTCGCATAATTTCACACTGAACGATTTTTATGCTTGAGATGTTAGTGCGTAAAGTATCATAGTAGGACTACTTGTGCCCAATTTGTTTTATTTCTAAAGTTGAATAGGTAATAAAGAATAGTCAGTGTATTAAATTTTTTACATGTTTAATTTTCGGTGCTGCGGGTGGTAAAAAAAAAACCTAACCTAACCAAGCCTATTCGGAGTGCCCAGAGTCGATTCTGGATGGTCAAAAAAAATTACTTAACCCTAACCAAATGTACTCGGAGTGCCCCGGGTCAATCAAGGTGGTAAAAAAAAAACTTAACCTCACCAACAGTACTTACTCCCAGTACATTACAGCTATTATCATAGCTCATAGCTATTACTTTATTTAAATTCGATACATTAATACTTTCTACTTTTTTCCCCCTTAAGATTTTCAAAATCGCTAAAAGTAATATTTTATATTTATGAGTAGTACAGTAGCCTAAATACCAATTTTCATGTTTTAACTTCCAAAATGATGATACCCTCATACAAAATTCTACACTAAAATTTATAATTTAATTTGTAAATAGCTTCTGCCCGCGACTTCACCCGCTTAGCTTTCGATTAGGCATATTTATCCGGGGTATATCTCCATTTCAAACTTCATCCAAATCCGTCCATCCGTCGCAGCGTGAAGAAGTACTTATACAAAGTAACAATTCGCATTTATAATAACTATTAGTAGGATTAGTAGGATACTCGTATTAGTAGGATTAGTGGATAATAGCTTCTGCTCGCGTCTTCGTCCGCTTGTATTTAGATTATAATTATTCCCTCGAGAACTTTTAAATTTTCCTGGATGAAAAGTAGCCTATATGTTAATCCAGGATATAAGCTATCTCCATTTCAAATTTCATCTAAATCCGTCCATCCGTTGCAGCGTGAAGGAGTAACAAACACAAACACACACAAACTTTCGCATTTAAAATATTATAGTAGGATGGAAGACCATCTCCATTGCACTTCTTCTTTATTTAAAAATATAAATGTCACCGGAACACGACCGAATGCATCGCTTACTAGTAAACATATGTGCAGCAACGATGCGCTATTAATCTATGAAGACTATGGTCCCACCCCCCGCTGACTCCCCCGGGCGGTAACAAAATTGTCATTTTCAGGCTGCCCGGGGCGCGTAACCGCGTTACGGCGCGGCGGCGGCCGCCGGCCGGCTGGCTTTTACCGTCGCTCGGCTTGTGTTGGAGCGAGGTGATATGATTGCTCTTTAATATGCCCTGGCAGCGCTCGCGGGTTTGACTTTAAAACAATATGTGCCTAGAAGTTTACATCGGGTTAGACCAGGCAACTCGCAGGCGTGTCGTGTCGTGTCGTGCCTACTGTGACGACTATGAAACGACATCATCGTGTGGAAAGTTAAGTATGTATAACCATTGTTAGTTTATGCTTTACAAATAAGTACATGGTTCCTGCCCGCTTCAGAGATGTCGGCTGTCGTTCCCTTTCACTGCGTCAGGGATGGGCCGAGACGGGGCTTATTATCCGAGTTAGGTCAGTTTGGTTCGTAAATGAGTGTACACGCCAACAACCCTGTAGCGCGTAGCGCGCTACGTGTCGCGTAGCCGCAGGGCATAATATCGGCGCTACGTGCCGCCATGTCGGGCGCCATATTGTCTGGCTGCGCCAGCGGCGAAGAAGGCTCTTTATTGCCGCCGAGTGTACTGCACACACAATAATGGACCCCACAATCCGCATTGTTGAGGTCGATCACCGTAACTACATGAATAAGTATTACAAAGAAATGGTTTGTTTGGGGAATTCCTGAATATCCTAAGTCTTCAGAAGGTGTCAAAGCTCTGTCTCTCAAGTAATCCTCCCTGTTGATTTGCTAAATGGTCTGTTGGCTGTTCTCGCGAAGTAATGTCGATTTATGGCGGCTCGGCGAAGTAGTTAGCGGCGCTAATGGCCGCGCCGCCGTACGTATCGGCGCGCACAGGCCTCATGAGGCGGTATTTATGCTTTCTTAGCGTTTACAAAGAGACACAATTAATGGGACTCTCACCATCTCGCGGCCCCGCCGCGGAGCCCGGGGAGCCGGCGGAGCCCGGGGAGCCCCGCGGAGCCCGGGGAGCCCGCGGAGCCCGGGGAGCCGCGGAGCGCGCGGCTCGCGCTCGCTCCTACACTCCTCGATCGCTCGTTCGTTGGTGAATCTTTCAATATTGTTCAGGGGTTCCAGAAACAAATAATATTACATTTGTGTAATTTTTATCCCTGCCCACTTTACCATCTGTAGGTAGGATTTATGGTTTCATATACGACTTTTGCCCGCGATTTCGTTTGCGTAGAATCTGTTTATCAATATGTTTTTCCAATTAGGCGTTTGCATTTCGTAAAACGCTTCATATTGTGTCTGTACCATAATCATAAAAAGAAGGTTAAGTGACCCCCCCCCCCCACACGTGATATATTTATAGCATTAACGATTAACGATGTAGGTTTGTTTGTGTACATGTATACAGATGATTCAGTTACTTAATTTGGTGAGATTGAACGAGACTGTACGTGGTGAAGGACTCGCTCTGGCTACAACAACCTGCACTGCGTGATTGTAGAACTCGTATTGTATTCGCGGAATTATGTAAGCCGTCCGCACAACGCTAGCGAACGGGAAATAGGAATATCGTATCAATAGCGATGTAAAAGAAGACCCATCTCAAGACCAACGTTGCAAATCAAGTAAAGTACCTACGCCCTATGTTGAATGAGTCATAAAGAATGGAAAACAATCAATCTTTTGATCAGAAATACAATAATAGGATACATGTAAATATGTAATTAACACGTTACAAATCTACATAACCACTGTTATGTTGGGTCCCACAAGAGGTTAAATAAATTGTTTTTAACTAATACGATACTCACAAGTACTTAAACGGGACTTTATCGAGAAATAAATAAACAAATACCCCAACCTTTCGACTATGTTACAACAACCGTGGTCACGGAACAACTACGCGAACGCGATAGGTGTCATTCACCATCGATAATATCGTTTGTCCTAAGTAATGTTTGGCATGACGTACTCGTACATTTGCCATAATGACGGTTGTGTCATAACTTTATTTTGCCCTAAACATCATTAACCATAATTTTACATTACCTAACCTATAATCTTATTTGCACTAATTAGTTATGAAAGTTAAAATACACGTTTAATATAATAATAAGGCATAAAATATAATAATGTTCGTTATGCCAACCATTATTTAGGGCAAAAGTGTTATGGAATATGACTTTATTATGGATTGCGAATGACACCCATTGAAGCAGCGTCCATAGATAGACCAGAAAAGGGGGCTCTTCTCTTGCGGGGCTTCCTCGACTTGCTGACAGGTACTCCTCCCCTTCTTTTTTTTTTTATTCTGTTCCCTACTACTGTCGCGTTTTTAAGTAGATAGTTTTGTTTGTGAATGTGATCGGACCGTGGTGGGTGAGTAAGTGTATCCCCGGACTCGTCCCCGGGCGGCGTCTCCGAAGACGTCCTATACCCGGCCGCGAGACGGGGGCCGCCGGCGCGTGTTTGTGCGGCGGCGATCGTTTCCATCCGCTGCATACACACCAGGGACACCTACACTACACACTGCAGGAATCGGATACGTCAGTATTCTTCTGAAAAGCTAGTTAACACTAAGAACTGTCTGAATAACTACTGTGTTCTTGCAATAAACGTCTTTGTCTTTGTCCTTGTCTTTATAAAATATTAGAATCAGTTTTGTGTTTGTTATCTGACATTTCCGTGTCACACCTCCTTCAAACAACCGACGAAGAAATAATTTATTTGTTAATTCAGTGTTTTTATGTTAGAGCAGAGACAAACTGGCACATCGTATTAAGCAACCTCGACAGCCCTCGAGCGCTTTCGATAGTGCTGATGATGAAAACATTACTGGAATTAAGGCGGGAGTTACGGTATTCAGTCAGTGAAGTTGATTCTATGCTGAAACTTACAGGTGATATCAATATAAGGTTACAAATAAACGAGAGCGTAGAGCGATACTTGCCTCAAGCCTTCCGCCATTTGGGAGCGCTCGCGTGGAGCTGTAACAAACAACGCGCCGCGACATAAAACTGAGGCTTAACCGCGCAATAACAATAAGTTACGGCTTAGGCGGGCCTTTACACCGCGCGGGCGGCGCGCGGCGACCGCCGGACGGCCGGCGACCGGCGACCGGCGACCGCGCGGCGGGCTCGCGGCGTCGCGCGCTCCGCATGATTACCCGAATACTAATCAGACTGTTTAGGACTATTGTTTGGCACTTACGACGTTAATGTTACTTAAAACACCTCTTTTATGACAATGTGTTCATTTGAGAAACCACTAATTAGGTATAGTATAGCACTAGTTATAGCATTAGCTCAACATGTTTTTTGGGGTGATGTACTGGGCCTCTATTGTACTGGGTAGAACCATATTGTAGCCTTGGGGTACACTACATAATCTCGATTTTTTTTCCGATTTTGATAAACACGAATTTCAGAATTCCGATTTTGAAATTTCCGTGTCATGACTATTGCGGAATTTTAGTTTCACAAAGAATCACAATCACGTTTTTTTAAAAATTCTGAGTGTTCACATTTCCGAATTATTAAAATCCCGAAAAATATTTTGCCGAATATCACAATTCCGAATATTCTTATTCCGAATCCCGAATTTACATTATTTCGAAATTTTAGCAGCCCGAATACTCTAAGATTTTTTCATTAAAAATAAGCGCCTGATAAATGTTTAACATGCTAACCTAATGCTTAAAAACTGTATGAAATGTCAAACAAAGTTGACGGAGCTCCGCTATGCGGAGCTTCTGTTCCGCGTAGCTGTGACAACTCTAACCTAACCTAACCTATCAAGGTGAGATTGACCTAATTTATTAGTAATGTGCTTTAACTTTTGTTTCAAGTAGAAGACTTCAATCCAATTCAAGTGGTTAGTTTCATAATTCCAAATTTTACATTATCGATCTGGTTTGTGAATTTTCGGAATTATCATTTTCGTAAAAAAAAACGGAATTGTCAACATTCGTAAATATAACATTCGGAAAAACATTTTCGTGATTTTAATATTCGGTAAAAAAAATCTAGATTTTGATATTTGGCCTTATATTTTTTCTGTACCTATTATGAAATTCGGTATTTTCAATTTCGGAATTAAGTAATTCGAGATTTTAGGGTGTTCCCCATAATATATCAAAGGCAATTATGTAGAATATCTAAAAGCCCTGAATACTGGTAGGTAAGTAGTGTCGCCTGCCGCCGGGTGTAAAGGGCGCGCTCGCTCCCGGCGGTCGGTTTTGTATTTTCTATTATAGCTTTACGGCGTCTTATTTCCATAAATATGGCGTTTAGACACTCGCCCTTTATGTCCGCCGTGATTTACAAAGTGTCGCGCGGCCGCCGCCGATACCGCGCTTTGTAACCGCCTATTAAGTAAATACTCACTTATTTTATATACCGTTGTATTGTGCGAGGGTTATATTTAAATTATAACGCTAATCGGGATCCCACACGCATCTTAGCTGTAGTCTATACTGTAGTCTCTGGGCGGAAAACTAAAGTTTGATCATATAAATAGTAAAAGCTTTAATCTATTTCAAATTCAAACTATTAATTTAACAAAAAAACACGTTACTCACAAAATAATACATTCTTTCTAGATTTTACGTTGATTTTACAGAATAAACTACGACAACGAATGCAAATGGAATACCTACTTAAAGCTAGTTTTCAAAACCCAACTGCTGCTTGGATAATGTCGTCAATATAATGTTAGTTAGGTACTTATCATGGTATGTATCTTTTGTTTTGGCAATTTTTACATTTAAAAAAGCGACAAATGACTCACATATCTAACGATACCTTGGTTTTCGAAATCGGGCCATTCGTTCAGCTTTTACAATAAAACGAAGAAGCATACATACGTACATACATACACTCAAGGTCAAAAACAATACCATCCTGCTTAGGCAGTCAGGTAAAAAGTAGATTATGACAATGCAAGTGAAGCTACCCATCGGGCCCGAGCCAGGCACATCCTGCATATCCCTTATCTTGGGGACCAGGAGACAGATTAACAAACTCGGTTAAAATGAAATGCCCGTTAGATGTATCGAAAAATTACCGAGTACTATTATACCAAGCTAAACAAAACAAATTACATTTTTTTTATATTAATTGAGTGTGCATGTGTGCATGTGTGCGGCTGTATGTGCACGCGTGTGGTTGTATATCATTTAATACGATTTATAAATTGGGTAAGATTAATACTTACATAATAATTTAAAAAAAAACAGTGTTTTGACCCGAGCAATGTGGCGCGGCCTTCCCGCACCCAATGTCTACAAACCCTGTCTAAAATATACATATATGAATGTCTACTCGAAGGCCCTGTACCGGCTGTTAGCTCCCGTTGGTTTATTATTAAGGATTACAACGTTAACGATTGTTACATTCGTGGATTAAGTTTGAAAATCCTATAATCGGGGCAAAGGACAATCATTATTATAAATAAAAAAGAGATTGTTCATTTCATTGCGCGATGGATAAACCAATAGCTAATGTTCAGGAAGTAACAATCGGTTCCGGTGATTTTCTCAAGTGAACGATCGTAAAATCTGAACTACTCGTCCAAGTAACTTAACGAAAAGTGAAGAATGATCTCGTTTAGTTTAGTTAATTCATTTCATGAAAGAAAATTTCAGGTAAGTACATGTTAAAATTAAAGCATCCTCATCATGATTGTTAAAAACTAATAAATAAAATTCAAAATTAATACATAGGTAGGTAAGTACTTAAAAAAAGAATAGTCCTCACTATTAAAAATAATGTAATTTAAAATAAAATAATAACGGTCAAAAGATAGGTACAATGGTGTACCTAGTCGATAAAAAAACTTATAAAAGTAAGACTTTAACTTGGCTGAGTACAGGTTACCCGCGCAAGCTTGCCAAAACATATTTCGCCCTTTACAGTTAAAGGACGATTGTCACGAAGGGCACTTGGGGTTCGTTCACTCCGTGTTAGTCCTCGTGAACATAATGTTAGCTATATGTTCATGGTACTCGTAAAGAGGTAGCAGCGTCTACACTGCTGACTAAATACTCAATCCCTTTGTACAAATGATAAAGAACGTTAGTTTTTCGAACTCCTAGCGCCATCTGTGAAGCGACCGTTGTATCAACAGTGAGCGCTGTCTGTTGCACAGCTTATAATTTTATACGCACGAGCACCGCCGCGGCAGCGGGCACCGCCTACTAACAGGGGCGCTACTGCCCGCGGCGCGAGCTGGGTGATGTCCACTAGGTTACAACGACGACTGTAAGATGGCGTTAGGTATCTACTTAAAACTTTTTTTAAAATTATAATAATATTATTTATTATACGACGACGCAGTTGGCCTAATTAGTAGTAGTGATCGGGCCTACGAAGCTAGCGGTCACGGGTTCCATTCCTGGTAAACGCAAATATTTGTGTCACGAGCGCATATTGAATGTTTACTACGAGTATGTAATATTTAGAAAACCGGGCAAGAGCGTTTCGGGCCATGCTCCGTGCAGAGTTCCGAAGCAGGTGCTACAAACACAAAACTATCTCAAAAAACAACACGTTTGAACTAATTTTCTATTTATAACAATTATATCAGGGGATAATGTCAAACCAAGACATAGTCCCAAACTAAGCTGTAGGCTTGTACAATGGGTGCCACTAGACAACGCTATAAATACCTACGGTCTAAGATCCGAATAAGTAGAAGACGACCTTCACCAAGCTGTTTATTCGATAAAAAGTATTTAAAATCAAATTTAATATGCTAAGTAATATATACTTAGCGAATAGTTAGGCTAAAAAAATTCAGGTCACTAGGTAGCTTGGTCACAACCAACTAGGCCAGTGCGTCGACAAAATCAAATCAAATCAAAGTCAAAAAGATACAAGATATTTTTCAGATTTTAGTATTTGTAGGTTTGGCTGTGTCTGCGTGGGCCTCCCCACTCACTTGACTCTAACAAAAATTAGCACTTTAAACATACTATATAGAATATTTCACAAACGGATGCCTTAATCTAAAGATTGTTTCAACAAACCAGTAATGTTTTTGAAAGACCTATCCAAAGATACCATACAAAACCTCGACCTCACCACGTTGCGTGTAGGGGAGGTAACCAAGAAAAAATAATTAAAGATTTTATTTTACCACTTTTTCGGCATGACTAATATCAGCCCAATGGAACCTTGATCCACCATAGAACGGTGTCGCAGTGACATTACAAAACGATATCGTCATTGTGACACTGTTCTATGGCGGGCCAGGGTTCCGTAGGGCTGATAGTACATTCATGGCAAATAACAGCTTTCTAGAACCGAGAGTCTCTGAGATAAACTGCGGACAGACGGACGGACGGATGGATAATGGATACCTATGGCGAAACTCATTCAATTTCATTGTTACCCTAATTGTATTAGACCGTTTTTTCTTAATAAACAATAAATAAATAAAAATAAATAAACTATAATGTTTCTCCAAGTTTGCCTACGGAACCCTAAAAACGTATCTCTCAATACAAGTACGTTATCTACTAGATACCCGTAGTTACAAGCCTAGAGCTTAGTTTCGAACTAGTTTGTGTAAACTATGAGGATTATTGTACAAGGGAAACAGGAATGGGCCGGCGGCCGCGCGCGGTGAATGGGTCTATTGGATTATTGGGCACAGCACAGCGGACCGTTTACAAGTACACCTAGTCCATTATGTGCACCGCGCCTTCTCGACGCTAATGTAACATCGGACACAAATTACTTGCCCTTGTTACGCACTCTACATAATGTTACGTTTATCTATTACGTTATAACGAATATATTAGTAGAAAGAGAAATGCTATTATCCTTCTCTGCAAGGAATACGCAGCTATTCGGCTATTGCAAATTATGTTGTTTAGTGACCTCGAGAAGAAATCAGTGGTAACTTCGCATGCGCTGTTTCAACTTTCGTCCATCCGCGACGACCCGCGCCCGCGCCTGCCCGCTAACCCGGGCTTCGGCGACATTCGACGCGGTACAACAAACGCCTTTCCCGCTCGCCACGCGACTGCGTTATACGCCAACAATTATTGTAATTAATTGGGATAGTAAAATACTGTAAAATAAAGCAAGCAAGCAGAAAACCCGACTTTTCTTCTCTTAGAACGACTGAGGTCAAAAAAAAATCAAAATTCTAAATTCTAAATATTTATTCAGTAAATAGGCCACATGAGGGCTCTTTTATTCTAATATTATAGCCTTAGACACTCCTTGGGTAATACTAATCCAACGACACCTTACACTTTTAAATCCGTCAAGGCATTTTGCCTACAGGAGCTTATAAAAAAATTACGTACCCTTTTTGAGTAGTCGGGTGAAGACAAATATAAATATAATTTCTAAAGTAAGCGGAAAACAGGAGTTTGTTGAACGGGATCAGTGCCAGAATACACGCATAAATAAATGTTGTCATTGCAGACATCGGCTCATCTTATTCCTTACCATCAAAGAATTAAACAGCAACATAAGCGCAACATTGTGATAGTATTTAGCGACGCCGAGTGTACAGGTCCATCTTTTAATAAACCGGCACGCCGGCGCGCCTCGCACAAAACATACACAAGTATCATTTGACAATTTGTGAGCAATCAGTGCATTGTCGCCGCTCTTTATTCAGCGGCAAATAATACGGCAAATTGTCATTCCCATTGTACTCCGCGCTTTGTGGCCTAATGACAGCGATCAGGCCGGCAGTGCCCGCCCGACGCCGCGCCGACCGGCGGCCCAGCCGACACGGAACCGCGCTTAGACCCAGCAACGGCTCGGGCTCACCCGAACTGATTTATAACACTCCAAAGTGACTGGTCTGAAGAACATTCGGCATGGCGTACCAGATAGAGCCGACGGCATTGGCTAAAACCGCTCCGAAACTCTCGCGGAACTCCAACCCGTATCACATCAAGCGGCCCATGAACGCCTTCATGGTGTGGTCGCGCCTGCAGAGAAAGAAGATATCTCTGCTGAACCCCAAGCTGCACAATTCCGAGATATCCAAGCGGCTGGGCCTGGAGTGGAAGAGTCTCGACGAGGCGGATAAGAGGCCGTTCATCGACGAGGCCAAGCGTCTCCGCATCAAGCACATGCAGGACTACCCGGACTACAAGTACCGCCCCCGGCGGAAGAACCGTCCCGACCTCGCCGTGTTCCCGGGCGCGCTGTACCGCGAGGCACCCGAGGAGCGCCCGGAGCCCTACCAGCTGCCGCTGGGCTACTCTGACCAACTCGTGTACAACAACGTGCTCGGGTACACGGTGTCGACCGCGCCCGCGGCGGCGTACGCGCCCCCGCTGCGGCCCAAGGACGAGGCGCCGCCGAGCCTGGAGCTGCGGCCGCTGCCCTCCATCGAGAGCATCTCGCCGCGGCCCTTCGCCGTCGTCAACCAGCAGATGATGGTCAAGGCGTACCAGGACCTGCACTACGTGTCCGATGACCTCACGCGGATATCCTACCATTACCCCTTCGGTGTTCAGTAGACTGAGCCGGAACTAGGCACAGAGCGGCCGGCCGGGACGGCGCGCGAACAGCCCTCAGAAGAGGCCGATGACTATGCCAACAAACATTCATTAGTACCTACATACAAATTAAAAATATGATCCTCTTTCCGGGGTTCGTCGCCGTCGAGTGGAAAAGGTGGTTTAGACATTTGTTGGACAATATGTTTAACGGGGAGGTTTCACGTTGTTGTAGTCAATTTACTAATATAGGAATAAAATACTCAAAGACCGAATTGTGTTGTAATTCATGTTTAACAAGTAATAATGATAAATTAGTTAAATTTATAGCGTACGTGTTTTTTTGTTTCATGCTATAAGTCAGTAGTCACAGTTTGTGCGTAGTAATACTATGTACCTAGGTACTCTACTTCAGCAGCAGTAACAGATCCGCCTGAAGTGCAAGTTACACTTGCGCACCGACGGTTAACCGCTAAATAATAAAAATATGATAGATACCTACCATAGCAATTAAGTTACTCGTTATGAAATGTCCGAATGCAGAGGTAGATCAGGCACAAACTATCTTTGAACATACTAACATAATAGATTACAATTTCTCCTTAAATCTGATTTACAATTTCAGAACAAAAACTAAGTACAAATGGCGGACTTAATGCCTTAAGATATTTTTACCCTTGAATCGCCGACAACCATTTCACCGAATTTTCATTTCATCAAACAGGCATGGAGTTATGATTTTTTGGTGGTCACAGGTCTAACCTAACCGTACCTACGTAAACCATGCTTAAGATAACCTAACAACAATAAGGTTTCAGCAGAAATTAGCTGTCGATGAAACAACGCATTCGTGAAATGAGTGTCGGTGATTCCAGGAGCACCCCTTAAGATATTCTCTACCAGTCAACTCAAGTCTACAAAGTCACTAGGCTAAACAGAGAATAATTGAGGTGAATTGAATTGAATTGAAAGTTATTCAATAAATTTTGTTTAAAATAAATTGATACCTATCTAAAGAAGCCGCCGTATCGGCATGTAATTTGAAAAAAAAAAAGTATCTTGTACCCCAACGTCCTCAATTTGTACTTTTGCTTTTATTATTATTTGTCGGTAAATCAGCTTCACGTAGGTATTACACGTAGGTATTTTGTGAAAAAATCCTCCGGTTACCCATCACGGTTCTAAAGACAACTCTTAGAAGGAAAGACAGACAGACACACGGCGTAGGCTTAGTTTTAGGACCCGTTAGTACCCTTCGGGTTCGGAATCCTAAAGAAGATTCCCTTAATAACATGATGTCGTCGTGTATGTTTTGGCGGCCTTGTCTGAATATTGTACCCCACACTTCATAGGTAAGAGTTAATGCTTAAGCACGAGTATACTTATGTATATTGCATTAAGTAACAGCATTAGGTAGTTATCGCTGCGCACCGACGTGGTGGCTCGCGACCAGCGCCAGCGGCGGCGGCGGCGGCCCGGGGAGTCAGAAGAGAGCCCCGGCGGCCGGCGGCCACCGCCGCCTGAAGTCTCTTCATGCCAAGAACGTTTCGATAGTTGTTAGTACCTACTTAAGTAAGTGAGTCTTCTTTTATGTTTGTGTCACGGGATCGTATCATAATATACAGGGTGACTGGTAACTCGACCTATTCCATAAATGAGGTTATACTAGAGCTAATTTGCTATAATTTTGTCCTAGTCCACTAGGGGTCTAATGCCACTGGTTTTGGAGTTATTTAATTTTTAAGTTTATTTTAAGAAATTCCGTCCTTTGGTGTTAAACTATCAATTGTGAAAAAAGTACCTGGCTTTGGGGACTAAAATGACGTTTTTCGAATAGCTGATGAATTAGGGAATCGTTTAAACAAAAATACTTTGCGAAAACTGCAAGAACCTCAGAAATAAAAGGTCCTTAAATCGCAATTCCGTTATTTCTTTTAAAAATGTTTACTTTCGGGGGGGGATTACTCCAAAAAAATGTAATACACTTGGCGTACAAATTACGTAAGTAACTTCCTTAATTTATAAGCTTTCCGAAAAGGTGCAAATGTTGTCAACTTTATTACAGGTTTGAAAAATTAAACTTATTAAAAGAGCAGAAGGTGTGATATCAATAACAAAAATAGCAAAAAAAGTATCTTATTTTACCGGATTCTGACTTTAAAACATTACAATTCTTGTTCAAATTGCCTCCCTCCATTACGTATGCATGCATGAAGTCGGCGTCGCACTTCGCTTACTGTCACTCGTGTTGAAAGCGTGTCTTTCATTTTTTGGGCAGCTGCCAAAATTCTTACTCTCAACTCTTCTTGAGTGGATATTGGTGAATGGTACACCAACGACTTCATGTGACCCCAAATGAAGAAGTCACATGGTGTTAAATCCGGGCTTCTTGCCGGCCAAGGAATCGGTCCACCTCGACCAATCCATTTCTGTGGATAGTTATTGTCCATCCACTGTCGTACGCCCCGATGATAGTGGGCTGGGCAGCCATCATGCTGGTAAATCAAACCCATTCTTGTGGCAAGCGGCACATCGTCCAACAACGTAGTTAATTCTTCCATTAAAAAGTTTTCATAGGCGATGCCGGTTAGTCGTGCCGGCAGAAAAAATGGTCCAATCAAATTATCGTGCACGATCCCCATCCATACATTTAGCGAAAATCTACGTTGGTGTGCACCTTCTTTGTATTTTCTTGGATTTTGACCTTTAGGAGCCCAAAAATGCAGATTATGATAGTTAGTAATACCATCACGGTCAAAGTTGGATTCGTCTGTCCACAATTTTTTTTTCAGGTATTCTGGGTCCTCATTATCTGCATTCAGTAAAAATCTACAGAAATCCATCCTCCTTGCAGGATCGCCCTCCTCAATAGCATGTACTGGCGAGTAGTGGTATGGATACTGTTGTGATTGATGTTGTACGGACCAAACTTTCCACTGGGAAACACCAAGCTGGTTAGCCACAGTTCTTGTTGACGTAGTGCCGTCTGCTTGAAAACGTTGCAAGATTTGCTCTTCTACGTTAGGATCTCTATCACTAGCTCTTCCAGTATCGGTTTGGTGTCGTCGAACCGATCCTGTTTCCCGAATGCGCCGATATGTCCCACCAAACACACTGACATCAGGTAAACGACGGTTCGTCTTTGATACTCTCTTCTTGCTGCAGCGGCGTCACCATCACAAAACCCGTAACAATACATGATATCCGCGTATTCGTCATTTTGGTACAAAGCCATTTGAAAAGGAAGCGGTATTAGCACAGAAATGTTAGGTAACAAGGGAAATTGCGATCTCTAAGATGGTTGAAACTAATTGATTTCTTTTTGTTTTAAATTGAACCTGGATTCGTTGAGCGGCTCAATCCCATGACCAATAAGGAGTCTGCATTTAACATCGCGCGACTTCAAGTTCCTAATTTGAACAAGATTTGTAATGTTTTCTAAAACTTTATTTATGCCAATTACAAAAAAAAATCGGCAACAAGTTTCGTCAAGAGTTTACGATTAGTTAATTAGCAACATGCTTCGTCAACAGTGTACATAAATTAAATCAGTATCATTTTTCGTCAATAAATCTTCCGCAAAATTATTCCGCGGCTCGGGTAGCGCCTGGTTCAAAGGTATCCAATGCTGGCAACATTGCTATGCTGTGTTGCCAACGAAATGTGATGGAACAGATTACAAACCGGACCGGAGGTCACAGGCCCTATCCCTCAATCGCTGTCCCAAAGCCTTAAAAAAGAGATTTTGCCTCTACGCACCAAGAACAACTGCGCTCTACAGCTCTGGAACAAACTCATACGCCCGCTTGAGCTCTGAGTATCTGGTGTGCTGGTGCTTGCACCATTTTCAGCAGCGACCTGAGCTCCGTATTGTATGGCTGTGAGGTGCGAGGAAGGAAAAATGCTGAGGCACGTGGCCTCGCACATGAGACTGCCCTAGCCCACATAACCAGCGGTCCGAGCGATTAAGACCCCGTGGCTCCAACTCATGAGGCACATTGGCTGCGACCATAGTCCGACGAATGTTACCTAGTTTTTGATATCAACTTTCCGAGTTAAATTTACATCGCACCCTCTGCTCTTTTAATAAGCTTAATTTTTCAAACCTGTAATAAAGTTGACAACATTTGCACCTTTTCGGAAAGCTTATGAATTTAGGAAGTTATTTACGTAATTTGTACGCCAAGTGTCTTACATTTTTTTGGAGTAATCCCCCCCCGAAAGTAAACATTTTTAAAAGAAATAACGGAATTGCGATTTAAGGACCTTTTATTTCTGAGGTTCTTGCAGTTTTCGCAAAGTATTTTTGTTTAAACGATTCCCTAATTCATCAGCTATTCGAAAAACGTCATTGTAGTCCCCAAAGCCAGGTACTTTTTTCACAATTGATAGTTTAACACCAAAGGACGGAATTTCTTAAAATAAACTTAAAAATTAAATAACTCCAAAACCAGTGGCATTAGACCCCTAGTGGACTAGGACAAAATTATAGCAAATTAGCTCTAGTATAACCTCATTTATGGAATAGGTCGAGTTACCAGTCAGATTTTATTTTGTATAAGTAGTATATGTCTCTGGCTTAAAACATCAACTACAATTTGAGTAAATTTAAACTTTTAGGATTCCGTCCCTCCGAATGGACAAAGGAACCCTTATTCGAGTCTCTCTCTGACTGTCCGTCTTTAACAGCAAATTTGCTCTGAATCTACACGACTGGTTGAATAGGAATTTAGCACACATGTGTATGTCCGTGACCCAAAGATGGACATGCACCTAATGCGAATAAATAAATTTTAAATATGGGGGTAACTACTGGGGTGTAAATTCGTAATTAAAAAATATATAAACTGTGTGACTTATCGTGAGGGTCTTTACTTTTGTTTATTAACTTTATAACAACAGTTATTTCAGAAAATCGATAAAAGTTGACCATTTCCACTGCCTTATCTCCGAACTGTCGGTAAAAGAAGCAAACACTCTTATTTACCTGCACTTAGACGACATGATCGTCAGATATACGTATGTATATTAGACTAAATTAAGGGGCTAAACGAATTTCGATCATTATACTCATCATTCATTCATTCATCATTATATTCATTTGATCAGTATACTCATTTAGATAAATATACGTTATACTAAACGACAATTTTAGGCAAACCGAAAATCGCCAAAGAGTTGTTATATCAACCAAGGGAATACCGTGCATGGATCTAAATCCTGTACACCTCGGGACCCCTTCTCCTCGGTTCTCCTCCGATTTCGATTATGTTTCAGACGAAAATCCAATTCTTTACTATCTAGAGTGGCAAACCAACGCCGTGCCTCCCAATTACAATTGAAAGCGTAAATTCTAATCTTCTTAATTTAAAGAACTCAATTTATAGCTAGTTTCCTTGTTCTTTGGTATCCATCTATCGATTTCAAAAATCGTGGAAATCGGTCTTGATTTAGGGGGTTAGAAATGTTATCGCTCTTAGTAAAATTTGTATGTTTTTTTGACATAGCTTTAATTAGCTTCAAATTTTCAAATTGAAGCAGCGCAGACCCAACTCACACTTGATAATTTTTAATATTTCGCAATGCTAGATCAAAACAGTAGCAACTCAAAATCCTAGCTAGTTTTGTTTCAAGTTCATAGAAGTTGTAATAAAGTTGATTTTAAAATACAGTTGTATTTTGAGTTACTACTGTTTTGATCTAGCAGTGCGATTTGTTGTTTTTCCTCAGGGCTTGTGTGCTGCATGGTTTACGGTGTTGACGATACAACCAAAATAAAAATACGTTGAAAACAAATGTTTCTTAAGTGGGGCCCCCTTTATTATTTCACTTTTTTTTGTTAGTAAGTCTGCCGTAATAATACCAGTTTTGAAAACAGGGATTTAGGTCCGGGTATTTTTTTATAAATTCCACTACTTCGTCATCGTACGTCACTACGTCATATTATGTAGGTATGCATTTGGAAATGGCGATGAGATATCAAAATGATATTATGCCTTTTTTTGGATTTTAAGATGGCGGACACGACTTCCTTTTTTCAGTTTACCATGGGACTTATTTTCATTGTTTTTGGAAATGCAGAATTCAAAAATTACGTATTTTTTAATTTCAATGTGGTGCAAGTCATTTTCTGGATAATGGGATGTTTTTTTTTTTTAAATTCCGTCACATAAATAATGGACATGACTTTAAAAAAACTTAACGTGATAATTAAACTAACGTGATTATAAACCTTCAAATAAATTTTATTTGAAGGTTTCTGGAGAATACGATTCTAAATATGATGTTGATGTGATTAGGAATGAGATTATTACCAAAATTCCAGAAAATAAATGCAATTGCGAATTTTGAAAAAAAACACGGCCGTCATCTTGAATTCCTGATTTTGCAGTATTTCGAAATCTGTAATCCTACTGCCAGCTCAGCTTGCTTACTCGATGGGCACTGATGACTTAGGTTCATTGTCGTGGCACCTTGTTACGGAACTGTTCAGAAAGTATTAGTAGGTACCTAATAATAATGATGAAATAATTCTTAAGCCTTACAAACTTGCTCATATAGTGTAACTACATTTACACTAATATTATAAAGTGAAAAGATTTGTATTTCTGTTCGTATAAAAAAAGCGGCCAAGTGCGAGTCGGACTCGCCCATGAAGGGTTCCGTGAAAGGTAAATTGCGGTTTACGATTTATGACGTATTAAGAAAAACTACTTACTAGATCTCGTTCAAACCGATTTTCGGTGGAAGTTTGCATGGTGATGTACATCATATATTTTTTTTAGTTTTATCATTCTCTTATTTTAAAAGTTACAGGGGGGGGGCACACATTTTACCACTTTGGAAGTGACTCTCGCGCAAACTATTCAGTTAAGAAAAAAATGATATTAGAAACCGCAATATCATTTTTGAAGACCTATCCATAGATTCCCCAAAACATTTTTTTTTGAGTTTCAGTTCTAAGTATGGGGAAACCCCAAAATTTATTGTTTTTTTTTCTATTTTTGTGTGAAAATCTTAATGCGGTTTACAGAATACATCTATTTACCAAGTTTAAACAGTTTATAGTTTCGGAAAAAAGTGGCTGTAACATACGAACGGGCAGACAGATAGACAGACATGACGAATCCATAAGGGTTTCGTTTTTTGCTATTTGGCTGCCAAGTGGCAAGTAGCAAATGTATGTAATTCACACTTGCACTAAACAAAGTGTGAATCGGGCATAAGACTGCGCCGAGCATACGACGCGGACGCCGATTAGGCATTTCGCACGATTCGCTGCTTGTGTGCGTGACACAGCACCATACTAGTAGTACACTACTTCAAATTCGCTCTCGTGCGATTCGAAGTTTGCTTTGTTCGACAAAAGTAGCTATAGCTAACTCAACAATTTAAGAAAAATGTTGGATGAAAGATTTAAATTAATTATTTACGTATATTATTGTTTATTCGAATGAATATTTGTTAAATAAATGAAATGAAATGAAAATATCTACTCTTTGTAAAAAAAAACCGGACAAGGCGAGTCGGACTCGCCCACCGAGGGTTCCGCACATGACACGGTTAACTCAATTCAAAATTTGCACCGCCGCCGTTCCTTGCATAAAGACTCTGATTTTTTTGTGATTTAATTAAACATTTTGGGTATTCAAATTTTTCCTTATATTTGTAGTATGAGACGGTATTACTTGCCAAATTTCAAAGTTCTAGGTCAACGGAAAATACCCTATAAATTTTGATTCCCTTGAGAGTGTTGAAGTATACGTTTTTAACGGCTGCGCTTCAATCAGTATAAAAACATTTTGTATAATTTCATTTAACTAACCACGACAAGCATAATGAACGTTTAGCATAAAAACCAATTGTATAATTTTATCTGGCATACAATCGAATAACATAACACTCATTTAACATAACTGGTATTTTCTCGTTATTATGAAATTTAAGTCAATTTCTTCTAACTAGGTTACGTTAGGTTAGAACTGTGACCACATTAATAGTAATGAAAGCAGTTAGAAATTTTAATTTTTTAATTTATAAACATTATAGTTTTTGAAATTATGCATTTCGTTTTATGCATCATGAATATTAGGTATATCGATGGTTTATCATGCAGATTGAAATTATGCAATTAGACTTAAGTGTTATGTAAAATGATCATTAGACCATTTGTTTTTCCTATATCCTATAAGGGTTCCGTTTTTTCCTTTTGAGGTACGGAACCCTAACAGTTTTTTTCCAATAAATTCCACTTTTTGTTTTTTTCAACCCCTCTTTTTTTAGGGCTTCCCGAATAAAAAGACGGTTTCTTTATCTCCATCTGCCATCTAGTCTAGAATCTTTTATTTCTGAAAGCAAACAGTCGAAATAGAACAATTTCAATTTATTTTCCATTTGTCTCCTAAACCCATCATCTTTATGAATGACCTCGACCTTCATGTCCACGTCAGTCCAAACAGCAAAGGACCAAGTTCGTTGGTTTACTAACTCTTCCGAATTTAGATGCCGTTAGCCGAAGTTTTTCATATGCTCAGATTTGGCAAATTCATAATCCACCTTTTCCAGATCAGGTTTATAATAACACTCTCCGTAGAACTGTAGACTTTAAAAGTTAATTTCCGGTGTGGGTAAGCAGTCGAAAAATTAAAAGAAATCCGGATTAAATACCGAAAACATGCCGAAAACTTAGAAAAAGACGATAACGCAAAATTATAAGCCAAGATTATGTTTTTGTTTATTAGTTTTATGACAAGGTAGCTGTCAATGGTACATCTTTCACATTTTTTTTAATATGTAACGGACTAAGGTTAGTTACCATCTTAATCCGTCCCAAATTTAATAAGCTGTTTTTAATTTTTATAATTATATGACGCACCCAAACAACTATCGAGTATTATTGTTGTGAATAAATGTTTTACTTACTTACTTACTTACTATATATTTTTTAATTACTTAGGATGCTTATTGCCTACCAACGAAAACATATCCAAGCATTTTGGCGAAGTTCATCGATACCCAATTTTTTAGGTTAGGTTAGGGGGTGCTGGCACGGAGGATCACTCTGAAATTTTGTATAGGGGGGTTTTGAGAGATGCTCTTTCATGTGGACCCCACATTGAGGGTGCTAATCCCTCTCCTTTTGGTACCTCACATAATTTTTTTTTGAAAAAAATATAGGTTTTTGAATTTAAAAAAAGTATAGACTTTGTGTATTGGGCTTCTATCTTACCCCAAAATTAAATCAATTCCGCGTCAAATGGCGTTTATTTGTAATTTCTAGAACTAATAATAAAGATTTTAGACCCGGGTTATATTTTGTAAGACTTCAACGGGCGACTAAATTTTACAAGAAACTACCCCGATTTCATAATTAAAAATATCATAACTTTTATTTTTAATGGTTTTAAAAACGAATAAAAAAAAGGATATAAGAGCAAATTAGTTATTCTATCATATGCATTTATTTTTTATTTTTTCCTCTACGGGTTAAAAAGTTATAACGGCAAACATAGATTGCTCATAAGTTTCAATCAGGCGCTGGATTATATTATTTTAAATGGAAAAAAGTTAAATTCGACTCTTACATGACCAAAATTTTGAAGAAGCCGCCATTGAGTTTTTTTTTTCTGTTTCTTTTGTCTTGAAAATCGATATCTGAGAGTCCCTTGGGACTATTACGTTATGTTAGGTTAGGTTAGGGGGTGCTGGCACGGGAGATCGCTCTGAAATTTTGTATAGGGGGGTTTTAAGAGTTGTTCTTTCATGTGGACCCCACATTAAGGGTGCGAATCGCGCTCCTTTTGGTACCTCTCATACATTTTTTTAAAAAAAGTAGGTTTTTTTTTTTTTTTAAATAAAGGATACTCTTGATGTAGCTGGCTTTCATCCTACCCCAAAATTTAGTTCATTCCGCGTCGAATGGCATTTTTTTTATATTTATAGGACGTATAATAAAGATTTTAGACCCGGGTTAGGTTAAGTTAGGTTAGGGTTAGGGGGTGCTGGCACGGGAGATCGCTCTGAAATTTTGTATAGGGGGGTTTTAAGAGTTGCTCTTTCATGTGGACCCCACATTGAGGGTGCGAATCGCGCTCCTTTTGGTACCTCCCATACATTATTTTTTTTATAAAAAAAAGGGTACTCTTTATGTAGCTGGCTTTCATTCTACCCCAAAATTTAGTTCATTCCGCGTCGAATGGCATTTTTTTTTAAATTCTAGGACATATAATAAAGATTTTAGACCCGGGTTCGATTTTAAAAGACTTCAACGGGCGACGAAATTTTAAAAGAAACTTGACCCGTTTTTTTTTTTAAAAAGTTCATAACTTTGTTATAGTATTGAAAACGTCAAAACAAAAAATAGGAGATTAAAGCGAATTAGTTATTCTATCATACGCAATTTTCTTTTAAATTTTTCCTTCATGCGTTCAAAAGTTATAACGGTAAACATAGATTGGTCGTAGGTTCAAATCAGGCGCTGGATTGCATTTTATATGGAAAAAGTAAAATCCGACTCCCACTTGACCAAAATTTTAAAGAGGCCGCCATTTTGAACTTTTTTATTTCTCGTTCTATTATTTTGAAAATCGATATCTGAGGGCCCCTTAGTACTTTAAATGCGAATCAATAACCAGATTTTAAAAAAGTGACCGCCATTTTGAACTTTTTTTTTTGTTACTGGTTTTATTGTCTTGAAAATCAATATCTGAGGGCTCCTTGGGATTATTAATGCGTTTCCGTAGTCAGATTTAAAAAAGAGGCCGCAATTTTGACACTTTTAGTTACTGGTTCGATTTTCTTAAATAAATCGACACATGCAAGGAACAACATTGTATCTCAAATGTTATGTTAGCTTGAGATACAATTTTGTTTATGCTCAATTACGTTTGAAATTAGAAGTCACAGTAAATTGAGACAATGTTTTACCTTGCATGTGTCCAAATATATTATAAAAAAAAAAAAAAAAAAAAGTAAACAATTATAAGAAAATCATCCGTAGCCGCTTCTTCATGATTATTTTATTCGTTCAAACTTACCCAATGCCCTTTAACAAAAATGTATTTATCCACAAAAATGGTAGGTTAGGTTCGTTAGTTGTTTATATACGCCCAAAGGGCAAACCGCTCAGAAATAGGGGCCCCGCGAAGCGGGGACCTCTCGACTCAGTGCCAGACCGTAGTCAAAGTCGGTAGTCAAAATAGCCGGTGTAGGAATAGTATAGGTTAGGTTAGGTTAGGTTAGGTTAGGTTAGGTTAGGTTAGGTTAGGTTAGGTTAGGTTAGGTTAGGTTAGGTTAGGTTAGGTTAGGTTAGGTTAGGTTAGGTTAGGTTGGGGTGCGGGCCGGATTCCTCCACGTTGGCCTGGGTGTTGCAGTCTCTCTTGATCTCGATCCGGAGAGAACGCAGCATCTGGGCTGGTGCACCCTGGGCATCGGCTGAGACTTTCTCCTTTTAGGGGATTCTCTCAGTCCATGGCGAATATCCGGCAGGGGGGGTGAGGGGGAGGTGACCAGTGGCTTCTCTTTGAGAAGTTGCTTCGTCACCGCCACACTGGGGGGGAAATGGGTAGGTTTAGGTTAGGTTAGGGGGCGGGCTCGGCGTGCACTTATAATGCCGTCGAGCACTTACCGCCCAAAATATAGGGGAGGCACGTCGACTCCTCTATTACCCCGTACTCCGGCGTCTCTTTTCAACAATCCCCATCTAGCGGCGTTATGGGGTAGTTAAGAGACACCAGAACGGAGGGCTTGCTTTAATTGGCCGGCCCGCGAGAAGGAAACTCTATAAAACCCGACAGCGAAGTCGTTAAAACCTGTAAATACCTAGCGACCTTTACAGTATTAGCTTTACCCCTGGGATGGGCGTCACCCGGGGGCGGACTTATTAAATCGGCCTATTTTCGTGGGAACAGAAATGTATATTTTGAAAACCCTTCCTAACGGCCCTTCTCAGGGCCAACCTGAAAACGGCCCTTCTCAGGGCCAACCTGAAAACGGCCCTTCTCAGGGCCAAGCTGAAAACGGCCCTTCTCAGGGCCAAGCTGAAAACGGCCCTTCTCAGGGCCAAACCGGAGTTAACAGGGCGAGGGCGCGAATCCCGATCGTCCGATTGCAGCGGATGGCGCTTAGGCCACGGTCGGCGAGCCCTAGGGTTCGAGTGCCGGTGGTGGAAAAGAAAAACCTGGAAGATGACCTTTCCATCGACCACGAGGCGATGGTAAGAGAGAAAGACCTGGAATGGATGGCGGAGATAAATGAAGAGGCGGTAAATATTTCGGACGCCTCCCTCTTGTCTGTTCATCTCGCAGGAGAAAAAAGACGACACCCTGGCGACTCAGAAGAGGAGAATAACGAGATGAGAAGTTCTCCCCTTCCAAAAATTATTACGTCACGAAGAGTTCGCGGAGGCCATGCCCATTCAACTGGCCTGGAACAAGCAAAAGTGGCCCTATACAGATCGGAAAAGGTGGCTTTAGAAAGTGAAGCGCTTCTCGGTAAAACTCGGCCGGAAGCTGCTATTCCCCGAGCCAATGAAATGGAACTCGAAACATCCCTCTCAACACCGGAGTATCAAACAAGAGACGACCTGGTACGCAAAGCTCTTGTTGGAGTTCATGACATCCGCGAGGCTTCCCGTGCGTCCAAAAACCTTAAAGGAACAGTTCGTAAGCAAATAAATCTTGGAGTTCTGGCCATCTCCCAAGCAGTTGAAGACCTGGGGACTCTGTCTACAGACGAGGAGACACGAAAATTGAGGGCAGACAACGCGCGTCTCAAACGCGAGATGGAGCTCCTCAGATCTGAAGTGAAGTCCCTCCGCACTGCCTTTTCGGAGCGGAATGCAGGCCTTGTCGAACAACAGCCTGACATCCAGGCCGGAATCGCGAGTATAATGGAGGATGTAAGGCGAGACCTCCTCGTGTCCCTTGGCGGGATGATTAATGCTCGCCTTGGAGACATTGAGTCCCGACTCCCTCCTGCGCCAGTGCTGACACCACCGATGGCGGCGGATAAAACGAGGGTTGCATCAACTACCACAACGATGGGCTCAGCCCCAAAGACGAAACCGGTGGCTACGCCGCACCATCAGGCCAATATCCCCAAGCAGAAACCAAAAGCCACATCACGCCGCCAACCTGCGGCTGCTGCCTCTACCGGCGATCCTATCTCCCACCCGCAGCCTAGCACCTCCCGTGCCGAAGCGGATTCAGAGTTTATTGAAGTGGGGAAAGGCGGTAAAAGGAAAGGAAAAGGAAAGGGCAAAAAGTCCAACCCGACAACTGGCGCCAGTGCGCCTGCTCCGGGACGAAGAAGGCACCCGACACCACCTACAGCTGCGGCGCCCAAGAAACGAAAAAAGAGGACTCATAAGATAGGTACCCCAAAAACCACTGCGGTAGTGGTTACTCTGCAACCGGAAGCGGAGCAGAGAGGAGTAACCTACAAAGACGCCCTAAAAAAGGCCAAACAAGCCTTTAAACTGGACGACGTTGGCCTAAACCAAAACCTCAAAGTCCGGAATACGATGAGTGGTGCCCGGATAATTATCGTCCCTGGTGCTGATAGTGGATCTAATGCCAACTCATTAGCAACGAAACTCCAAGAAGTACTCGGAGATGTGGCCTCAATCAGCAGGCCCATCAAAAAGGCGTCAGTGAGGGTGACCGGCTTGGATGAATCAATAGAGAAGGAGGACATCACTGCTGCCGCGTCAGCGGCCGGAAGGTGCCGTGAAGACGAGATAAAGGTCGGTGCTATAAGCATGGGGCCCTATGGAGGCTCAGTGATAGTTGAGTGTCCGGCGGCAGCGGCAAAAGCTCTGAGTCAAGCGGGGCGACTGCTAGTCGGGTGGTCGGCGGCTCGAGTTTCGGCAATGGAACCCCGCCCCTTAAGGTGTTTCAGATGCATGGGACTGGGCCATACCAAACCAACGTGCCCTTCGAGCGAAAGTAGGGAAGCCCTATGTTTTAGGTGTGGCATAGAGGGTCACAAATCCGCCTCCTGCACGGCGGACCCGCGTTGCGCAATATGCGCACAAGCCAAGAGACGGGCAGGCCATGTGATGGGCAGCTCTAAATGCGTCCCGCCACAGGTCAAGGGAAAGACGACAGTGACACATAGGACCCAAGTCACACCACAAGTAGAGGCAAATATCCAGTTGCCTTTGGAGGTCGAAAATTCGGTTTCTTAATGCCAGCACACCGACATTTCGACCTTCTCCAGACGAATACCAACCACTCCGCCCGCGCACAAGATCTATTAATGCAAACTATGGCGGAGTGGAGTTTAGATGTCGTTGTCATAGCAGAGCCCTATTATGTACCATCCCAACTACACTGGGCTGGGGATACTGAGGGCTTGGTTGCCATCGTGGTACCCGCAGCTACCCACTTCCCCTCCTTCTCTACCAAGGAAAAGGGACCGGGATACGTGGCAGCCACTTGGGGTGAAATAGTGCTCATCGGAGTCTACTTTTCCCCCAACCGAAGACTAGATGAATTTGAAAGGTACCTCAACATGCTGGAGATGGTGATAGGCAGAGCGGCTCCTGCCCAAGTCATCGTGATGGGAGATTTCAACGCGAAGTGTACGGCGTGGGGTTCTCCCATCACGGATGCGAGAGGTGCAGTGCTGAGAGACTGGGCTGCGGCAATAGGCCTGGTCCTCCTCAACCAGCGCAACACCAACACCTGTGTTCGACAGCAGGGGGGGTCCATCGTAGACTTGACGTTTGCGACCCCTGCTGTCGCTGCACGCTCTGGGGGATGGCGCGTCCTAGAAGAGGTGGAGACGCTGTCGGACCATTTATACATCCGCTTTCGGGTATACGGTTCCTCGACGATGGATGCGCCTCACCGGCCTGGAAGGCAATCGTTCCCCAGATGGACACTCTCCCGTTTGGATCGGGAAATGGCGGAGGAGGCAGCCATAGTGCAGGCCTGGGGGCCAGATACAGCAGAAATGGCCAACGTGGAGGAGCGAGCTGTCCGCTTTCGAGCTGCTCTCACAGAAGTCTGTGACGCTGCTATGCCCCGGGCTAGACGAATACCGGCGAGGAAGCAAGTCTATTGGTGGTCGCAGGAGATTCAGGCTCTCCGCATCACCAGTAATGCCGCTCGCCGGGCATTCACGCGATGCCGCCGACGCAGGTCACACACAGCTGAGGAGGAGGAATCTTACCGCCGAGCTCTCCGGGAAGCCAAAGTCGCACTGCAGACTGCCATTGCAAAGGCTAAAGACTCCGCCAATGAGGAGTTCCTAGAGACGCTCAATAGAGACCCGTGGGGACGCCCGTACCGTGTTGTACGCAGAAAATTACAACACGCGCCCCCCACGGATACCTTTGAGCCCACCCTTCTCTCAGCGGTCGTAACGGGCCTATTCCCTCAGCGGGAAGCCTTCATTCCTCCAAGGATGACAGGGCCAGAAGAAAACGAGGGTAACAATAACATCCCGCTAATCACGGACGACGAGATGATGGAAGCGGTGGCCCGTCTAAAATCGTCGCGTAAAGCGCCTGGGCCGGATGGAGTACCAGGAAAAGTGCTTTTTCTGGCGCTAAAGCATCTAGGGTGTCGTCTCCGGCAGCTGTTTGATGACTGCCTAGAGACAGGACAGGTTCCCAGGTGTTGGAAGGAGGGGCGTTTGTGCCTACTGAGAAAGGAGGGTCGCCCACCTGATTCTCCTTCCGGATACCGACCACTCGTTCTCTTGGACGAGGTCGGCAAGGTTTTTGAGAGGATAGTAGCAATACGAATCAATAGGCACTTAGCCAGAGATGGCCCGGAAATTTCCGAGAGACAGTTTGGGTTCAGGGCAGGGCTGTCCACACTAGATGCTTTAGGTGCACTAAAAAGCTTCTCCGAGGAGGCAAGGAAAGGGGAGAAGGAGTAGTAGCTGTATCTTTAGATATAGCCAACGCTTTCGGCTCGCTCCCCTTTGAAGTAATTGAAGAGGCACTCAAGTTCCACCAGGTGCCTATGTACCTGAGGAAGGTGATAGGGCACTACCTGTCTGACCGGGTAGTGCTCTATCAAAGTAGAGATGGAGAGCGGATGGCCCAGCGTATGTCCTGTGGCGTTCCTCAGGGGTCCGTGCTGGGACCCTTGCTTTGGAACCTGGGCTATGATTGGGCCATCAGAGGACAGCTCTTGCCTCGGATGGCGGTTTTCTGCTACGCGGATGACACGATGGTGGCCGTCCGAGGCAACAGCCGGGAAGAGGCGATGCGGTTAGCTACAGTGGGCGCTACCCTTGTGGTTGATCGCATCCGGATGCTGGGACTGGAGGTGGCCCTCTCCAAGACTGAAGCTATCGTCTTCCGTGGGCCAAGATGGCGGGTTACCGCAGGTCTTAGCATCCAAGTAGACGGAGAGAGGGTCCGGCTAAAGGCCCATATCAAATACTTGGGCCTTATCCTTGACCCAGATTGGAAATTTGAGGAGCACTTCCGATGTCTCGCCCCACGTATTGTTGGCACTGCCTCAGCCCTTGGAAAGCTGCTTCCGAATGTGGGAGGACCTCAGGCTCCGTGTCGGCGCCTATACGCGGAGGTTATAAAAAGCATGGCTCTGTACGGTGCCCCCATTTGGTCGGCCTCTCTCAGTACTCGAAACAAAACCCTCTTGCGAAAACCGCAGAGGGTCATGGCACTGAGGATGATCAGGGGGTACCGTACGGTCTCCTTTGCGGCTGCTTGTGCACTGGCCGGCACTCCCCCATGGGAGCTAGAGGCTGCAGTGCGAGCCGACACCTACCATGCTCGTACGGAGAGCAGAGCAAGAGGGGAAGGCCCTGGCTCTGAAGACGTGGAGAGGGCGCAGCGCAGTGCCCAAGAGCGGATGATGGAGAGCTGGTCGAACAGCCTCATGGACCCCGTTTACGGAGTCCGCACCATTGAGGCTCTCCGGCCAGTTCTCCAGGAGTGGAAAGAGAGGCGCCACGGGCTACTCACATACCGTCTTGTGCAGGTGCTGTCTGGGCACGGATGTTTCGGGCAGTATCTGCACAAGATTGCAAGACGGGAGACGTCTCCAATCTGCCATGAGTGTGGTGCGCTGGAGGACACGGCGCAGCACACCATGGAAACATGTTTCGCATGGCAAACGGAACGCCTCGACTTGACAAGACGAATAGGGAATGATCTCTCCCTGCCCAGCGTAGTATCAGCTATGCTGGGTAGTGACAGATCATGGGATGCCGTTGCCACCTTTTGTGAGGAGGTCATCTCACGAAAGGAGGCAGCAGAGCGGGCTCGCGAGGAAGACGAGTCCGCGGACGCCATCAGGCGTAAAAGAAGAGGAGGGAGAAGGCGGCAGTTTGCCAGCATTGTCCCTTCCTAGTGGGGCCATCACCCCGCCAGCCGCTGAGGGAGCAGCCACAGGCTCACGGCTCCTCCCTCCTCTTCAGGACGAATACCTTGGTCCAACCATCTGACCGAGGAGGCCGTGGCTGCAGTTTTGGTAGACTCCCATGGGACCCCATTGCAGCCACAAAACACAAAAGGCCAAAGAGGGAACGTCGAGGTGGTTTTAGTGGGTAGGACTCCTGCCCTCTACCCACTAGGGGAAGGAGGTGGGAGGAGAGTCCCACATAACCACCACACTACACAAGTGTGGTGGTATGCGTAACGCATTTCCCCTCGTTAAAAAAAAAAAAAAAAAAAAAAAAAAAAAAAAAAAAAAAAAAAAAAAAAGGTTAGGTTAGGTTAGGTTAGGTTAGGTTGGGGTGCGGGCCGGATTCCTCCACGTTGGCCTGGGTGCTGCAGTCTCTCTTGATCTCGATCCGGAGAGAACGCAGCATCTGGGCTGGTGCACCCTGGGCATCGGCTGAGACTTTCTCCTTATGGGGGATTCTTTCAGTCCATGGCGAATATCCGGCACGGGGGTGGTGACAGGGGTTTCTTGAAGGGTTGCGGTTGTGTGGAGACCACTTCCGCCCCGGAAAGTTTCCTTCTGTCACCTGGGGAGGGATGGTGTGACGAGCGGCTTTTCTTCGGAGAAGCTGCTTCGTCCACCAGTTGTGGGCGGCGACAGAGGTCGTTTGAAGGGGCGGTTACGTGTGCCTACGAGGCCGTTTCCGCCCTGGACAGCTTCCATCTGTTGCCTTTTGAGGATTGGTGACTGGGGTAGTTTGAAGGGTCAGTTGCGTGTGCCTACGAGGCCGTTTCTGTTCCCGGAAAGCTTAACCAGTCGCCTGGAGGGGGCAGTGACTGAGGTTGTTGAAAGGGGCGGTTGCGTGTGCCTTCGAGGCCGTTTCCGCCCGGGACAGCTTCCTTCCGTCACATTTGCGGTTGGTGTCCTTCTACGTGTCTTCTGGAATACCGGGGGGCACTGTAGTTATTGGTGGGACAGCTGTGGTGGGGTGTGTTTGAAGGGTATGGGACCAACCCAATGCGGTTGGGTATCCGGAAAGCACCATCCACCACAGGCAGACCGTTGAAGGGAAGGCGAACTCAGCGGACTTCGGTTCGCTGCTCGCCCGAACTTCTTGTAGAGCCAGTGGGTTGGGGGCCCACATTGCACGGCTTTACCGGTCTGGGGAGACGGTCGCGGGCTGTTCACAGCCGTCTCCTCCTTTGGCGGAGAAGGGGGGGCTCTTCGGAGCAGGCCGGGAGGCGCGTCAGTGGAGAATGCTTTTAAGCGGTTCCGCGGCGCCTCACTACTGGCCAGGGAGGTTAAACGCCGGAGTTGGTTTTAGACGGTAGTTCTTTTGAGAGTCCGTCATACCTCCCATTGCACAGCCATCCCCAGGCTGGGAGGATGCGTAAATTGCATTTCCACTCCGTCAACAAAAAAAAAAAAAAAAAAAAAAGGTTAGGTTAGGTTAGGTTAGGTTAGGTTAGGTTAGGTTAGGTTAGGTTAGGTTAGGTTAGGTTAGGTTAGGTTAGGTTAGGTTAGGTTAGGTTAGGTTAGGTTAGGTTAGGTTAGGTTAGGTTAGGTTAGGTTAGGTTAGGTTAGGTTAGGTTAGGTTAGGTTAGGTTAGGTTAGGTTAGGTTAGGTTAGGTTAGGTTAGGTTAGGTTAGGTTAGGTTAGGTTAGGTTGCGGCGGATTGTGGAGCACTACCTAACCGACAGGGTAGTGCTCTATGATCGTGGAGGTCTGCGGGTCGCCCACCCGATGTCATGCGGTGTTCCC